>OZ038447.1:4726970-4787817 GCA_964036265.1 Daptonema setosum | reverse complement strand
TTCGTTTGTGAATTTCAGATAAAGCCTCCATAAAACATTATGGTATTTGGATAAAACTTTTCATATTCGTTCTTAGACTGGTTTTTTTATGAAGAATATAATAAAAAGTCATCGACTTTTGGACCATTTGGGATTCTAGTAAACAACAGACATTCAAGATTTTGCAAACCGTGAAACATTACCTCATAGTATAATAACACTGATGGTGATGACTTCGTGGCAGATAAGCTCAACTTAACTCAACTGTATGCTAAAACGCTTTAATTTGTTTTGTTCGTTCATGAGACAGTGATTTGGACAAGCTGGAATGTGTGTTATTGTTATCCAAGAGAGTCATGAAATGCTCTCTTATTGTGTATGACTTTACATACAGTAAAGAGACCCCTAAAGGCGGGTTAATAAATATCATCTCATAATCTATTGAAAATGCTGCAGAAATTCTATGTTTGTAAAATTTCAGATTTTGCCTGAAAATCGTCATTTCGTGCTGCTCTTGTACGCACTCGTGATTATCTTCCTCGTGATGCTCTCAACAGTACTACACCTAGTTGGGTGTAAAGTGCACGCTGTATACAGGGTGAGTGAGTGAGTGAGTGAGTGAGTGAGTGAGTGAGTGAGTGAATGAGTGAGTGAGTGAGTGAGTGAGTGAGTGAGTGAGTGAGTGAGTGAGTGAGTGAGTGAGTGAGTGAGTGAGTGAGTGAGTGAGTGAGTGAGTGAGTGAGTGAGTGAGTGAGTGAGTGAGTGATAAAGTAAAATAAAGGAATTGATGAGCTGAAAAGTGTTGAGTAAAAATAGGAAATAATAAGCAAGTAGAAATTAGCTTAACTTATATGGCGTTTCATCCTGTAATTCCATACGCCTCCTAAGGTCACCCAGGAATCGTCAGTGGTTAAGTGACCTGCCTACGTAGCTTAACTTAAATGCTCACTAACCTAGAAAAAAATGTAATAATAATAACCTCGACTGATTCCTCCAAACGTTGCTTCTTGGCACTTGTCGGGCTCATGATGAGGCTGGCAGGGTAATGACAGAGAAGACGGAAATGTGAAATGGTAGGTTCTGTAAAACTATTAACTGTAAAAGGAAACCGGAATGGGAAGAACAAATGGAAATGTGGAAGTTAGTGAGTGAGTAAGTGATGAGTGAATCTTAAAGTAAATGAGAAATAACCGGGGACTGTTGTTTACAGTAACAAACCGTTTCATATATTTTAAGGGAGGATTATCGTTTGTTGTCCGTTAAGATTTTTTTTCAAAAAGGTGTTTAGAAACAAAGTTATTGTCGAATGACCTGATGTTTCAGATGTAAAGAGTTAAGGACGGGAATAGTGGAAGTGAGTTAAGTATGGTAAAAGGTATGTACTGCTCTCGTGTCGTGAAGCCACGAGATTCAAAATTAATCAGTTGTTACTAATGTAGGACTTAAGCTACCGCGCAAGCTCATCATAAGAAGATTGGTTATTAGCAAGGCAGTGGAAAAAATTCCGGAAAAAACTAAATGGCGAAAAAATTAGTAGTGGTTATGAAACGTGAATGAAAAGGTGGCAATTGGTAGTATTGCGATTTTATTGAGCGCTAGTAAGTTGTTTGACATAAGTTTTTTTTATTATGAATGTTGTATTTCCAAAGTAGTTGTTGGTGTTTGTTGTAAAAAGTGAAAATTTGTTTGTAAACTTCTGTTTTGCTGTAACCATTTTCGTTTAGTGTTTTAATCAGTGCTACGACTTCGTTTTTCCAGTCAAGCCAGAGAGTGAGTTTTCTACTGAATTCTATGAGTCTTCCAAAAATTACACCGTTTATCATTCTGTCGTGAACGCAGCTCTCTTTTGAGAAGAATTTCTTCACTTTAAAGGGAAAGTCTTTTGTTTTGTCATAAATGTTTAGATGTGGGTAATTTTTGATTTTTTTTAATCGAGATAGTGTATTCCGTTGTCTAACATGGATTCTTTGTTTAGCTTCAGACTGTTATCGTATATTTGTTGGGTATGTTCTTCCAAATTGAAATTAATGGCTAAAATGTCGTCTATGTATCGGAATATGGCAGCCTTTTTAGGAATGTAGCATTTCTCTAGGTATTGGAATTCCATGACGCTGAGAACAAGAACTGCGATTAACGGGCAACTATTACCACCCATTGGAACTCCTTTGTTTTGGTGGTAAATTTTTTCTTTGAAAATCACGAACGTGTTGTCCACCAGTGTTTTTATAAGTTGTTTAATATCATGTCTGTCTAGTGATAGTAGTGCACTGTTGATGTTGTTATTATTACTGTAGTACGGTGAGGTGTAGTCGTTTTTTGGAATTATCATGTAAGTTTTATTGGCATTTTTAAACAAGTATCGATGAGCCAAAATAAACATTTTTCTATTGTGGTGTGTCTTAGTTCTGTGTACAATGTGGAAAAGTCGAAGCTTGCTCCGTTTATAGGTAAAATACGATGCCTGGAAAGATGGTGTACAACTTGTTGGCTGTTATTAATTGACCATAAGAGTTTTTTTCCACTCCGTGATTCAGCTGCTTTACAGTAGTTTTTGAAGTGTTCTTTAAGTTTATTAAGGATTCTGAGGGCGATGAGGGAAAGTTGTTTGGTTGTTGCGTTGGAAGCTCCAGCGATCATTCTGAATTTGAAGGGATTTTTGTGGAGTTTAGGTAGTCCGTAAATGACAGGGATTTTATTCATTAGGTTGTCCATATTTAGTTTGTAACTGTGGTAAATTTTTTCATGACGGTTGATAATATCTTCGACTGAATAGTTGGTTAGTTGATAAGCGCTGTCTGGTCCGTTCAACTCGTCGTTGATTATTTTGGCATAAAATTTTTTACAGATAATACCAGGGTTGTTGTTAGCGAGTGAGTTAGTGAGTGAGTGAGTGAGTGAGTTGCCGTGCAAACAATCATGTGTAAAAATGCAACCTGTTTGCTTTAGCAGCTCAAAAACAAACACCATGATGAGAAAAATCTTGCAGTTCCATCGTCAAAATTCTTTTGAAATATTCCTGCACAAACCGCAGTTTCATTGAAACTTATTCTGCATAAATAAGTTTATACAGATTGATATACAGTAAGTGATTTTTGTTTTATTTTTTTGTTATTAAAGTAGCATTCAGCATTACAATGACCTATGCCTACAATGACCTAGTAGAATTGATAAAACGTGAACTGATTTGCGTGTATTGCGGCACCGAGCGACCGCCAGGATGCGATTCGATTTAGTTGATTCAGGTACATGAGTGAGTGAGTGAGTGAGGGAGTGAGTGTATGAATGAGTGAATGAGTGAGTGAGTGAGTGAGTGAGTGAGTGAGTGAGTGAGTGAGTGAGTGAGTGAGTGAGTGAGTGAGTGAGTGAGTGAGTGAGTGAGTGAGTGAGTGAGTGAGTGAGTGAGTTAGTGAGTGAGTGAGTGACTGAGTGACTGAGTGAGTAGTTAGTGAGTGAGTGAGTGAGTGAGTGAGTGAGTGAGTGAGTGAGTGAGTGAGTGAGTGAGTGACTGAGTGAGTGAGTGAGTGAGTAGTGAGTGAGTGAGTGAGGGAGTGAGTGAGTGAGTGAGTGAGTGAGTGAGTGAGTGAGTAGTGAGTGAGTGAGTGAGTGAGTGAGTGAGTGAGTGAGTGAGTGAGTGAGTGAGTGAGTGAGTGAGTGAGTGAGTGAGTGAGTGAGTGAGTGAGTGAGTGAGTGAGTGAGTGAGTGAGTGAGTGAGTGAGTGAGCGGGCGAGTGAGCGAGTGAATGAGTGAGTGAGTGAGTGAGTGAGTAAGTTAGTGAGTGAGTGGGTCAACTGACTGACCGACCATATAAATGTTTATCTGAATTCTGAACGGTGTACCGACTATGACTGACTAACAATCGGATTGACCTGTTTTAGGCACTCGAGCTCAGTATTGATCGTCAATACGCTCACAAGCAGATCTCCGGCGATTGTCTGATTGACGGTCTATCCGTGGATGCGGCCGTTCACTGCATGTTGATGACGATGCCCCGATCGGCCAAAATTTATTACTGTCTAATGTCGCTGGACAGGAAAAGTCGATTGCGGTTAGTGAGTGAGCGGGCGAGTGAGGGAGTGAATGAGTGAGTGAGTGAGTTATAGTCAGTCAATGAGTGAGTTAGTGGTGAGTGACTGAGTGACTGAGTCAGTGAGTGATTTGGTGAGTGAGTGAGTGAGTAAGCGACACGCGTCTAAAACGCAGTAAAAGGCTTAATTTTGTGCCGCACTGCCGATTTTTATTTTTTTTTTAAACGTCAAAAGCGGATTTTTAAAAGCGGAACCGTCAAAAGCGGAACTGTTATAAAAGCGCCCTTCATGAGTGGAAAACCACGCTGGACACCTCCGCTTCGCGGTGCTAACGGTCCAAGGCGGGGGCATAAAACTTAGGTTTCGGTGTAGGCTTAGGCTTAGGCTTAGCCTTTGGAGAAGGGCTCGGGCGCTACGCGCCCAAGCCCTTCCCAAACCTTAAGCCTAATCCTAAGCCTAAACTGAAAACTAACTCTTAGCCTCATACTCGGCGATCTCGCTTAGAACGAACAGTCTCTGCTAATGACTAAGCCTAAGCCTTATAAACAATGAAATAGGCGGTGGCGGGTGGGCGTCGAGAAGCTGGTCTGGTTGGCGCAAAATCGGCAGTGCGGCACAAAAGAATTTGCAAATTTACTGCGTTTCCGGAATTCGCGAGTAAGCGAGTGAGTGAGTGAGAGAGTGAGTGAGTAAGTGAGTGAGTGAGTGAGTAGTGAGTGAGTGAACAAATGAGTGAGTGAGTGAGTGAGCGAGTGAGTGAGTCTATGTGTTTCAGTGCCCGATGTGCGGATAAATCGGGCCGTTCATTCGCGGAATGCCAGACGGAAGATTACCTAATGCGTGCTTTCAATGTCAAGGTATGTCAGTCACTCACTCACCCACCCACTCACTCACTCACTCACTCACTCACTTACTCACTGCAGCTGCAAACCATCCGTGACGACGACACGCGTTCACACGACGATGTGAACTCGCTGGTCGCTATGTGCGATTGGTCGATATGACTAGCCGACGTTTAAGATTTTTCCCAAGCACAACGTTTGACGAATTTGTCGCTTCGGAAATGTCTTTTGTAAAATTTTTGCCTTACTAAATTCGTCAGATGGTTGCTCTCTTTATTTTTTTCTGTGGAGTGATGAGAAATTACTGAGATGGAATGTGAATGGACTGTTAGAGATTGTAGAAATCGAAACTGTATCTTTTGTCAGTTTTATTACGTTCAGCTCGCCGTTATTTGGACTTTTCTCGTCACTACACATGGCACCTTTTGTGGTATCGCATGGCAAGTTAACACTTCTCTCAGTTAGGTTCGCAAACAGCCAATCCAACAAGGTCCAGACTTATCATGAATCACTCAAGAGATAATAAAGTGTTGTGCTACGCAAAGATAATGAACGAATGGAGGGGAATTCGAGAATGAACACAATGTTGAATATTTTTCCACATTTGTTATATATTTTTTTCTTGTGCGTGTGTTATACAAAACTCTTTGCATTATTAAAATTAGAACACTTAACAAAAAAACTTCTCAGTTTGTATGAGCTGATATTTATTTGTTAAAAAAATTATACTGCCGTAGTTATTTTACATTACTTTATGAAAAATAAATATCTTTTTATACGATATAAACATATTCTCTAATCTCTAAGTAACAATTGTTTTTTTTTCTAAAACACAGTACAACAACAATACTACTCACTTCATTCATTTCATATTGAAGTACTAAGTTTTTTTTTTATAATTCTTACTTTTTTCTTTCCTATTTCCTGTTGAATGAACGTTTTACAGCCCGGTTAAAGCTTTCAATACGTTCATTTTCTTAAGACAACCGGTGGCATATTTGAAAACTGTAACGGTTTTACGTCAAAATCCCAAATAAGAATTTTTTTATTCGGATTCACGAAGAAGGTAAGGTGGGCTATCTCCTTGGTTATCATACAGTCTGTGGTCGGAACTCAGCCGAAGCCGTACTAACAATCAAATGGTTATTAGCTGTCGTTGGGTAGCACCAATTCTGACAAAAAACCGGTGCAGTTTCCAAATATGCCAACCGGTGATATAACGGAGCATAATAGATAAACAGACAGTTTAGTGACTGGGCTGACTGCTGAAAAGTTGTTATCCTCATCGAATCCTTGTCATCGAAAGAAAATTAATAAACCCCAAAATCCCCGTCTGGAAGAAGGTAAAACTATTATATTGAGCTTTTCGTCTAAAAACTGACAGACCAAAAGCGAGAAGTACATAGAGATACATATACATAAACATAGAGGCAGACAAAATAGTTGACAAATGGTTAGATAGACAGGAAGACAGACAGACAGGCTGAGAAAACATCAGACAGGCAGATACATAGGCAGACAAACAGACAGACAAACAGACAGGCAGAGAAAAAGACAGATAGAAAGACATACAGACAGACAGACAGACAGACAGATAGACAGACAGACAGACAGACAGACAGACAGACATACAGACAGACAGACAGACAGACAGACAGACAGACAGACAGACAGACAGACAGACAGACAGACAGACAGACAGACAGACAGACAGACAGACAGACAGACAGACAGACAGACAGACAGACAGACAGACAGACAGACAGACAGACAGACAGACAGACAGACAGACAGACAGACAGACAGACAGACAGACAGACAGACAGACAGACAGACAGACAGACAGACAGACAGACAAACAGACAGACAGACAGACAGACAGACAGAAGGACATGCAGATAGACAAAAAATGTTGTCAACCAAATAGCAAAAGTTTCTGCAGCAGTAGTAACATTTTACAAAGTCGGGACATTTATTATTTGACGAAACATTTCTGGTTTCGTTTCGCCAAAAAATAGCGTCACGAAATATTGATTTTCAATTAAAATAATTAAATTAAAAAAAGTTATTAATTAAGCAGAAGTTTTGTAGATATCCATAAATTTTAACGCATTTCTGCTCAAGCTTGCTTGTCGCTGTGCGAGAAGAAACGCTAATAAAAAGGCGACAAAGCTCGCCGGACGGTCGCCGGGTTCGAAATGATGGGAGCCGGTGGTTGGTGTTTTTTTCTGATTTATTATTTAATTAGTTTATGAATATTAGAATCATACAAAGGTTACTCGTATTCTTCAGCAAGGTTAGTTACATTTCAAAGTTAAGAACACGAATGACTGACCCACTGACAGACGCCCCAATCGTCCACTGGGTGGGGAATAGGAGGAAAATTAGCAGTAACGTGGTCATTTAACCGGCACCTTAAGGAATGAATTTCATTTTCTGGAACTGCCAAAGAGAGGGGAATTCTACTTTTCCCTTCCTTTCTTGTTCGCTAATAGGCTGAATGGTTCGAGCGTTTCGGAACGAAGGTTATCGCGACTTGTCAAGTCCACCGAAAATCGTCTTTTTGTTTGTAGAGCCCCGGCTTAGTTCCTAGCTCTGATTTTAGTTATAAAAAGTTGTTACCAAGCCCTATATTAACAGTTAAACAGACGCTAGCAACAAATTTAGATTTATTTTATTTATATATTCTCACTTCAAAACAATGTACAAAGAATTGAGAGAGGACGATAAGAAATGAATGAATAAGTACTGATGTTGGAGTGGATGGAAAATAAACATTAGCCAAGAATTAGATAAAAATAAGAAATTAGAGAGCATTTAGTAAGTTTAAGCGTAGGGTTTAGAAAGGGCTCGGGCACACAGAAACTCAAGTTTGAGGCTCTCACGCCTATCATCCCAACCACTAGCGGACGAGAAGGGGTGAGAAAATGGGAATTTTTGCATCTGTTAGCATTTTCAAAACGAAGAATTAGTTCCCTAAAGTTTTTAGCTAAAATAGCCTGCCAATTCCCCCTCTTTGATGAAGTACCATAACTGAAATATTAAAAGATTACAGTACAGTAGTATAATAGCGAACAGTCATATTTATTGAGGAATGGAATTAAAATAAATTTTTTATAGGTTAAGTAAAGCAAAAACTAATGTAAAATAAATAAATAAAACATAAACTATTATTGAGTAAAATTGTTTTTATTTGTAAAAATAAAAATCTAGTATATTTTCTGTAAAATTATGTTTGCTAACTTATAAAAGAGAAAAATAAAATCTAAACGTTGTTTCGGCCCTGCCTCCGACAACGTTCCTAATAAAATGCTGCTTGGGCCTCCTCAGGGAGATTACAGCGCTCATTAGTTAAATTTATACTTGGTTTAAAAAAAACATAAAAAATCATGATAAATATAATTGTTATACAATATGGTTACAATCCATGTAAAACATACCCAAATAAAAACAAATATGTACAAAATGAGCAGTATTTGTTTTCAGCGCGTGTCTGGTGCATCGAGCACACGTCGGATTATCTGTGTTTAGTGTATTGATTGTTATTATTGCGCATATAACGTTCCAACAAAGAATTTCAAATAAAACAGATAATTATTCAAAAACTTTTTGAATAACTTTACAAAACTGTTTCTTGCTGTAAATTTTGTATTTCCACAGTTTCGTATGATATCTAGCATAAAAGCAGCATGCGTATGAGGCAAAAGTAGGTTGATCAAACTTATTATCTGACATTGCATGATACAGCTTAACCACGGCTTCAATCCAATAGTGAAGTTTAGGTGTGAGTCTAGTGAATCTGAGAAATTGACCGATAACCAGACCTTTAATCATTTTACTATGAACACAGCTATAAGAGTGATACAACTTTTTAACATGAAATGGAAAAACATTGGTTTTGTCGTATATATGAACATTATTCGATCCAGTTTTTATAGTGAGATCTAAGTAATTGATACCATCATTGATTAGTGTTTCTTTGTTAAGCTTTAACGACGAATCATAAATAGCAGCAGTGTGATTATCAAGGTCCAGATTGACAGCTAATATATCGTCTATATATCTGAATAATGGTGTATTTTTTGGAAGTGAGTAAGTTTTAAAGTAATGGTATTCCATAATAGAAAGTGTCAGGTCGGCGATCAGAGGACTTGCGTTGCCACCCATCGGAATCCCGCGAATTTGTTTATAAATTTTGTTGGCAAAAGTAACATATGAGTTATTTAAAATAATTTGAATGAGTGATTTGACATCTGACGAATTCAATTGACATCGAGTGCTACTAGCATCATGGTTATTTGTGTAAAATCCATGGCTTCCGAACTTCGATTTGTTGGCTGATATATATATTTTACCGGAATTTGCAAAACAGATGTCCACTAGCGTGAATAAGTTGCGCTCAACGACATTGAGATCCAACTCTGTATATAAAGTTGAGAAGTCAAAGCTTGCACCGATTTCAGGTTTAACATTGTAAGTATCGAGAAAATTTACAACCTGGTAGCTTGAGTCTACTGATATGTACATTTTATTATTATTACGTTTTTCAATAGTTCTACAATAGTTTTTAAAGTGTTCTTTGAAAGTGAGTAGACAATTGAGGAGGATGGTAGAAATTATCTTAGTAGTACAATGAGCTGCTCCAGATATATATCTAAACTTGTATGGTGATTTGTGTAGTTTTGGAATCGCGTACAATAAGGGCAACCTTTTATCTTTGTCAGAGAGAGTTATTCCATAATGAGAGCAAATTACAACATGGTTATCAATTATGTTGTCAATGTTTTCATTAACTAGGTCGTAAGTTCTGTTGTTTGTAATCTCGTTTTTTACAGTCGAATAGTATAAGCGTTTACAAATGACTGCACAGTTATTGGTAGCTTTGTCAATGGGAGAGAATATATAATTATTCTGAATTTCTTTTATGATTTTTCCGTAGTCCAATTTAGAGTTAGAATCTTTGTTTGGCAGTCTTTTATCACATTTTGCTACGAGAAACTGTCGAACTTCAAGTTTAGAATTATCGTTTTTGTTAGTTTATTTTTGTGGAGCTCATAGAAGTTGTCTAGTGACTCGACAAAATTAGCTATGTGATCATCTTTATTGGAATGTGAGCGAATGCGGAACTTCATACCTTTATCGAGAACGTTTTCAATGATATTATTTCCAATAACTTTTAAATTGCCGGTCAGTATATGTCCCAAAGGCTGGTATATAAACTCGGGTTTGTTTGAACACAGGCAAGGTATGTCTTGTTCAACGGTTTCATGAGTTATTGAACGGAGGAATGAATTATAATTACTGACTTTCTTACCAATCGTTTCGTTATACTCATGTATAACTCGGACGGTGTATTTATCATTGATTTCCAGCAAGTCACGTATGTAAGGATTATTCAGCATTTTTTCGGATTTAAGTGATTCAACAACGTTGTCTGTATACCGTAATTTAAAATTCAATGGAGTTTTTTCTTCTTTCCGCTTATCGATTATATCGTAGTGTCCTAGAATGAAACTTTGCAGAACAGCTTTTGTGTCATGGTGAAGATTAGTATCGATGTTTTTTAGAATCCATGTAATAGTTTTTTTATTTGCACATTTGAGAAGACGATATACCGATATAGATATACCGATATACCGAAGACGATATATTTTGGGTAATTTCTTTCAGGCGCGACGCGCAACGGTGGTAGTGGTGGCAGCATTGACCAGCCGGACTACGAGATGACGCCGGCGGAGTATCGTCGTCTAGACGAACTGGACAGGTCGGCTCGATTACTATACGTGAATGATTAGAAATTTATAGATTTTTCAATTTAATTTTTTCCTGGTTTATTCAAGTTGCATAGTAGGGTACACTTACACTGGCAGACGAGCTTATTCTCCAAAGGGAAGATAATTTCGTCAAAGAGGGGGGAATAAACAGTTTTCAGCAGACTATTTTACCCACACCTCAGGAAAAAAACTCCACTTATTGAAATCTCCAAAGAGAGAAAAATTAAACTTTTCCTTTCCTCTCCCTCTCCTTCTCGTCCGCTAGTGTAAAAGGGTAAAGCAAGGTGCGGCGAGACCTATCTGACGATCTCGTTTGTGGACAGTCGATGTGTTTGAAAACAACTAGGGAATTATATGAATAAACAAAATACCAGTATTTTTTTTATAATATTTAGTTTCATTATATATGAATCTCGAAAAACCATCGACACAAGTTAACGATAACGTGGCAGACTAGCTGACACTTTATGACTGGGACTGGTTGAGTGACTAACTGACTGATCGACTGACTGGTTGACCAGCTGATTGACCGACTGACTGTTTGAAGAACTGAATGATGGTTGACTAACCGAATGAATGACTGACTGGTCGGCTGACTAACTGAATGTTATTGTTTAATGTATCCTAATCTTTTTGCTTTTGTTTCAGCAGTCTGTTTGGCTACATAAATCTGAAGATTGAGAACATGAAGTTCGAAGGCAGCAATGAAGCCGGCGTGCATGATCTGATCGTAATACAGAAGGTTGGACACTGGCTTTATGATAGCCGACTGCATAGGGCGCCAGCCTCGAAAACTGGTGGTCGTGGTTCGAAACCTGACTTTAGACACAGACCATGACGCGTTGATCCGGGTTCCTGGCATTGCCCGTCAGTTTCAAGCTCTGTCCTGGTCTGGTCTCCCGGAGATTTACTTTCTTCCCGCATTGCCGTCGTTGTCGTCATATAAAATGAAAGTTTTGAGCCAGTGTGTTAATCTAAAAAAAACATACCCGGTTCGAACTTCTTTCATTGTATGTATGTAAAATAAAACTAAGATTATCTGAATTACGAAAAATTTTGATCAAGTCTATTTTGATTTCATGTGAAGAGCAACAGCACCCAAGATTTTTGAAAAAAATGCTCTTAGTTTTTCTCTCCATTTACAGGGCATACATCATCTCGAGCAAAAGCTGCTTGCGCTGTCTAAAGTGAAGACCGAAACGAAAATCGAGCCGGAAAATGGCGAAACGCCGATGGAAACTGATGCCGGTGGGCTGAATGCGGAGGAGACGAAACTCGAGCAGGCGGGCGCCATCTACTTGAAGCTTGGACATTTACACTTGCTGGCCGAGGACTTTGCCAAGGGTTTGTTTTCAGGTTTCATTCAGGTTCAGGTTCATTACCATAATGACTACAAAGAATTCAATCCAAGTCACAGTCTGAAATGACGGACATTTCGAAATTTGAGGTCACAGAATATGAATGAAATAACGGACATTCCGGAGTTCCCAGTCATAGATTGAAATGACGCACACTCTCAAATTACAATCACACAAACGAATCTGAGTAGATCAGGCAAGAATTCGCTTGTTCTGGAGGAGATTATTCGTTTTCTGTAGTTTTATATGTATGCGGAGGATGGGCTTGCATCTAATCGTTTATTATGCTGTACTGACGGTTAGGCTACCATCACCACCACCGATAGAAAGTCTTGTGAAACACGTTATGCGTTTGGTTCAGTTTTAGGTCTGATCTTATAAAACTAATATTCAGTTATTTCAATGATAGTGAGTTACATTTCGTGACTAAAATTTTTTCTTTCAGCTCTGTCGGCGTATCAACGGTTCTACAACATCTGCAAGAGCACACGTTGGAAGGTTGGAAATCTACATACTTGATAAAAAAATTCAGTTGCATGTATCAATCGCAATTAATTTTGTGCTCACATGTATCCAGTCTGATAATTGATCAATAAAGCGATGATGATGTTCACTGTCGTTGATTTTGCCTCTTCCTGATTATAGCAAATAATAATTTCCAATTATTTTCTTCAGTACCCGTCCTTTCATTACGGCATCGGACTGGTCTACTTCCACTTTCGCGCGTACGCATTGTGAGTTTGCATTTTTTTATTTGTTTTACTTTTTATTGTTGGGTTGTCTCACTCGGATAAAAAATTTGCCGGGTCTGAATCACGAATGGTGCTTGCCATAGGTTTATCATAGAAATGGAATCAAGTTCCAAGTCACTCAATCGGATGTTCAAGGCATATTCTTTAACGACCATCTGCCAGAAGGTCACAATTCTGTTTGACTGCCATCCATAAGGCATTTTGGTGAATTTATTGGGTTTATCTTTTTTATTATAAGCAAACACAAAATCTCAATTTTGTGAAATACCACTTTTTTGGCGCTTCGAAAAAAAAATCATATTGTAAATTCGTGCAGCATATAGAGGTATTTCAAATGCCATCAGTTATTATTTTCTATAGACACTATTTTTGGTTCTATTCTATTTTGAAGCTGGAAAACAAGTATTCCCAACCGAAACTTTTCGATTTGCTAAACTCATTCACATTAGGCTGCCCGGTTCTTTCTCTGTAGAGAAAAACTTTGATCTTGGCTCGGTTTATTTACTTCACTAAATTTTTACATAAATACTTTTTTAATTCATTCATAAATACAGAATGTGTTTACCTTTTCTTCACGATTAATAGTTGTTTCATATATCCTTTTTTCTATTGGTTACTTTGGAGTCGGTGGCCCTTTTCTTACCTAAGACTTTTCCATCGGATCAGACCACTAGTGGACAAGAAGGGGTGGGAAAACTGAAATCCCCCCCGCGCTTTGGCGTTTTCAAAAATTAGAATTTGTCCCCTAAGGTGTAGGTAAAAAAACTTGAAACCTACCCATTCTCGGCGTCTTTGAATACATTTTCCTCTCTTCGGAGGATTGGCTCGTCCGCCAGTGAGTGAGTGCGACACGTATTTTCCAATTCTTGAAGAATCTCAAACGGAATCATGAACCAAATTGGCGCGCATTCACATTCAGACTCTTAATCAATTTAATATTCTATATTCTTGCTCTTGGTAAGTCTACTTGTCCTTGACGCGTGATCATCTTTCTCTCGGAACACTAGCGGACGAGAAGAGGAGGGAAAAGTGGAATTCTCCCGTCTTTGGATTTTTCAATAAGTTGTGTTTGCTCCCTGAGGTGTGGGTAAAATGACCTAGTTTCTGCGAATTACCCTCTTTTTTGAAAGATTCCCCTCCCCTTTGGAAGATTAGCTCGTCCGCCGATGACTGTAAGTTGGAAAATCTAGTTTCCACGCAGTTGTCCTTATTTATCGTCTGGCTGCCGTTTCTTTATTACAAACCATAAATACCGTCTGATCTCCTCAGTCCCACCCCTAAATATCCCGGCAAACACATGACGATAAATTTTCCGTGTCAATCCTTGGCGAACGAGCCATACCTCAAAGGGAGAGGAATCTCACCAAAGAGGGGGAATTGGCAGTTTCAGGCCGTTTTACCTACATCTTAGGGAACTAATTCTACTTTTTGAAACCACCAAAGAGTGGGGAATTCCACTTTTCCCTCCCCTTCTGGTCCGTTAGTGCCTGTCAATCATTGGCGGACGAGCCATACCTCAAAGGGAGGGAATCTCACCAAAGAGGGGGAATTAGCAGAAATCAGGCTATTCCACTTACAACTTATGGAACAGACTCTACTTTTGAAAACCGCAAAAGGGGGGAATTCTACTTTTCCCTCCACTTTTTGTCCACTAGTGCGTGTCAATGTCCTGTTAGTCTCAAAATTTAGTGCGAATTCGAACGCATCCAGGCACTAGCGGACGAAAAGGGGAGGGAAAATTGGAATTCCCTCCTCTTTAGAAAGTTTAAAAACTGCAAATTGTTCCCCAAGGTGTAGGTGAAATGAAATGGCCTCAAAACTCTCAGTTCCCTCTCTTCGAAGAAATTCCCCTTTCTTCGGGAATTCGACTCTTTCGCCAGTGAGCCAGGATTCAGGAATGCTGTCAACACGCATTTGTAGCGAACGTATTTTATTACTACGATTTATTGTGGTGCTCATCTTTTAGTGAGACACTACTCGTAGGTAGACACAGACGGATGGGTCATCTCTTCGAAGGTAGGGAAATCTCGCCGCAGAGGGGAAAATTGGCAGTTTTGAAGAGACCTCATCTACACCTTAGGGAACGATACAATTTTTTTCTTTTTTGGAATTCTCCATAAAGGGTGTTCAATTTTTCCCTCCCCTCACTGGCGGACGAGCCGATTCTCCAAAGGGAGGGGAATTTCCTCAAAGAGGGGGAATTCACTGAAATTAGGTCGTTTTACCTACACCTGAGGGAACAAATTCTACTTATTAAAATCGCCAAAGAGGTTGGGAATTTCACGATTCCCTCCCGTTTTCATCCGCTGAGACCTCAATTTGCTCAGACCATCTGTTTTGTAGCACACGCGGACGAGCCAACTCTGCAAAGGGGGAGGAATCTTTCTATTGGGGGCAGCGACAGATTTTTGCTATTATACCTAACTCTTGAAAAAAACAAATTTCACTAGTCAAAATCACCAAAACGGTGAAATTTTACTCTACCCCCTGCCCCCCCCTCTTCCACTGGCGGACGAGCTGATTCTCCAAAGGGAGGGGAATTTCATCAAAGAGGGGGAATTGGCAGTTTTCTGGTCATTTTGCCTACGTCTTAGGAACAAATTCTATCTGTTGGAACTGTCAAAAAGGGGCGAATTCCACTTTTTCGTTCTTCCCTCGTGCGCTAGTGAGTTGCAGTAAGGAAGGAACAGTATAGAAGCTCATAATAATGAGGATGGGATGACACATGGTGTGGACAACCCACTATTTATAAATATGATGTACATGTACATTCAATTTGGTAGTACATTCTTCGTGCATCATGCATGCACATACACTATATACACTACACTTGAAAAAAGATACTATTTGTAGTGTTATATCCGAATTGTTTTATTAATTTTTATTTTTTACCTTATGACAAACAGCACAATTTAACTACAACCACTAGCGGAAGAGGTAAGAACGGCAAAGTGGAATTCCCCCCTCTTTGGCAGTTCCAATAAGGAGTAGTATTTGTTCCTTAAGATCAGAGGCGGGCCGCTGGGGGGGGGGGGGGGGTAGGGGGTTTACCCCCACTTTTCAGGGTCGGCGGGTAGCCTACCCCCTCCCCTAGACAAAAATTTAGGTCGCCTACCCCCTCCCCCCTACTCGAAATTTTTGAGAAAATCGGCCTCAAAACCTCGATTTTGAAGCTTATTTTCCAAAATTTTTTTGGCTGTTAGAATTTTTTTCGAACAAACACGTTTTCTGGGTCAATTTTCTTGGTTAAAACCTGAAAAAAAGGTATATGTGATGTTTATACCTTATAATAGAATTTTTTAAGCAAAAACAAGCAAAAAACAAGGCTTTTTTTGCGAATTTTTTTTCTACCCCCCTTCTACCCGACCTTACCTCCCCCCCCACTTTTCGGGATGAGGGGGGTAATCTGAGGTTTCAAAATCCTACCCCCCCCCCCCCCCCGCCCCCTACAAAACGCCAAAAAACCCGGCCCAACCCTGCTTAAGATGCAGATAAAATGGCATAAAAACCCTAAAATTTCGCCCTATTTCAAAAAATTACCCTGCCTTTGAAGGTTTGGCTCGTTCGCCAGTGAATACAACTTCACTGTTATTGTATATTTGCTTCAATGTTTTGTGATGTTCTGTTCTGTGACTACTACCATATATATTTACAAAAACACTCAATATTCTCATGCCCGAAACGAGTTACACAAACACACAACTGCCCAGATACATGAAACAGTGAGGATTTTACATAACTACATATGTACATACATAAAGCAGCTTCCAAGTTGATGTTCTATACCATGCAATTCATTTTTATCCGTCACTCATTAGTCCCCGGTTGGCAACAGGGCGTGACAGTTTTTCTCTTCGTAAATTACACATTAATTTGTAGCGTAGTACTATTATTTTCATGTCTGGCGTTCGCTTTCGCTCCACTCACTGATGGACGAGCCTATCATCCAAACAGGGAGGAGAATTTTTTAATGAAGAAGGAGTTATGAATTTTGAGGCCATTTTATATACATCTTCTGAAAAGCTGAGCTGCTAAAGATGGGGAATTTCCTTCTCCGTTCTTCACTCGTTCGCTGATGGCACTAATAGCGGACGAGAAGGGGAGGGAAAAGTGGAATTCATCCCCTCTTTCGCAGTTTCAAAAAGTTTGGTTCAAGTTCCTTAAGGTGTAGGTAAAATAGCCTAGAATCTGCAAATTCCCCCCTCTTTGGAGAAATTCCCCTCCCTTTGGGATTTTAGCTCGTCCGCCAGTGGATGGCACTAATAGCGGATGAACGGCGGAGAAAATTATGGATTTGGATTTCGATCCTGTTCGGCTCCTTCGAAAACTGAATTTTTCTCTTTGAAATGTTACAAAAATGGCCTAACAACTGTCCGTTCTCCCTCTCTCATGTCATATTGTCTTCATTTTCATCGGGAAAAATTTCTGCAGACATTCTGTCTTCACACGGAAAAGACGACTATAGTGAAGAAAAAGATATGTCTTCATCATTTTCCCACAACGCATCATTAGCATTTCTCGCGGTTGTACTACGCTATTTCCTCGCTGCGTATAGTGCGCTAATTGACACTGGCGAACGAGCTAATCTTTCAAAGGCAGGGGAATTTCGTCAAAGAGGGGGGAATTTTCAGAATTCAAGTCATTTTGCCTACACCTAAAGGAACAAACTCTACTTTTTGAAACTGCCAAAGAGGGTGGAATTCCACTTTTCCCACACTTTCTCGTCCGCTAGTGCGCGAATTAATGAAATGTTACGCAGCGTAACGGTCAATTTGTTTACTTTTACAAATTCTACGACCGCCAGCGGAGGAGGCCTTCTTCCAAAAGAGGTAACTTTCCTTAAAGAGGGGAATAGAAAGTTCTGAGGCCGTTTTATATTAGTCTTATGTATGGGACGAATTCGCCATCGCCCTCTGAAACCGCTAGGGTTCTACTCTTGGCTCCCTGAATTAAAATTTTTTTAATAATGAAGGAATACACATAACTTTACTTTACATTTTTTCAATAATGAAGGAATACACATAACTTTACGTTAAATTTTTTTCAATAATGAAGATTTACACATATCTTCATTTTTTTTCACCCGCTAATCTTGTGATCGGAGATAAACAACCGCATGATCGGACACGCCTTTCGACTTTGTTTGTTTCATTGTTGATCTTTGTTTTATCTTGATCCTTGATTTATGTTGTTTTATCACATTTTTCTTCAGAGATGGTAGGTAAAACATTTTTGCGGCTCACCAGGTAACTGAAATTTGCGATCATGGACTTATTCTATTCTATGGGCTTATCGCTTATTTTGTATGCTGAGCTTGAAATGATAGGAAATTAAAGTCCTAATCGAAGGTAATAATTCATCCCTAGGGCTAGGATTTCATGAGTTGATTGTTCCGAACCTAATAACGTAAACTTTAGCATCTATCTGGCATCGAAACTTGTTTGTTTATGTTGCTCTAGATTAGACGAGGCTTATCATCAGGGTCAGGGATCGGCAGGAGGATCACAAGCCTCACCTTCTATTCTTGGGAGAACTGTCTCATTAAATATTTATGTTTATGTTATCTATGTTATATATATATGTTGTTTATGTTCATTATTAGTTTTTCCTGCTACTTTGTCTAGCCCTAAATTGTCTATCATAGGTTCTAGTCGGAAGTCTCATAGTCCTATGTATACTAAATATAATCATTTCTTTACTATTAATACCCGCCCCGTCTGCACGTATCAATTATGACTTTGTCTATTCTTAGTAATGTTTTTGTTGAATGCTAATAATAATGTTATATTTCGAACTTTGGTTTTTGCTGATTTATTTGTTCCTCTCTGTGACGACATTTGACTAACTCCCCGTGTTCTGTTCGTTCTATCGATTATTGTCAGTACTGAGTTGTTTGAAAATATGAGCTTCAGGTCTAACCATGAATTCAGATCGACGTAAAATAGGTTATTTACTATTTCGATTGTTTTCATTATTCTCATTACCAGAATGTTACCAGTCCTGTTCATATTGTTACCAATTCCTCCCTGTTCTTGCTATTACCTACGATACTGCTAATACCACTTCCATAACGTTAACACCCACTCCGATGTATAGCTTCAGGCGCTGGTGGACTGGGCCATCCGCTAAAATCAGTGGAATTACTTGAAAGATTTGAGAAATACTATTTTTGAGTCATTTAACCTTAACCCTGAGGATTAATCCATATTTTTTTTAACAATTAAAGATGGGGGAATTTCATCTTTTCGCTATTCTCTCCTCTCGTCCGCCAGTGGGATCCAGCACAGCACGGGCGGACGACCAAATCCTCCAAAGGTAGGGGATTTCTTCAAAGAGGGGGATTTGGCAGTTTTGAGGCCATTTTACCTACACCTTGAGGAACAAACTATACTTTTTAAAACCATCAAAGAGGGAGGAATTCCACTTTTCCCTCCCCTTCTCGTCCGCCAGTGGCATCCAGCATGGGTTGGGTCCACGCAGTAGCGGACGAGAAGGGAGGGGGCAGTCTCATTCACCTTCTTGGGTGAAAAAATCTAGTGTGTTCTTTCAGGTACACGTAAAATGGTCTCTAAACTGTGATTTCCGTCCCTTTGAAAAAATTCCCCCTATTTTGGGTGCTTGGCTCGTCCGCCAGTTGGGGTAGCGGACGAGAAGGGGTGGGAAAAAAGGAATTCTCCCTCTTTGGCGATTTTGAAACGTAGAGGTTGTTCCCTAAGGTGTAGGTAAAAAGGCATAAAATTTTGCCAAATCCCCCCTTTTTGGAAATATTCCCCTCCCTTTGGAGCATTGGCTCGTCCGCCAGTGGGGTACGCGTTCCTTACGACCCCTTTCCCCAATAAGGGCGGAAGCGTTCCACACGACCCCTGAAAGAGCCCCCATTCAATTTATATAACGTGTGTATATGTAGGGCTGTTTGATTCATTGTCATTGTTGTCACGTTTCGGGTTCGGGCTTTTTACTGGATTTAAGCTGGATATGGGAGCTTTCGCCCTGATTATAAGATTAAAAAAAACAGGTTTCAGCTACTTTTACCCAATTTAACTTGAGGAGAGTTTAGAGATAATTGGTTTATTTTGTGTTTGGTGGTTCAAAATTTCGGCTGTTTGATTATAAATTCATCCCGTTTCGGGATTATAACTGGATTTGAGCTGGATATTATAGCTTTCGCCCTGATTTTAAGGTTGCCGATGAAAATTAAATTTCCTGTGATTTTCACCCAGTTTAATTTTTGAGTTATTGAATAAATGGTATAGCTTGGTGGCTTAACATTTTGGCTGTTTAATACATAATCGTTGTTGTCACGTTTCGGGATTATAACCGGGATTTGAGCTGGATATTGGAGCTTTCGCCCTCTTTTTAAGGTTGCTGATAAAAATTAAATTTCCTGTGATTTTCACAAAGTTTAACTTTCGAGTTATTCGGGATTATAACCGGGATTTGAGCTGAATATTGGCTTTCGCCCTGATTTTACTGCATCTGATAAAATTATTTCTTTTCGTTTTATAATTATCATAACTATTGGATTCTCAGATGGTTATCCTTCGACTGTGTTTTTTTCGATGTCCAATTGTCTCGCTTTGGTTTTATTTTTTTTCTGATTTATGTTATTTTTTTTTGATCGGTATTTCGAATGCGCGCCAACATAAATTCACACTTGAAAAATGTTTTGTTACACCAAACGTTTTGAGTAATGAACAATTAACCCTGATCAGACTATAAGTGTGAGTTTTTTAAAATACTTGAATGAGCTTACAATTGCTCCGCATTTGTTCGAATAAATCAAATCGTCTATGTGTGGGGTGGGGGGCCCATTGAGAGTAGGGTGGCTTCCCTTTTTTATACGACCAGTTTAACACTCGTCGATTTCATATTTTTTGATGGCTTCGGCTTTCGGGCTTCCTCTTTTTGTCGAACACTCGGCTTGTATTTTCCAATGAGGGTAAACTGTGGAAAAACGTACTAAATTTTTCTGATAATTTTGAATAATACACCCTAATGTTTAAGATAGTTTTGAATAATACGTGTTGTATAAAGTGTTGAGTTAAAAGAGTATCTTTCGATGAGAAAGGTACTTGCGGCCAGGTGGTCATTTTGAGGTAAGGTAAGGTACCAAGTCAGAGTTTTTTGGCCATGAAAATAATCCACGAAAGTCGAACAAAACAGAGAAAAAACTACTGACTTGTTGTAACAATTACTAAAATGAGCTTACATTTTCTTTTCAGTTGTTCTATACATAGACGGTGATGGAATCACTTTTTATACGACCAGTTTCACACTAGATTTCATATTTTTTTTGTGACGGTTTCGGGGCTTCGCTTTTTCGAACACTCGGCTTGATTGATGTGTTGTCCATCAGTTTTTTGCCAGACTTGGGCTTCTGATGTATAGTAGATTCTGATTTTCTTGTCACTGTGAACAGTTTTTCAATTCGGCTATAGTACGTACTACGTAGCCAAACCACAGGTGTAGTAGTAGGAGTTTTTATTGCTCATACATTAAAGTTAACGCAGCGCGTGTGTGTCAGGTTGGAATCGGAATCGGTTCGTGTATAAAAACTACAAAAACGAACGCCTGTTTATGTAGTTTAGTAGTTTGATTGGGCGTTTCACATCCGCTGGGTAGTTTTATTTAGTAATAATTACTATTTTTATTACTAACGTGTTTTGCGGTCAATTATTTGTGTTTTTAGGCATTTAGTTGTAATTTCGATCCCAGGCAAGTTTTCTGAAGTAAAGTCTACGTAAGTTGATTTCGTCAGATTTTCAGTCTCGGGGTTTTTGCTCCTGGGTTAGAACGATGCTTTTTTAACGGGACTGAAATCTGACCTGAAGTAATTTACAATTGGTGTGATATATCGAGGACTGGACAAACACAACTTGACTAAGAAGACTAATGGCCCCTGAAATTCGGGGCAGCGGTTTAGCACTAGCGGACGAGAAGGGGAGGGAAAAGTGGAATTCCCCTCTCTTTGGCGTTTTCATAAAGTATAGTTTGTTCTGTAAGGTGTAGGTAAAATGACCTGAAAATTGCCAATTCCCCCTCTTTGGGGAAATTCCCCTCCCTTTGGAGGTTTAGCTCGTCCGCCAGTGCCTTAGTTGTCTGGGTCTTCACAGCGGAAATAATGCAGCTTTTTGTGGTATTTTTTATGTCTTTTTGTAGATCATTCCTTAACAAGAATAAAAAGTTTTACATAGGAAAATCACCATAGATAGAATGATGTTCATTTTACTTATTGTGAGTAGAAAGGCAGTATTTTACATCTAGTGTACAGGGAGAGTCTATTTATCTATTTTACATCTAGTCTACGAAAAGTTGCAGAAAAAATGCAAATGATTGCAATGATTTTCGGGGTACTCTTTTTGCGTTTCTTCCTTAGTATTTGGGATGAGAAAAAGGTGACTCAACGCTGGAGAATTTCACTCAGTTGACGGTCCTTGGCTTTTTTGCGACAAGGACGTTTCTTGGCCTAGCGCTTGGCAACTTGGATAATTTATTCTTACTGGAGATGTTGGCACTTACTTTCACGAGTTGGTTGGTTAATGGAGATTTCGTTGATTGGAGGTCATTTGCAGCAGCAGGGCCAAGGAAATTGAGTGGAATTTTTTCAAACCAGTGAAAATTTTCTGAAAATCAAGTTTTTTTTCAATTAAGTGAAATTTTTGAGATCTCAACTTGAACCCTCCCCCGCCACCTTATGGTGAGCAAAAGTCTACTACACCGTAATTGTTTTGGCTTTTTAGAAATTTGACTTTTTGTAAGTTGATATACATTCGGAATTTTTATTCGTGTTTTTGCATTGCAGATTTTTTATGGCGGGTTGGAGTATTTACAAATTACAATTTGTATGTAACTGCTGTTTTTACACCCCATTCGTGAACTATTGCCAATAATGATTGTTATCAGATTTATTATGAACGTATTTGAAGCACATAAGTACATTGTACATAATTTGACCGTGGTGTTTTCCGCCTTATTATGATAAACATGATTATCGATGTGTTTGTTTTTACAATATTGTGAACACTAGCGGACGAGAAGGGGTGGGAAAAGTGGAATTCCCCCCTCTTTGGCGTTTTCAATAAGTGGATTGTGTTTCCTAAGGTGTAGGTAAAATGGAATAAAGACTGCTGATTCTCCCTCTTTGGAAAAATTCCCATTCCTTTGTTTGCGGTTTGACTCGTCCGCCAGTGATTGTGAATGTGATGTTGCAGCGCAAAAACATTACATTTCTTGCTGATATGCACACAGTTTAATTTTGCCGCAACGGCAGTTGAAATGATCAAGAATTTTGGTTGCTTTCGTGTTGTTTTGACCGTTAATTTAAAGTAAAATTTTATATTGTGTTCAGATTTCAGTTACATATACATACTACATCCAGTTAGTCAGTCAGTCGTGTGTAGTTGAATAGTACATTCAGGTCAGGTTCAGACAACTATAGTAAAAGCAAACAAAACGTGTACACACCAAACTTTTGTTTGACTATTAGTGTTGTTGTTGTTGATGTTTGTTGTGGTTATTGTTTGTTGTGATTGTTGTTGTTGATATTTCGTTGTATGTTGTACTTTTATTGTTGGCTTAGCTGTTGTAGTATATATTAGGATGTGTGATTCAACAGCTAGGCAGATTCATATTATTTTTTGTTTACACCTAAAATGCTTTTCACAAGAACTTTGAGGGATTTAGTAATCTCATCAGTAATTTTTCTGAACCAGGTTTTTTAGTTTATTTTCGGATTCACATGTTTTTCTCTATCAATGTTTGAGTGTTCGTTTTTTTTCTCCTTGTGACTTTCAATTTCTAGTTGACATTTAGGTGATGAACCTTAATGGAATAAACCGGAACCCTGTTGTGGAATTTTTTGCGCCCAAGTTTGTTTTAATTTATTTTCAGTATACACTGATCTGATGAATACATTCAAACACATAAATGAATGTTTATATACGTGACAATCAGAATGATCTACGTTGATTGCTTGTTTCACTTAGTAAAACTCACATGCTCATTATAACCAGTGTAACTTGTTAAATTACTTTGCCGTCGACCTTGAGTGAGAGAGCGTTGAGCTGAGATGCGGTGTAAATTTTCACTGCACTACTAGACTATGTACTCCAGTTGTTGTGTTTTTAGTTTTTTTGTTGATAATTGTTTTTTTACTAGTTTGTTGAAATGATTTCGCTTACCTACACCTTTGCGACCAATCCCCTTTTTTGAAACAGTCAAAAATTCCATTATTCCTTTCCCTTCTCGGTTGATGGTAGCCTTGAAATTGAACTTGATTGAGTTGGTGAGTTAGTATAATAAATTACTACACTACGCTCACTGGCAGACGAGCCAAACCTCCAAAGGGAGGGGAATCTTTCCAAAGAGGGGGAAGTGGCGTTTTCCCGGCCATTTTACTCACAAGTTAGGGAACAAAATTTTACTTAAAAACGCTAAAGAGGGGGAAAACCACTTTTCCGGCCCTTCTCGTCCGCTAGTAATTCACCAGTCTCCGTGGTCGCAAGTTTTTACATTGTGGTTTTTTCCACTATGGTACTGGCACTGATTGTTTTGATCCGTTGTTTTTGGTTTGTAAAACTTTCTCACTTTCTTCGTTTTTTTTTTTTTTTATTTCGTAAGGTTTTTTTTCACGATATATAAATAGGAATGTTGTAGTGTAGTAGCTGGTCTCTTCGTTTCTTCCTCAAATGATATATAAGGCATTTTGTTGGGCACTGAATTAGAACATAAGAGAGCTCATGCCGCCTTCTATTAAGACACTGTATTTCATTTCTTAATATTGAGCAGTGCTTCGTCCGTGGCGCTGGCGGACGAGAAGGGGAGGGAAGAGTGGAATTCCCCCCTCTCCCTCTTTGGCTGTTTTCAAAAGTTGAATTTGGTCCCTAAGCTGTAGGTGAAATGACCTATTTTCGGACGAGATCGAGAAACGAAGGACTTAAAGTTCTCTCATTTTCAACGTCGAATAGCAGTTGATTAGCTGCTTTGAAAAACGTTTTTACCTCTACACCGTAGAGAACAAATACGCCAAAGGAAGGTGAATTCAGATTTTCCCACATCTTCTCGTCCGCCAGTGACTGAAGCTGACGGTGGAAATAGGATACAGATTTTAGCCTGTTTATGGCACTCAATTTATGGCTCTGGGGTCTTAATTCAGGCGACATTTTATGACCGGGCGTCTTGGGTGGTGTTTCGCAACGCAATTAATGAGATGAAAATCGTTGTGTTGGGTGTTGGTCGGCATTCCTTTTGGCTTTGGCAAACCCACTAGCGAACGAGAATGGGTGGGAAAAGTGGAAATCCCCCTCTTTGGCGGTTTCAAGAAGTGGAATTTGTTCCCTAAGGTGTAGGTAAATAGGCCTACTTTTTCTGATTCCCCCTCTTTAAGGAAATTCCCCCTCACTTTAGAGGATAAGCTCGTCCGCCAGTGAGCCAACCAGAGAAAGATGTGTTGTGTGGTGAATTAATTTATTTTAATTTCATTGCTAACGATTAGAAGTTATCTGTATATCTGTTTATTTTCTCCACTGATGAAAATGAGTTTTTAGAAAGTCTTTTTATTTGGCATTTTTCGTGCATAACAATTATTTGATTATATTGTGTGATGTTCGTGAACTTTTTGGTCATATATTTTCCGAAGAAATTGTCCTTCAGTAGAAAGTTATCTTCCGCTACTATTGGTTGCGTGTGCTGTAACCTGTAATGTAAGGCTGAGCTCAAGGCACTGGCGGACGACAAGGGGAGGGAAAAGTGGAATTCCCCTTTTGGTACGTTGGAAAAAATAGAAAATTTCTTTCCCTAAAGTGTAGGTGAAATGGCGTGAAAACGTTTAATCCCTCCTGATTGACGAAATTCCCCTTCTTAGGAGAATTAGCTCATCCGCCGGTGGATCAAGGCACAAGCGGACGAGCTAATCCTCCAAATGGAGCGGAATATTCCCAAAGAGAGGGAATTGGCAGAAATTAGGCTAATTTATCTACACTTTGAGGAACAATATCAACTTTTTAAAACCGCCAAAAAGGGGGAATTCCACTTTTCCCTCCCCTTCTCGTCCGCTAGTGGATCAAGGCACTGGCGAACGAGCCAAACCACCAAAGGGAGAGAAATTTCCCCAAGGAGGGGAATTGGTAGAAATTAGGCCAATTTAACTACACTTTGAGGAACAAATTCAAGTTTTTGAAACTGCGAAAGAGGGGGGGGAATTCCATTTTTCCCTCCCCTCCTCGTCCGCTAGTGGATCAAGGCACTGGCGGACGAGCCAGCCAAATCACCAAAGGGAGGGAAATTTCCCCAAAGAGGTGGAATGACAGAATGCTAATTTATCTACACTTTGAGGAACAAATTCAACTTTTTTGAAACTGCGAAAGAGGGGGGAATTCCACTTTTCCCTCCCCTCCTCGTCCGCTAGTGGATCAAGGCACTGGCGAACGAGCCAAATCACCAAAGGGAGGGAAATTTCCCCAAAGAGGGGGAATCGGTAGAAATTAGGCTAATTTATCTACACTAGAGGAACAAATTCAATTCTTTGAAACCGCCAAAGAGGGGGGAATTCCACTTTTCCCTCCCCTTCTCGTCCGCTAGGTGGATCAGGGCACTGGCGGACGAGCCAAACATCCAAAGAAAGCGGAATATTTCAAAAGAGGGGGATCAGCAGAAATTAGGCTACTTTATCTACACTTTGAGGGAAAAATTCAATTTTTTGAAACCGCCAAAGAGGGGGGAATTCCACTTTTCCCTCCCCTTCTCGTCCGCTAGTTGATCAAGGTCATCGCCTCACTACACAGCTCCTTCCTGTTCTGCCCATAGCACATGTCTGTATATTATTTGTTATCAATTTATCGTGCGGTTATTGGCTCAAAACAACCGCAAAAATTGCTGTGTTTGCTCACTTTTTGCTTGCAGAATTTATTTTACATTTTTTGTTTTTTATTTGTTTTTTTCCTGGTTTACAAATATTTGTTGCTGTAAATGAATTTGAAATTCCTTCCGGTTCTCTGCGCATTTGGACCGGAAATTATCGGTAAATTATTGTGGTGTGGTTGCTGCCTAGAACTAGAACAGCTCTAGTTTTTTTCTTTCAGCTCTCAGTTCCTAGGTTTATCGATTTTATCCATTAATATAGTTCACAAGGAAATTTTTCTGTTCGCATCCCAATCGCTTCGATAAGTTAATGTAATGCATCTTCCTTAAGTGCATCACACCCGGAGGTTTTTCTGGTTTTTTGATCGTGTGATGTTAATTGTCGAATTTGTTGTAATTGCTCGGAATATCGTCAAATTTCTCTATCTGACTCGGAAGAATTTTCTCAAAAGTTTCATTCCATTTGACATTATATCCTGTTCACTTTTATCAGTCATGGACTAATTTCATCCATGTTTACTCTTTTTTAAACCTCGTCGAAATCCATTTGTTGTTTGTCTCCTATCCAATCTTACTGTTTAATATTGATTGGTGTACATATAGACTTATTTTCATGCATTCATCAAGCGGTGCGTAGTATTTTTGTGTGTACCTGTAATGTTAATCAACGAGGAAATAAATCTACAGGTGAGGATCACCAACCGAAATCAGTATTTCACACACCTGTGCCTAATTTTGACAGTCATAAACATAAGATAGTGATCAGGTGTTATCTGCCTGACTTCATCGACCTCGCCTCGATTGACTCATTTTTACCAGCCCATCTTATATTCTCAACACTAGCGGACGAGGGAAGAACGGAAAAGTGGATTATCCTCCCTTTGGCGATTGTAAAAAGTTATCTGTGTTCCTTAAGGTGTAGATAAAATTGCCTGAAAACTGCTAATTCCCCCTCTTTGGCAAAACTCCCTACCCTTTGGAAGATTCTAGCTCGTTCGCCAGTGCATCCCATCCCATCTTATACCCTCACTCAAACGCGTGGACGAGGGAGGAACGGAAAAGTGGATTCCCCCACCTTTGGCAGTTTCAATGAGTTGAATTTGTTCCATAAGGTCAATGTAGGTAAAATGGTCTAGATATTGAAAAATTCCAATTCCTTTACATAATAGGCTCTTCCGCCAGTGACCTCAAAGCGTCTTCTAAGTCCTTATCGCTGTCCAAATCGCCTTTTTCATATGTTTCCTTTACCACCGATTTTTTCTGTTGCTAATTTTCAAATTATTGCCCCATTTTTCATAGCAGTAGGTCTCTGTAATAGGAGTTGACAAGATGCTATCAGATCAGCTCGTTACCATTAGTTAGTGTCACTCATTTGTAAAATGGAGACCACATGTGACATGACATAGTACTCAGTACACTTTATTCAAATTTAATTCTCATCTCATTTTATTTCTAGTTTATTTATGTAATATACCAATTCTGTACAATGCATTTCATAAAAAGTTTCATGTCCCATCGTATAGATATTAGTTAGGAAATGGTTCAATCACTAGATGAACACCGCTCATTTTACAATATGGAAATTTGAATCAAAGTATAACAACTAATAAATGTTTCGACAATTGATTATGATGAAAAGCAATTTGAAATTTATTTTTATTGCAGTGCATCACGAGCATTTCGAACCGTGCTGTATTTTGCGCCGTATTTCGAGCGAGTGAGTCAGGTACATCTGCGATTGGGGCTGTCCTACAAAGCCGAACACAACTGGGAACAGGCTTTGAAGGTTGGATTCACAATAATATTTTTTAATTTGTTTTGGATTTTTCTGTAAGTCTTTTTTTAAGCCAGAACACTTATCAAATTTTTTGTCGCTTTCAGTTCATTTTTTCATTCCTTGAATTTGGCTCCATTTTTACACACGTTGTTGCCATGGGTGCTCATGAAAAATATAAAAAGTACAATAAAATTTGCACGGAGTAAATGAATTCGCGCCCAACGCAAATCCATGTACGGCAACTATTTCACTGGGGGAACGGATTCTAATTGTTTTTTATGTATTTATAATCCATCCACTAACGGCCGAGACGGGTTGGGAGGAGGGAAATTTACCCTCTTTAACGTTTCCGAAAAGTAATTTTTTTCCGTTAAGGTGTTGTGAAAATTGGTGATTTCCACCTCTTTGGAAAATTCCCCTCCCTTCGGAGATTTCCATCAATGACATTGACAAATAATTTATTTCCAGCACCTGAACTGCGCTGTACAACATCGTCAACCGTGCGCACTTGGCAAATTCGAAAGTTGGTCTTCTTGAATCCTAAATATATATCAAAATTTTTTTATTTCACAATTTTTTTTATTTCATTTAATTTTCTAATGGCGATTTTGTCTGCTAATCCGTTATAGCTCGTCAGTTTGTCTAGATTTTTTCTGAAAATATTTCACTAAACGATCAATGAGTTGAGTTGGGCTTGTTCAGTATGTTGTACACGTGTGGTGTCAACGACTAGCAATGTTACTTTCGTTTGAACGCGCATCGATATTTTAATGCGCGCGAAAAAGATCACGGCAAAAAACTTTGGCCACACACGTTGGTAGGCAAAGAAGTGGGTTCCCGGCGTCTTGTGAAATATTTTTTAAGGAAGTTTGCGTGATTTTCTGTTTCTGGAAATTTTTGGGATACACTTTCGTTAGGATTTTGTGAAAACGTCATCCTCGATTTGCAGTCCGCTATCACATACGTCCAAAAGGCTACATAAAATAAAAAAATTTGTGAAACCGTTTCAACCGTTTTTCGCAAAAATTTTCGTGAATTTCTGTTTCTGGAAATTTTCGGGATTTTGTGAAAAATTCATTATGTTTGCAGTCCGCTATCACATTGCGCACACGTGCGAGTTGAGTGGCGACGTTGATAAGGCCCGTCATTTATACGAATCACTGGTCAACGATGTGGATGCCCACGAACTGTCGGCGTCACTGAAGGCATGCGTCTACCGACAACTTGGTTGGTGTTGTTGTTGTTGTTGTTGTTGGTGTTGTTGTTGCTGGTGTTGTTGTTGTTGTTGTTGGTGTTGTTGTTAATGATGAAGTTGTTGTGGTTGTTGTTGTTTTTGTTGTTGTTGTTGTTGGGGACGTGGAGAAGGATGATGATGAGATGTGGTTGATATTGTTATTTTTGTGGTTGCTGGTGAGGTGTAATTTTTATTGATGATGTGGTTGCTGTTGATGATGTTGTTGGGTGGGGTAGTTGTTGTTGGTGTTGTAGATGTGGAAAACGATGTTGATGATGATTGTTGTTGTCGCTGTTGATGTGGTTGGTGTTGTTGCGGTTGGTGTTTTTGTTGTTTTTTGTTGTTGATAATTTGGTTGTTTTAGTTGTGTTGATAATGTTGTTGGGCGGGATAGTTGTTGTTATACTGGTTGTGGAGGTGTTTGTATGCTAGTCAGATTTTAGTCCTTCTGTCACCATATCTAGAAACTCAAAACTTCGTGGCGAAGAAGGCCGATGTTACAGATTGAATGAAAGTGACCACCCAATAAAATGAAAACAATCCTGTCCTAAATATGCGTTCAAAGAGCTTAACATTAAACCAGTTTAGAATCTGCTTCTGTCTGAACCACCAGGCGGCTACATGTGCTTTATCAGTAAAATATCCGAATTATTTTTGGAATGGCAATTTATCAGTATTTTATCGGGAGGTTATGCTATACTGATAAACATGAACCACACATTGAGCGTAAACGGCGCATTTCAAGCTGATGCATAACAATTTTGCGCCTGATTGAAATTTATTCACACCCAGCTTATTAGGGTGATCTTTCTCATAAATTGTGTTTATAAAGTCATTACTGATTTAGAAATGAGACAGACTATGAAGTATGAATATGTTCCTAGATGCGTGAAAAATTATCAATCTTTCATAAAGTAACTTAGCGCCATATTTTATAGGGGTTTTTCAGTTTGTTTGTAGGTTGACAAGGATGAAGTGGTGTAGCGTTAAGTAGGGTAGCAAAGCGAAATCCTCCATTTCATTTTCATCATTTCATTTCATTAGGGCCAGGCCCAGGACATACAAAAGCATGAGTACACATGACAAAGGTATTGTATGATCATGAATCTACAAGAAATTAAAATAACATTATAAATTAGGAATTTTGGTAATATGAGATTTTTCAGGAATATTATGACGGTGGAGTTGTGATATTATACCATGGAAAATATTTGAGTTTAATAATTATCCTCCAACTTAAAGTTTTTTCTTAATTACAGGGTGGCTCTATTTTCTGGCCGGCGATCGTCTACTGCCGGGTGTATCGTTGGAGGAGCGTCTGACGCAGGCCATCACTTCGTTGACCGACTCGGTCAGATGTGATCCGACTGCCGGCAAGACTTACTACTATTTGGGACGGTTCGTTTTCGTTTTGGAATTTCGGATAATTGTTTATCAGAATTATTTCGTATTGGGAAAAACCAAATTCGGTTCGGACCATCAGCTCACGCTGAATGATTCAATGGAGAATCTGAGAATGTTGAGTATCTGGTTCTTCTGAGTAACTGAAGGCTCTGGCTACTGGCTATGTTGAAGAGCCATTGGTCAAGAACAAATCTGTTTAGCTTAAATTATTTTTCGAGAATTCTGATCACGTTTAACGAAATTAGTTATTTTCAGTTATCATGATGGTTTGGTTGTTACGTTTTTATAATTTAATTTTTTATGTTTATTTATTGATATTTAATAGTTACTGTTCAGGTGTTACTCGGCGCTCTCCAACCGAGCGCACGACGCGTTCATCAACTACCGACAGTCGATCGATAAAAGTGAAGCGGACGCGGATACGTGGTGTTCGATTGGGTTGGTCGTCGAGTGCGTAGTATGTTAGACTAGAGAACCATCCTATCGGGTTCAATACCTTTCCTTATGCCCGCTCCTTTCATCATTCGTTTCGTTTCTTTGTCTTCCATTTACGGTTCGAGTCTGACAATTATCAATGAAGAGTGATAGTCAAAAATGAATTACTTTTTCAATAAGTTGCGTGACTTCCCAAATGAGCATCCTAATAATTATCGATGTCGGCCTAAATTTGCCAATCCCCCCTTTTTGTGACGATTTTCCCCTCTCTTTGGGAGGTCAAGTCTACCGCAGTGCAATCGAGTATAAATACATTATATGAGACTGACACATATCCTTCTTGTCTGGGTCCGCCTGGGTCACTGGCGGACGAGCTAAATCCCCAAAGGGAGGGGAATTTTGTCAAAGAGAGGGGAATCGGCAGAAATTAAGCCATTTTACCTTCAAATCAGGGAACAAACGCTACTTTTTGAAACCGCCAAAGAGGGGGATGTTCCACTTTTCTCTCTCTTCTCCTCCGCTAGACCGCCTGGGTGGAACTCAATGCATGAACATGAACACACACATGGCAACTCTGTTCCAATGTAACTTACTCACTCACAACATCAGATCCGCCCCCGCGGTACGTGCCATAAGATACGGTAAGCCTCACTATTTGAGGCATGAAAAACACGGATAATCGGATGTTCGTGAAAAATTAGGTGTTTGATGAAACGGGGGTATTTTTCTTCCTTTGTAACATGTGCCAATGCCCATGCGAAAGTATTCGTATTCTATTAGTATGCCGGCGCAGGGGCACTACTTATGCGGAGTTTGAACCTTCCTATTATCCTAGCCATAGACTTTGTTACATTCTAGGTATTAGTATAATGGATTTCACTAGTAAATATACTCCACGTATTTTTCTTCTTATCACCAGCTTAGCCTAAAGGTAATCCAGAATTTCGTGTCACGCGTATTTAACACATTGCTAAAGCCCTTGGATGTAATTCACGTTCGGAGTGAAAAAACTGATACTTTTTGGAAAATTTTGACCGCGCGCCAAAAAGAGCGCTGAAGTCTTTATAGTGATAAGAAATGTGGATTGACTATACCAGACTAGAGAAACAAGAAACTCTGAATAAACTATGCAATCCTGGAATATAGTATGAGCATGCCGCATGCAATGCTAGAGATCTCTAGCTACGTATCATAAGCCAGCCTCAGCATGTGTTAGTTCCGACCTTCTTTTTCCATGGGACTTCTCTGGATTGTCACTTTTTCGACAGAAAGTCCGGCTCTCATGGCAGAATTTTGTGTCCTAATTTGAGCCGAATTTGGATGCGAATTTTTTTGAAGGCCATGGAGTAAAGGACGTCAATTTTTCTGTTTAAGCATGGTGCTCAATTGAGTTCAATGTCCTGTGCCAGTACTCAGCAGCTGATGATGATGCCAGACGCTTTCCACTTAATTGCCCAGTTTACAAGCCCAGTGAAAGAATAACTTTAATCATGAATCCATTTTTTATAATGAGACTAAAACTAGTGCGGAGAATCCTGGGGTTATACGCGTTCACTGGCGGATGAGCTAATCCTCCAAAGGGAGGGGAATTTCATCAATGAGGGGGAATTGGCAGTTTTCAGGTCATTTTACCTACACCTTAAGGAACAAAGTCTACTTTTCTAAAACCGCTAAAGAGGGGGGAATTCCACTTTTCCCTCTCCTTCTCGTCCGCTAGTGATAGATAGCTTTACTCTTATGTACTACCGTTTCTTTAATTACTCTTATGTACTACCGTTTCTTTAATTAGACTAAGCTGAGAGGCCGGATCCTGGAAACATATCAATTATTATGTAAAACTGTCTATATATTAATAATTATATGATATGGATTTTTCATCGGCTCATTACACTCTTCATAGATAGCTTTACTAATACGCACTGGCGGACGAGTGAATTTTCCGAAGGGAGGGGAATTTTGCCAAAGAGGGGGGAATCGGCAGTTTTCAGATCATATTATCTACACCTTAACGAACAAATGCTACTTTTTGAAACTGCCAAAGAGGGGGGAATTCCACTTTTCCCTCCCCTTCTCGCCCGCTAGTGCTAATACGTAACTTGTTCTTCAATTAGACTACCCTGAGCGACCGGACCCTGGGATCAATTTAATTGAAGTAGTCAGGTCATACAGTCTGTCTATATGTTTATTTTTATATTATTTATTTATATCGTATGAATTTCTGCGTGGCTCATTCAAATTATGTTTTGTTAGATTTCGTGAGTTGTGTACGGAGTTTGTCTTTTTGTTATGTTTATGTTTATGTAATTAATACGACTTCCTCGGGTTATCTAAACAGACAATTAATATAATCTTATTTAAACAATCTCTGATAGGTGTGTTACTAGCTTCCCACAATCAACAGGTGCATTTACGATGTTCTTTCGTTACTACTAAGGATTATGTATTGTTGATTTGACTGGAACTAATTCTCATGTAGTAAAGTGGAACTGACTGATAAAATGATTCAATTGTGATTCATGTTTCAAACGAGTGAAATTTCGCCTTTTTCATCTGGACTAGCTCACCACGGTAACAGATAAACGGGGAAAATTTAATAGGAAGAGCGATGAGATTTTACGGGGAGGAGGGTGTATGGAGCGAAAAAAAGTATGTGCTTCGACAAAAAGTCATTCGTGTTTCCAAATACTATTCATTCACCTGGAATCTGGAAAGTTGAACTATTGTTTATACTGTTCAAGATATATTGAATTAAAAAGCCCTTACTCATAATCTGACTACAACGGGAAACTAGGCCATGCAGTTACGCACCTCACATTCGAACGCTACTTCCGAAGGCATGGTTCATATTTATATAAAGGTACTAACGACGTGCAGCTGCAGCCACTGGCGGACGAATCTAACCTCCAAAGGGAGGGGAAATTCACCAAAAGAGGGGGCAATCGGCAATTCTTATTGCATTTTACCTACACCTTAAAGAACAAATTCTACTTTTTGAAAACGCCAAAGAGGGGGGATTTCCACTTTTCCCACCCCTTCTCGTCTGCTAGTGGCTGCAGCTTGACCCATATACCACTAGCGGACGAGACGGGGAGGGGAAAGTGGAGTTCCCCCCTCTTTGGCGGTTTCAAAAAGTGAACTTTTCCCCCTAAGGTATAGGTAAAATAGTTCCAAAGTTGGCGATTTCCCCTCTTTGACAAATTTCCCCTCCCTTTGGAGGTTCACCTAATCCGCCATTGCTAACTATCAACAGGATATTTGATGCGCTCTCATAGTAGGCCTAAGCCGCACTGTGAGTTTGAGTTATAAAAGGATGTTTCTGTCGTAGAATATGTAATCATTATCTGAAATTCGAGGTTTCTAAAGTTTTTGAAAGATATTATTGTGATTAATTATGAATTCACCTTTGCTTTATTGACATATATTCCCCCTATATCCCACCATCCGCTCTTCTATTCTCCATGTACGCTATGAATAAACAGGTGGTCGATTTAGCTTAGCGGATGAGAAGGGCTATTTTTTGGTTTTTTGTCTCTGCGGAGACTGCGGATTTTTATTTAATAAGGTAATCAAGACAATCGTATTTAATGAATCTCATTGTCGTTACGGACCACGCACTGGCGGACGATCCGAGCCTCCAAAGGTAGGGGAATTTCATGAAGGAGAGGAGAATGGGCAGAAATAAGGCCATTTTACCTACACCTTAGGGAACAAATTCAACTTTTTGAAAACGCCAAAGAGGGGGAATTCCATTTTTCCCACTCCTAACCGTCCGCTAGTTAGTGTAGTAGAGTTGTGTAGTAATTACGGTTTACAGCTGACTCACTCAGCTCTGGGCACCTGTTCGCTACGGCACTCAGCAAACGGGTGGGAATTAATAGCGGATGAGAAAGGGAGGGGAATTCCCCTCCTCTTTGATGGTTTCAAAAGTGGATTTTTTTCTCAAGATGTAAATAAAAGGGCCCAGTGTCTGCCATTCCTTTTACTGGAAAGATTCCCCATCTGTTTGAAGGTTTGATCGTTCATCTGTGGTGAGATTTGTAGAAACTATTGCTTCAGTAATTCACGAAAAAATGTGTAGTTGTCCATGTAAACGTGAAATTTAGTCACAAATAAGAATTTCTAACTTCCTATTTAGTGTAGAACGAACATATTCTAACTCGTTAGTCAGTCTTCTCTTCCGCTTCTCACGGTACTTGTCGACCTTGTTGATGTTTACGTTCGGGGTTTAGGAATTAACAAGGCTACGGTATATGTCAATTTACAGGTAATTAAATAATGATATTTGTTTAGCGTGTTTCTTGTCTGTTTGTATGTTGATAGCGTTTAATTATGTTTACTATTACCCGATGAGTTATATTGATAAGGGGAACATGTAAACAACTTTGTTTGTGAGTAATAATTTGACATAATAGTATGAACGGGGAAGTAAATATGTTTGCCGACGTAGGTTTAATATAAGTGATGGTTGTGTAGTATATAGGAAATGGTAAATTATAAGATGTGGTCATTCTTGCTATTGCGTTAGATAATATGAACATGGAATTAAAGGAAGGATATATATGTAAGATCTTCCTTGTTTCACTGTTGATGTATAGGTAGGTACGCCGAGTATGGCATTAAGTCTTGCAAATATCATAATGGTTTGGTTACGGTTACTAGCGATATTCGAGTCATACATCTGATTCTTTCCATGTTACACTCAGTGAATCAGTTCAGTTTGAGGTGAAGGTTCATGTGTAATGGTGTACGTATACTGTATACATGGAAGAGTAGTATATAGGTGAGATCATTCCTGCCATTTCGTTGAGAAGTATAGAATTGAGCATAGATTGGAATTGAGTATAGGATTGAATTATGTTATAGAGTATTTTTTCTGCGTTCCATGGTTGATGTTGGTTCAAGTCTCATCGTGTCTGGGATTAATGTGAACTTCTGAAACTTACTTTATGGTAGCTGTTACTAGTAAGTTCCTGAGGCAAGAACGTTACTTTATTCCTATGTTATAACAAGTAAGTATGTTTTTTTGGTGGCTTGAAACGGTATATTATGAAGTGAACTCATCTTTGTTATTCCATCGAAATCGGACTTGCTGTAGAGTTGACTAGATATTATTTGAATAAGGTACATTCATACATTCATGGTCGAATCATTTTTTATGTAAAAATGTTAAATAATAATAATATCATATTATATAATAATAGTATCTTTTCAGCGTGCTCTACCAGTACCAACAACAGCCGATCGACGCCCTCCAGGCCTTCATCTGTGCCGTGCAGCTCGACGGCCATCACTCGGCAGCCTGGACTGATCTCGGATTACTGTACGAATCGTACGCCCAATACGCCGACGCCAATCAGTGCTTCAAACGGGCGGCCAAGCACAAACCAGGTTGGTGTGCCGTGCCGTGAGATTAGCGATTCATTCCATTATTGACTAATTTTGTGCCACCATGACATACAACACGGGCGGACGAGCTAATCCTACAAAGGGAGAGGAATTCTGTCAAAGAGGGGGGAATTAACAGTTTTGAGTATGGGAGCTAAAAAATTCTATCCTTAATCATGTTGGGGTAATGGATGACCCACGATTTTTGCTTTGCTAATCTGCAAAGTTCTGGCTGGTCTGTGGTTAGCGGTAACGCACCTTTTTGTGGTCAGTCACCTGTTCAGATAAGGTGAATTGTCGGTGAAGCCGAATGAAAAACGAATTTTTGGAATACTTGGATAATAACCTTCATCCCTGAGAAGTTTTATTCTCCATTCCATTCAAACCACCACATAAGTTAATTAAAACTTAATTATCAAGTTCATCTGTTTGCCAAGTCGACACCCACTGATTCGACGAGGATGACTTTTTGTCACTAGTGGACGAGAAGGGGAGGGAAAAGTGGAATTCCCCCCTCTTTGGCATTTTTAAAAAGTAGAATTTTTGTTCTCTGAGGTGTAGGTAAGATGTCCTAAAAATGGCCGATTCGTCCCTCTTTGACCATATTTCCATCCTTCCGGAGAGTTTAATCATCCGCCGGTGCTTTATATGATAGCTTAATTATTTAAAAAGTCAAGACAATTATTGAATTCGGGGAGCATATTGACATTTTTCTTAAGTTTTGAAATTGGCCTCGACATATCGACTTGATGATACCGACCAGTTTTTATTTCTGTGTTACTGCTAACGAGGTTGTAAGTATGATTCAGTTACAAGTGGTGAGCTTTCCTTTCGAGAAATACTCATAAAGATATACAGAGTGAACATAAGTAGTAATTGTAAATAAGACTATCCGGTTCGTTCAAATACTACAGGTACATTTACAATTATCAAAATCTGTTTTCCGGAAAAAAAATTCACAATCAAAAAAAAACTATTTGCAGCCTTCCCACGCGAGCTCGGTTGTCGGATATCGATTCTGGATTCGGAGATAGCCAAGAATACGTTGGGAACACACAGCAAGTTCAAGGGACAACTGCCGAGTCTCGATCAGGCCTGGTGTCTGCCAATACCTGCTGAGCTAACACAACGACAGGAGGGATTCCTCAAGGTGAGTGACCGAGTGTTTAAGATGAGCGACTTGTGATCCAATGGTGCTGGGTTCGAGATTTTCTCGTTTGGTTTTCTGTTTGTTCCTTTTTGGACATTTAAGTTTCGGGATGAGAAAGCTCACAAGTGTAATTAATTTTTTTGTGGTTGTTGCTGATGTTGTTGTTGTTGATGGTTTTGATGATGTTATTGTTGTTGTTGTTGTTGTTGTTGTTGTTGTTGTTGTTGCAGAGAATGCCGTTGTTGTTGTTGTTGTTGTTGTTGTTGCATACTAAGCGACATTTGCACTACGAAATTTTTCATTCTCTTACATTCATTGCGTATGATAATAATATTTTTTCATTGATATTTTCTTGATTTCTCTTGTTGCAGATGAAACAAGAAAAGTACGCCCAGGGCAGTCCTTATATACGCAAGGAGCTGCTGATGAATCTCGATGGTAAGGGCCAGCCGCCGCCATTCTACTTGAATGATGAACAACTGCACATGCTGCAGATATTAAGGGTGGAGCAGAACAGGGTGAGTGAGTGAGTGAGTGACTGAGTGAGTGAGTGAGTGAGTGAGTGAGTGAGTGAGTGAGTGATCGATCGAGTGAGTGAGTGAGTGAGTGATCGAGTGAGTGAGTGAGTGAGTGAGTGAGTGAGTGAGTGACTGAGTGAGTGAGTGATCGAGTGAGTGAGTGAGTGATCGAGTGAGTGAGTGAGTGAGTGAGTGAGTGAGTGAGTGAGTGAGTGAGTGAGTGAGTGAGTGAGTGAGTGAGTGAGTGAGTGAGTGAGTGAATGAGTGAGTGAGTGAGTGAGTGAGTGAGTGAGTGAGTGAGTGAGTGAATGAGTGAGTGAGTGAGTAATTTCAATAAAATGTTGAACAGGCTCAACTCAACGCCGAACAACTGGCCGTGCTTAGCCAACTGCAGAACAACTACACCCTGATGCAGCAGCACGTCAAGCTCGTCTCGCAGTACAAACAGAAGAATGGCACTGACGTTGGTATTTTGAATATTTGAATTCGCGCCAAAAATGAAAAGTGTGAAAAGTTCAGCAGCAATAAGAACTATACTCATAGACATGCCGAACTGCAACTGCCGTTTTCATAGATTTTTTTGAAATATACATAAATACCATCTGATGACGTACTGCGAAATAGCTTTTCAATTATAATTGGAAATTTTTGAGAATCAGCTTTCTCAGATGCTCGTCGACATTTTCTAGCCAGTAACGATTTAATGGTCTTATTAAGGAAAGGTTGCATCTCGTGCATCTGCATGAATCTATTTTTATTTAGTCATTAAAAAGTGATTGTAAAGAAAAGATAGAGCATTCCGTTTCGCCATCAAGTTCTTTTATTTGAAACATGGCTATTGGTTAGTTTTTTTATACTCCACGGGGGATTGATTACAAAATCATAAGAACCTGCATTTCGACCGGGTTTTTTTCTGAAGAAAACTAGACGCAAGCTACTGGCATTAGGCCTCAGTCGACTTTCGGGGTGACGAAAACGAAGGAACCTTTAAAGTTCTCAAACTAGCCCGCAGCAGCGTTGGAAAAGCTCATGAGACATTTAGTAAAGATCATATAGAAAAAAATATGGAAAGCACCCACAAGATACAGATTTTATTTCCATTTCACACCATAATGGAAATGGGGAATACCAAGTCACAAAGTGAAATAACGGTCATTCCTAAATTACAATCACGAAGACAAAACTGAATGAATTTCAGAACAATTACATGAAATTGAAAAACATGGTTGGGTTGAGCTTTCTAATTCAGGAAAAGATGAGGAATTGATCGATTTTTTTTGCAAATTTCAGTCCAAGGGCGGTGATCTCCCGGAGGTGTCGCAGGAGGATTTGTTGGATGTTTTGGGTGGCACTCAGACGACATCCGGATCGGTCGTCACCGGACAGGGCGATGCTTCCACGGCTGCTGGTTGGTGGACGTGGACGGGTATTTGAAATTTTGAATTTGGCGCCTAAATTTTTTAGTGTTTCTAGGCGAAGTGAAAGAAAATGGCTAATTTGTTGAACATTTGATTGAAAAAATGCTTTCTCCACTTCCTCGTTTGAAAATGTGAAAAATTTCCACCAAATCGAAAGTAGAAAATGTCTATTTTCTTTCCTTTTTCAACAAGTTGAGTAACGTAACAAACTCCACACATTTTGTACCGTGTTTTTTCCATGTCCATAAAAAATTTCGAGTTTGAAAAGCATTTCGAGTTAACAAAAAATCAATTCCGCAAAAAGTTTGAAAGAACTCAAATTCAAAGTTGGAAAAAAATTCAATTTCTTCAGGCGGCCGTCACGAGCACGACTGCGATGATCTGATGTTGGGCGGATTCGGCGAACCATCGGAATCTCACGGCACCACAACCAAACACGACCCGATGCTGAGTTCGGCCGCCTTGCCGAAGGGTTGGTCATCATCACCAGATGTTTTAATTTTTTATAAAAAAATCTTTCCCAAATACATGTTCTTCATCCATCTGAAAATGAACATAGCAAAAACAAATCAAGTCAAAGGCAACATCTTTAAGAAGTTTCAGGTGTCGGAAGTGCGACGGACGTGAAACATTTGCCCGGTACGCGGATACAGGTGAGCAAATGGAAAAGTATTTAATATCTACATAACTTAATTTAATTTTAGTTAATTGAATTATAGAAAATCAATCAAATTCATTGAAGAAAATGAGAAGTACTTTAATTTTGTCCAATTTTGAGTTTATATTCATTTCTAAACTACCCCGTTATTCAGTCATTCGATCAGCTGTCTTGTCAGATGAACGTACGTGAATATAATTATAATAAATATTGTAAATTAAATATAATAAATATTGTGAATTTTGTTTATAAATCAGTGAGCACACACCTGTTATTCTAGTTATTTCCTCACGCACTAGCGGACGAGAAGGGGTGGGAAAAGTGGAATTCCCCCTCTTTGGCATTTTCAAAAAGTAGAATTGGTTCCTTAAGGTGTAGGTAAAATGGTCTAAAACCTGCTAATTCCCACCCTCTTTGGCAAAATTCCCCTCTCTTAGGAGGATTGACTCGTCCGCCAGTGCCCTCACCTGTATTACTGGCTAAACATGGGAACGAAGAATCTGCTGCTTTCGGAGCACAGTCTGTACAATTTTTGGAGAATATAGATTACCTATTCAAATTTCCGAGCTAAATTATGGCTAAAATCTGCATGCCCAAAGTTATCACTCACAAATCGATTGTCTTGCTCCGCTCACGTGGAATGATCACTCTATTATTTGGTTCAATTTGAATATAGTGATGGTTGATTACTCTTCCAGTAGGAACATAAGGCTACACCCAAGCGCCTCTATTTCTACTAAAGAGTAGTTCAACCACTACTATATATAGTTCAAAATGAATTGCTGTTCTAACAAGATGTTTCATTTGAGCACATTTTCTTGTCGTTGCAATGTTCGTTCCTCAGTTGTTTCAAGCTAAGAAAAGTTTAAGAATTGGAAAATGAAGATTGCATCGCAGTTTCCTGGAACAGTAATTTATTCTAGACTATAATAGATTTTTTTATTAAAATTTATGACAATTTTGCAGGACAGTCGGGTATCGTCCTCATCCGAGCTGCGACCCGGCGATTCCACGGTCAATGTCCAGGATGGTTCTGTACCACCGGTGATGAGCCTTCTGGCACCTTTAAGGGTCAGTCCCTCCGTTACCTCGGCCGAAATACTACAACTATGCCGGCAGAGGTTGGGGTCTCTGGAGTGATTTATGTTTTGTTGTTGTATTAATTGAAAATAGATTTTTAATTTATTGCAAAGCAAAATTTTCAAGTTTTAGTTGGTTCATTTATTCTGCTTGTATTAAGAGAATTTATTTGTGCGCAATTCAATTTCAAATATGGTTTAGGCGCGCATTTATCGAGAAAAAAATTATATTTGGAGAACATCTTCATACTGTTTTTCATTCATTGCTATTGCGTTTTGTGCGTTAAGTTTCCATGTCATGACATGAAATATTTATCGAGAAAACATATACCTTGACCAAGCTATAGCCTACCCAGGGTTTCTTGTTACCCAAAAACGTTTTGGCGCGCAGTTTGAATTCAAGTCTGTATTTGGCGCGCTTTCAAAATTTCGAGAAGCAAATACTTTTCCCATCACATTTGGGAAACGTACAAGAATTGTGATCAATTCATTGTATACGTGCGTAACCGACCTGAAAAATTAATTTTTGGTAACAAGAAACCTTTACCAAGCTATATATTTGTAGGTTCGCCTCGCCCTGCGATTACAAGCAAGTATTCGAGGAGCACACACCGCCGCCCCGACCGCCCTCCCCTCCGCCGATGAAACTCAGTCGCGACAAGGTTCGTATTGACATAGCATAACTGGATAGATGCAAAAAATGGAACCAGTTTTAAAATCATATTCCTTGAAACAGAGTACCTCTAAATCGCGCAAAAAATCGGAGAAAAGATTGTTGTTCGAAGTCGATTTTCACAGTGCTTTATGTTTTTGATGAAAAAGCACAAGAATTCGACGTTTTTCTACATATTCATGTCTTTTATGAAAGTTGTCACTTGTTTTTTGAATGATAATTTTTTGTATAATTTAACTTGCTGAAAAAATTCCTGAAAATTATATATTTTTTATTCCAAAATGGAACCTCATCAATCGATCGATTCCAGCTACTCCTACCCACCACCTCCGTTGTGGTCGACTCCAAAAAGGATGCAAGTTCGATGGAGCTGCAACAGCTCTGCTACCGTAGTCCCTGTGTGCTGATCAAGGGTCTGACGACGGCACTACGAATCGATCTCTCGTATTTCTCCACCAAGTCCCTGATGGAAGTCGCACCCGATCATCAGGTTGGTCGGTTCAGTCAGTTTGATTCGTTAGTCGGATCATCAAGTTGGTTGATTGATTGATTACGATTTTTAGACTCGTTCAGACAATCAGTCAGTTGGTCAGTCGGTCATTCTAACAGTCAGTCAGTCGATTGGCCAGTCAATTTTTCTGTCAATCAGTCTGTTACTCGTCTTTGATAAGACAGTCGTCAGTCAATAAGCCTGTCACTCTTTCCTGTCGGTCAGTCAATATTCAGTCATTCCATCTTCCTGTAAGTCAGTCAACCCATCAGTTAATCACTCTACCAATCAATCTTATTTCAGGTGGAAGTCCGGTCGCAACTGAAACTCGGGCCCGACGTCAATACGGATCAGTTCGGCAACAAGACCTGGCATTGTGAGAGTACGCGGGCGTTCACGACGGTGGCCAAATATGCGCAGTACCAGGCGCAGACGTTCCAGCAGTCTTTACGGGTTAGTCAGTAGGTTAGCGGTAGGTTAGTGAGTAGGTCATCATAGGTTAGTGAGTAGATTATCAATAGGTTATTAGTAGGTTATCGGTAGATTAGTGAGTAAGTTATCATAGGTTAGTGAGTAGGTTATCATAGGTTAGTGAGTAGGTTATCATAGGTTAGTGAGTAGGTTATCATAGGTTAGTGAGTAGGTTATCATAGGTTAGTGAGTAGGTTATCATAGGTTAGTGAGTAGGTTATCATCATGAATTGGCGAGTTTTTTCACTATCCTTCTTCTGTTTTAACATTTCATGCTCGGGCTCGGATGCATTGATTTGGGTGAATTTATCGTTGCCAAATAGTCTATACTCCATAATGCTATTCTGACATGAACCATAATGTGGTTCATATAATAATTGTGGTATTTAATATGAAAATATTGTGTTTTATATAAAACACCTAATATATGAAAATCTTAAATCTGAACATAACGACTTTGCAGGAAGAGCAGGATCGTATGAAAGCGGGTGGTTCCAAAGAGTTTGAGCCGTTCGCCAAACGTTCGTTGGATGAAGAATCGGGCACCGTGAAGTACCTGAAGTTCGGCACCAACATCGACCTGTCTGATGAGCGCATATGGCGACAACAGCTGCTGGTTTGTCGGGGTTTTCTTTGTTTCTGTTTTTTTATTATAATTAATAAATGTTTGCATTGTGCTAATTGAAAAAATACTAATTAATCATATTAAATGTAACTAGTTTACCTTTACTGTGAGTCGCGCGCATGCCTACAAAGCAACTGGGGTGTCGTGTCATACTTTCATTTAAGTTACGTTTTTTCATTTAAAACTGTTAAAAAATTAATTCGGCCGATTAAAATTTCGTCTTGCAATGAGGGGTCAACATAAATGACCATCAAGTATTTTCTGGAGATTTTTCGTTTGAATATCGTTTAAATTTTCGTTACTTTTTAACTTACTGATTTCTAATTACAGGAAATCCAGAAGCTGCCACCGTTCATCCGACTCAACGCCGCCTGCAACATGCTCACTCATCTGGGACATACCGTTTACGGCATGAACACTGTTCAGTTGTATATAAAGGTGAGTTCCAAACTATTGTTGTCATAAGAAGCACTGATGCGAGTAAGTCGTATAACCATAGCAAAAGCCTGAACATGCTAACTCACCTCGGACATACCGTTTACGGCATGAATACTGTTCAGTTGTATATAAAGGTGGGTTCCAAATTATTGTTGTCATAAGAAGCACTGATGCGAGTAAATCATATAAGCCTAGCCTAAGCCTGAACATGCTAACTCACCTCGGATCGTACATACCGTTCATGGCATGAGCAAGACCCACTGCCAACACTCCAGTCCAGATCGAGGGAGTTTCTTCAAGGAATGGGTAATCGGCCGTTTTCATGCCACTTTAGTTACACCTTTGTTTGAGAACAAAAATCCACCTTTTGCAATTGCCAAAGCGGGGGAATTCTACTTCCCCTTCCCTCCTCATAAAATATATGTTGCAAACAAGTAAGAAGAACTTTAACAACCATCAGAAGAGAAGAAGCATACGTTTTTATTTTATTTTATTAATTTCTTCAGGTGCCCGGCTGTCGAACACCTGGTCATCGCGAGAACAACAACTTCTGTGCCATTAACGTCAATATCGGGCCGGGTGACTGTGAGTGGTTCTGCGTGCCCGATTCGTATTCATCAATATTCATAAAACTCTGCGAGAAAGCGGGAATCGATTACCTGAAGGGCAGCTGGTGGCCCTCATTGGATGACCTGGCGGATCATAATGTGCCCGTATACAGGTTTGTTCCGGCGGGAAATTTGAATTTGAATATTTTGGCGCGCAACTTGTTATCTGTGATTCGTGGAATTCCGGCTTTTGTACGCAAACGCAAGGAACAAATTTGTGGATTGAAATCTGAATTGAATCAGCGGGCGGTTGCCGAACTTTTGGAGACTGCTTGATTTTTGGCGCGAAAATTTGAATTTGAAACTTCTCAGGTTTCCCATTTTTATTCTCAGGTTCACTCAAAAAGCCGGCGATGTGGTCTGGTTGAGTCCGTCGACTATTCACTGGGTGCAGTCAACGGTTGGTATTATATTAAATAATTATTAATTAATTAATTATAATTATATAAAATTATTATATTGAATTCAAGAATATTTGAAAAGAATGAAGAATTGGATTGAGAGAAACATTTATTAGTTACTGTGGTGACGTGAGATTTGGAAATATTTTGAGGTTTTTCCAATGCTTAGTTTTTATTTCATTATAATTGTAATCATAAACTCACATAATCTTAACATCTATCCTCTTTTTTGCCTACATTCTACATTTAATTATTTTTCTATTTTAATCTTATTTTAATACATGATTAGTTGTTCTCAATTCTAGGGCTGGTGCAACAACATTGCGTGGAACGTGGGCCCGTGTACGTACGAACAGTTGCGCGAATGTCTATATTCATACGAATTCAACAAACTGCATTCGTACAAATCGATCGTTCCTGCTATTCACCTGTGCTGGCAGCTGGCGAGGAACATCAAATTCACCAACTCCAAAATACATGAATTGATACGGTTGGTAATGTGGATTTCGTGATCGTATTAGATGTTTTAAAAGTTTGTGACTTATGAAGCTTGTAACAAAACAGCCTTCAAAAATATATCTAAACTTGATATAAATTTTTTATGTCATCTTTATAAACCTCGGATTTTTTCAAGACTGAGTCGAGTAGGTGTAGTATTTCTTTGCCATAGGTAACGTGACTTGCTCCCCTTTTTATCTACTTTATAATGTGGTGAGGCGGGCAATATCGTGAGTAGATAACATTCGGGTTACGGTAATTGATGTCGGATGGTTAAGGTAACGGTTGGCTACCGTAAACACGATCAAAATTCAAATTCAGTTGTTATGCCATATTAGCAAAGTGGGATAACAAGTCACAAATAGTGAAATATCTGATAAAAATGATGCATCTGTTTTGCAAATGACAATCACTGATCATCAGCAACGTTCTTGTTACAAACTCGAGATATTGCCCGTAGTACGGGCCCCATACCCGATGTTTGCTCTCAATCAGTGTTGCTTATTATACTCTCACGAACGATTAAAATACAACGTAATAAATATCAACATTATTTTTATATAAAAATGTTTAATAATAATGTTTTTTGCAGAAGCGTTCTGGTGCGATCCTTAGCGTTCGTGCAGATGCAGCTGGACTTTGTTACCGCCTGCAGCAAAACCGTCAAGTATCAGCCCCGGGTGAAAAACGAACCATCGCATTACTGTGCCACCTGCGAGGTTGGTGGTGATTTTGTAAGGTATTTAGAAGAATAAAACAGAAAAAATAACTGTTTGCTTTCTGCTTCCTCGTGGTTTTTCTCAAATTCACCTGTTACCAAACCTGTCTTAGGACACAGAAACTTTGGCTGAACGCGTTGCTTTGAGCAATGAGCTTCATGTCATTGCCCGTCAGTTTATGCAAATTCTCATGCCACTACGAATACGGACAAATAAATTCGATATGGTATTGGGGCACGGGCGGACGAACTAATCCTCCGAAGGGAGGGGAATTTCTCTAAAGAGGGGGGAATCGAAATATTTTTTTTGCCTACACCATAACGAATGAACTCTGCATTTTAAAACCGCCAAAGAGGGTGGGTTAAAAAAATTTTAAATTTTATTCAGTTGTTATGCCATGATAGCAAAGTTGGATACCAAGTCACAAATAAAGTAAAATAACGGTCACCCATATTTATGTATGACAATCACTGATCACCAACAAATTCCTCTTTTCCCTCCCCTTCTCGTCCGCTAGTGTATTAAGGTACTTCGAGGGTGTCTGGTATAAAGAGTCCAGTAAAATTGTTTCTTCAAAGAGTTTCAAGTTCAATCTAAAGCATTGTTTTCAGCACGAAACCTGGAACATTCTGTACGTGCACGAGGAGTGCGGCAAGTGGGTGGTGTACTGCGTGCACTGCGCGCGGCAGATGTCACCGAATCTGAACAACGTTGTCGTACTCCATCAGTACACGATGGATGAGCTGTGCCACACGTTGGATCATTGCAGTCTGAATGCGGTTGGTTGATGTCGTTGATGTTGTTGTTGTTGTTGTTAATGTTGTTGTTGTTATTGTTGTTGATGATGTTGTTGTTGTTGTGGTTGTTGTGGTAGTGGTTGTTGCGGGGGTTGTGTACTGCGTGCACTGCGCGCGGCAGATGTCACCGAATCTGAACAACTTTGTCGTACTGCATCAGTACACGGTGGACGAGCTATGCCACACGTTGGATCATTGCAGTCTGACTGAATGCGGTTGGTTGTTGTTGTTGTTGTTGTTGTTGTTGTTGTTGTTGTTGTTGTTGTTGTTGTTGTTGTTGATGATGTTGTTGTTGTTGTTGTTGTTGCTGTTGTTGTGGTAGTGGTGGTTGTGGTGTGGTTGCTGTTGTTGTTGTTGTAGTTGTTGCTGTGCTGATGTTGTTTTGGTTCGAAAAAATCTTTAAAGTCGTAACACATCTACGATGGCACCTAAGTGATGCAAATACCGTACATATATTGCGCAGAGTGCCAGCCTCGAAAACCGATGTTCCTGGTTCGAAACCTGACTTGACGCAATGCTATGCGGTTTCGGCCATGGCCCGTCAGTTTATCCAACGTCTATGGCTACGACGAGAACACCAATGTGATATAGTAGGATATTAGTTTGCCTTGATAACTTCAGTTACAAGGAAGTCCCAGTAAAAAACATTACCTATGTTCAGTTATAAATGCATTAAAGTTTATTTTTAAGTTCAAAATATTAAAATAAATATAAATCACCCTATTTTCAGCAACGACCCGGCATCATATGTTGACCCGGTTGAACCACCCTGATCAGGCGAAACGCCCAATGAATCTCACGAAACCGCAGTTCGAATCCTCCTCCGATGGGTGAAGGACGGACGACCGACTCTATCTGTGTATTGATAAAAACGTCTCAAAAATTGTTGCCAGGAATTTTCTTTCAAAATATTTTTTCACGATTTTGTTCGGTACATAACACTAACGTTGGTCAGGGTTTCTTGTGATTGTGAAAATTGTTTTTTTTCCAGTACGCAGTTTATTACGCTCGTAATAAAATAAAATAGAATAGAATAAAATATAAAATAGAAAAAAATCAAATTAAATTTATCGTGCGCCAAATACAGTTCTGAATTCAAATTGCGCGCGCAAAAACGTCAGTAACAAGAAATCCTGGTCAGCCTGTAAGCCAATCGATCCACTCGCTTTGCACAGCCGACAAAAGCGTACAGCATTCTCAATTAATTAGGAGATTGAATTTTTGAATGCGCGCCGTTACTTTCGGTCTCCCAATAAATCAAGAATGATATACCATGCCCTCCTACCCGTCTCTAGTTTGATTTGTGATGTATCTTGTCAATTTTGTCTCAGCATTTCAATATATATTTTCTATTTTATTTCATGAGTAATTTTATTGAATTTGGGAGAATTCAAGGCGGGAATTTCCGAACTTTCTGGCGACTAAATATGTCTCCGTTGTTAATGGATTATTAATATTCTGTGTCGATCCATATTAGATTCATCACAGATTATAATGCCAAAAGTCGAAAGAAGTTTTCCGCCATCCAAAACGTCAATCAACTTGTCACTATCGCGCATTTGCTGCTCTCCTGTACATATAAATTTGGAAATTTTATGTTTATGCTGTATGAATGTTGAATTTTTCTCAGTCTCATTATGAATTGTTGTTTGTAGAAATCCGTGTCTTGTGCATATTTATGAAAAATAACGTCCACTGTTTTTTGTTAGTTTTTGTTAACTATTTTGTCACGTTTTCTGTATGATTGCAGACTGAGATTTCTCATCCCTGGCTATATTGGCTTGTTTCCGTGAATAGCCTGCTCAATTTATTAGGAGACTAAACTTGAGAGGCTGTCATTTCTGGAGGTGAGTAATATTTATGTGGAATTTGTGGAAAATTCTGACGTTTCACCGAGAATGTTGGTACTTCTTCGAGTTCGGCTTCTTATTGAGTTGGGAACGCTATCCTTCTCACTTCGCATATTATTGAAATTGTCCAGAAAATCACCCCATACTGTACTAGAGCATTGACTTTAAGATTATTCAAATTCAATATTCTGATTGTTTTTAGGTGTTTTTCACATGAATAAAAACTATCTTTCTGAAACAGACTGGGTGTGTTGATGGACAGACACGGGAACATTTTCGACCACCGTTAGTCAATAAGTCTGATCATTTATTTAATATAGTCGATTATTTTATTTTTGATTCATTCAATGCAAGGACTGGCACATTTATACCTAATGAATATCATTCAATTCGTCGGTTTTAGTGATAAATCGTGTGCAAAAAATTCGGTTTTATTACTGAGCTCGACGATTATATAGAACGAAACATTAGGTGGAAAATTTTTTACAGCACAAAATGAGTCAAGACAAAAATAATCGACTATAAGTATTAGAATAACGCAGTGAAGATATCGTTTCTGATGTTTCTGCCCTGTCAATCCATCAATGTAAAACATTTATAGCTTTCTCTATTGTTTAGGAGACTGAATTTAAATTCGCGCCATTTTCACACAGTTTTTATACAGTTAAACACCATAGGTTATTTTTTATTTCACTCCGTAAGTGAGTCAGTTTTTTCTCAAGTTATACATATTCTCCCTATATAACTATTTTCATTGATTGTTAGATCTCATTGAAAATGTCGGCTCTTACTTAATGTATAGTTTATCCAAAAGTTATTGTCATTCAGAAAGTTTTTGCGCGCTCAATTTGAGCTCACATATCGTTTTTTTTTGGCTGGCGATCAAAATTTGAAATTAAATCTGTCTTCACATGACTGTTAGACAATGAAAACAAGTTGTGATGACAAGAAAACTTGTTCCAGCTATAAAATTCATTCACCAGGTTCAGAAAAAGACGCGAATTCGAATTCGATCTCCTAATCACTTGAGAATGCTTTACTACCTGACACTATGATCTCAGTAACCATAACATTTTAGATTTAGATTTTAGATCGAACTCTGTACTCTTAATTTTTTTATCTCCTGATGTGCTCTATAAGGCACCCATTAATATTTCACTGTTTCCAATGTGAAAAAATAAAATTTACCTTTTTGCCAAGAACGCAAACTCATTCTTTTTCGTGGTTTTATTTGTGAGTTCTGTTTTGTGATTTTTTGCTAATTTCCAATTTTATCACAATTTCCCTCACCTCCTCATGTCAGAAATAATCTACTGCCACTGAACAAATGAAACGATATTTGTATAATAAGGAAATAACGAAAAACAATGGCCCCGTTCACGTATCTATCCGGGGTCTACAGATTTAAGCTGCGGCTTAAATCTGTAGACCCCGGATAGATACGTGAACGGGGCCAATGTGAACTATGTTTTGCTTTTCGATGTCGTTTTCAAATTTACCATTTAGGTTATTTATGTTTTTATTCCTGTTGCAATTCACTGCCCCTTGAATAAAGTTGGTATTAATATTATTATTTTTGTTATGAATGTTATTGTTCTTATTTTTAAACTCTTATTTCTCTTTTTCCAGCTCTGAACACCGCTAGAAACACGTATAGTCGTCATTCGATATCCTGATAATATTTTCATGTTGAACTGATTTTTTCTATTACATAAAAAAAATCTAAAAACACACAAATTTTTCCTTCTGCTTGAAGATCTGAATTATTACTCGAATTAATCCGCTGTGAGAAACCATATATTAATGATAGGTAAAGATCTTGCAGAACTTTATGATTTTGGAAAATCTGCTTGATGAATCAAATGACATTATGCACAGCGAATGCAGTCGAGTCTAATATCTTTTTTTTTCCTATTTCTATGTAATGTTATCGTTGTTTCCCATGTGTTGTTATTGGCTAGGTTATTATTATTATATTTTTACCATTATTGTTTCGTATTTGTGAAAAAAATTGTGTTCAAAAGCTGAACGAATATGGCTAATAACATAATGAAACTCGCGTGCAAATTGGAGAATTCGGGATTTTGAATTGATTTTTTTCCAGGAAAAGTATTAACATGTTTATGCAAAAAGCGCATGTATGCAAATATCTTACCAAGGCCCAAAACTACCTACCTTGACAGTTGACACGTTCTTCAAATCAATTGAAATTGGTAAACACATACTGTTATAAGCAGCCTACCGTAATCCTTTTACATTTGAAACATTAGTTGCGCGCAGCCCACATGTTATAGGCAGCTGTCTATGATGTGTGTGTGTGTGTGTGTGTTATGCTCATGTATGTATGTTGGTTCTGGTTGGCATGAACTCGATGAATCAGTGAGTTAAATGAATTAGTAAAATATCGTCGTGTTTCTTTCAAACCACCTGGTTTTCAATTTATTTGCAGGGTCAGCCAAGGTTTTTTTTTACTAATGGCTTATACTCGATCAGTTATGGTGAAGAATATGATTAAGAATGATGAAACAGGTCGTCATGAATTGCCGAAACCGCCGCTGCCGCCAATAAAAAGGTAGCTCACTCAGTCACTCATCCAGTCACTCACTCATTCGCTCATCCACTTACTCACTCATCCACTTACGCACTCACTCATCCATTTACTCACTCACTCATTCACTTACTCACTCGCTTGTTCATCCACTCCACTCAGACACTCATCAGATCATTGAATTATTCACTCACTCAATCAAGCAGTTCTTAGTATCTATGAATCCCTAAGTTACGCATATATTCGCTACTCACTCATTTACTCTCCTAATCGATAAACCAGTCGGTCACTAATTCACTCGCTCATACACTCACTCACCCACTCACTCACTGACTCAATCACTCATTCACTCACCCACTCACTCACGGACTCAATCACTCATTCACTCACCCACTCACTCACTGACTCAATCACTCATTCACTTACCAACGCACTCACTTAATCGCTCATCCTTCCACTCATTCACTCACTTACTTACTCACTCATTCACTCACCAACTCAGCCAGCCATCCACTCTTTCAGACATGTTCAAATACAGGTGGTCAAGCGCCAACGTCCGAACGTTGAAAACGGTTCGAATAAAAATCCGAATGAGCACGTTAGTTATATAATTAGAAAATGAATAATTGATTAATTAGCCAACTGATGTTTCGATCGGTTGATTGATTTAATAGTTAATTCATCTTATCAAACTATTATATTATTCAACAGATTATTCTCTGATTGGTTAACTGATGCATCAGGTTGATTTGTCACTTAATCGATTGAATAATGATTCATTAATGATGAATTTTAGATCGATTACACGAATGCCTGACTGATCGACTGTTCACTGATGACTGGCTCACCTACTCACTCACTCACTCACTCACCCTTACACTCACTCACTCACTCACTCACTTACTCACTCACTCACTCACCCTTACACTCACTCACTAACTTAAAATACATATCACTCACTCATTCACTTAAAATACATATCACTCACTCACCCACTCACTCACTCACTCACTTACCCACTCACTCACCCACTCACTCATTCACTTACTCACTCGTTCAGAGCTACGGTCATGAAGTGAACGAATCAGACTCTGTTGAGGTCGACTTGGACAACGAGCGTGGAGAGTTCGTTCTTTATTATCGTTTTTCATTTCAATTATTTAGTTGATTTTTTATTTGCTTAATAAAATTTGTTTATAATTTTTCTTCCATTGCCCACTTTTTCCTTTAGCCTTTCTCCTTAGCTGTTCAGTTAATTTTTCTTCTTTTCGGGGTTCGGGTTATAATGAAAAGATTTCAGTGTTCGCCATACCAGTCGCTCACTGGACGAAAAGCCGCCGATTCGTGGTATGGAAGAAATACCATACGAAGTGAGAGAATACCATACGCATTCCCCAAGTACCAGCGCTGTAACTCGTGGTTGGTTACGAGTTCAATACTTTACTCACTCACTCACTCACTCACTCACTCACTCACTCACTCACTGATTGTAGAACTGCCAAACAAAACCATCGTGGTCGTGAAACGTGAACAACACCGAGGTAGACACGTCGTGGTAGAGAATGGTTGGTTGACTGACTGATTGATTGACTGATTGATTGACTGATTGATTGACTGATTGATTGACTGACGGACTGACTGACTGACTGATTGATTGACTGACGGACTGACTGATTGACTGACTGATTGACTAACTGACTGACTGTCGGATTGACTGACCGACCGACTTAATGACTGACTGACTGACTGCCTGACTGATTAACTGACTAATTGATTGATCGATTAAGTAAGAAATGATTGACTGACTACTCAGGCCGTATGAAAGAAACCGTGCATGTGAAGCGTCAGCATGCTCCCATTTCTCCAACAGACAACACCTTCAGTTAGTTTTTGTATTGACCACTGGCTGACCAAATGATTATTGTGCCGTTTTGAAATTTTATAAATTTTTAATAGTAATAATGAGAATTATATTTAGACAAGGACGTGGCTGGAGTTTGATACAAACTTTTTTTTATAAAAAGTTTTTGATTTCAGAACCGCAGATTGAAGTTTCCGTCATTCGGTCCGGTGATAACAAATGGCCCCAAATTAATGGTTCAGGTTCGCATTAGATTTTAATCGATTATTTCTTGACGCACTAACTGAAAAAAAACATTATTTATAGACTTACTATTAATATTTATTTGACTGACATGACTGAACAACTATAGTCGAATTTTTCGGTTACGCCTTTTTGGGAAATTTTTTAGTGTAAAACCTTTCCCTCACCCAGAAGTTGGCGGTCGAAAGCAGCAATTTGGGGTTGATGAAAAGGTTTTACACACAAAAAAGTTCTGAAAAAGATGATTATGACTTCTTTTAGAAACTTTTTTGCGTGTAAAACCTTTTCATCAACCCAAACTGCTGCTTTCGACGGCCAATTTCTGGGTGAGGGAAAGGTTTTACACAAAAAAGTGAAAAAAAAGCGTAACCAAAAAAATTCGACTATATATTCGAAAGACTGACTAACTTTGTTTTTATTGATTGTCTGACCAGTTCCGTTATAAAAACCGACTAACCGATTCTAGTTCCGTTATGAAAACTGGACCGGACTCAATTCATTACTTAGAGACTGAATGGCTGACCGACTAACTCACTTTATTTACTATGTTCTTATTCTACTGACTACTTATTTTCATTTTTGACTGATTGCTTTTATATTTTAGATCGCCCGATTGCGCCTGCGAATGTTGACATGAAGCCGACAGCATCGACGAAGCGATCCTCGGCAGTTGTCACTGGTTGGTCGAACACACTAGCGGACGAGAAGGGTTGGGAAAAGTGGAATTCCCCCTCTTTGGTTTTTCTTAAAGAGTAGAATTTGTTCCCTACGGTATAGGTAAAATGGCTTAAAAGTCGCCGATTCCCCCTCTTTGACAAAATTCCCCTTCCTTTGGTTACAAATTTTGTGATATTTTAAGCAATTTGTTTATGGATTCTAAATTTCTAGCACTTACGTTTGATCATTTCAGTAGAGATATATCTAGAAGAAGTTGGCATGTTCAGGATTTCTAGTTGGCAAAAAAATCGAGAAAAGTGGCAAAAGTTGTATCTCTCAAAACGGTGAACTCTCATCGTAAGCCGAATTGAACTCAGCATTTGACTGACTCACTTTCGATTTGTAGTTCCTCCGATCGACCAAATCACTCACAAAATGCGATGGTATCTTCAAAACTCCTCAAAGAAACCAACCAACTCATCCGAAGCGACGACGTCCGCTACCTCAACTACCCCGAACGACCCTACCAGTACCATAGCAGACACCGAAGACCAAACCGACTATGCAGAACAAATAACCGACGCAATAACCGACGCAGAAAGACCCATGTCAACTAGATACTACGATATCATCACCGCGGTGCTGACCTCTAAACGTGGCACATCGCTCGCTGGCCTGTCATCATTGGAGAAACACCGCATCTTGAAACGATACAAACTCGTATACCACGACGACACTGGGACGCCGGTGGTTCATGGCCTCCGACACAACCTGCCCGTACTGAGTGAGTATATCGCCGACGAGGTGTTCAATAAGTATCACAATCAAGCAGGTGAGTGAGTGAGTGAGTGAGTGAGTTAAGGAGTCCATCAACTCGTCCTTCACTCACTGACTCGGTCAATCTTTTCAATTCAGGACACCCCGGGTACACATTCACATGGAACAAGATCAGTGAACTTTTTTGTAAAGTGCCGTTTCGCTGGGTCAGGTGGAAGTGCGCCGATTGTGCGGGATGTGTCGCCAAGCGGAATAAATATATTTTGGGTTAATGAACTGGCTGATTGACATGTTTGTTGATTGATTGATTGATTGACTGATTGATTGAATGACTGACCGAAAGACTGACTGATTGATTGATTGATTGATTGATTGATTGATTGATTAAGTAATGGAATGACTGCCACTGATGCCACCAAGGCGGAAAAACTCTAGTTTAGGTTTATGTACTGGCTGACTGACATATTGATTGATTGACTGATTAAATCACTGACTGACTGACTGATTGATTGATTGATTGATTAAGTAATGGAATGATAAACTGATGCCACCAGGCGGAAAAACTATAGTTTAGGTTAATGAACTATCTGACTGACATATTGATTGATTGACTGACTGAATGACCGACTGACTGACTGACTGAACGAAAGACTGGCTGACTGACTGACTGATTAACTGACTGACTGACTGACTGATTGATTGATTGGTTCATTAAATAATGGAATGGCTGACTCATGCCATCAGGCGAAAAATAACTATAGTTTAGGCTCGATTGAAATCCCGGTGGTTCGTTCGGATCAGCACCACACGAAGAAATCCACTGCACGATTAGAAGACAAAACAGGTTGGAGTTGGTTCTTATAGCTATTTGTGTTTATTAGGAGACTGAAATTTGAAAGCGCGCCTTTTTCGAGTTCCCAAAATTCCGTTATCTAATCAATTGCGAACTTGAGAACGGAATCGAGAGCAAATACCGGTGTTTGGCCGTCCGTTCATCAGTTTAGAACCATTGGTCCATAAAATTTCGCTCCTTGGACTTACTTGGACTTCTTCATTAACTGAAGCCATAAGGCACACTAATACCATATCAGAATGGTGTTTTGCGTAGTGGCCAGAGAGTTGAATAAACTGACACGGGCAATGGCAGAAACCTCAGAGCAACACGTCAGGATCTGTGTCTCAAGTCAGGTTTTGAACTTATGACCGCCGGTTTTCGAGGCCGGCACCCTACGCACTAGACTAGACAGGCTCCATACATGAATGAGAAGGATGCGATGCATTTGATTGATTTACTGACTGTTTGACTGACTAACTGTTTGACTGACTGACTGTTTGACTGACTGACTGTTTGACTGGCTGATTAATTCACTGACTGACTGTTTGACGGACTGACTAACTGATTGATTGACTGACTGACTGACTGACTGACTGACTGACTGACTGACTGACTGACTGACTGTTTTTATAGACATCGCTTCTGAGGTGGTGGTAGAAACCGACGAGGTTCCGAATCGGAGGCGCCGCAAACGTGCTACGTGTTAGCTTGGGAATGACTGACTGATTGACTGACTGACTGACTGAATGACTGACTGACCGACTGACTGACTGACTGAATGACTGACTGACTGACTGACTGACTGAACAACTGACTAACTGATTGATTAACTGACTGATCTGACTGAGTGACTGACTTACTGACTGACTGACTAACTGACTGCATGAAGGATTAACTGGGGGACGAGCTGATTGACTGAACGACTGACTAACTGATTGATTAACTGACTGATCTGACTGACTGAATGACTGACTGACTGAGTGACTGACTGACTGACTGACTGATCTGACTGACTGAATGACTGACTGAGTGACTAACTGACTGACTGACTGACTGACTAACTGACTGCATGACTGATTGACTGAATGACTGACTGACTGGTTGATAGACTGATTGACTGAACGACCGTCTGACTCTACTCTTGTCTGACGCTTCTCATATGTGACTCTTCTCATGTCTGATTCTTTTCATCTCTGACTCTTCTCGTATCTGACTCTTCTCATTTCTGGCTCTTCTCATGTCCTTAAGTCTGACTCCACTTGTGAGCCACAGCCGTCCACAAATAACAACTGACTTTTCCCATGTCCGTATGTCCGACTCTTCTCGTGTCTGACACTTCTCATTTCTGACTCTTCTCATGCCCGACTCTTCTCATGTCTGACTCTTCCCATGGGCCATGTCCTTATGTCCGACTCTTCTCATGTCTGACTCTTTCAGTTGTCAATGTGCTGTACTCATGTGACCCATCACCACAACCGTCCACAAAGAAGAAACGATACCGACCAAGATCGGAATCCCCACATCGTGATCTGGTAAACTCGGTGGTCCAGAGATCAGCGTTGTTGCAGTCGTCGGAACGCGCTGAAGAATCACCGGCTGACCAGGTATAGTCCATCTACTGTTTCTTGTTATTCAGAAATTTTTGCGCGCAGTTTGAATTCAAATCTGTTTTTGGCGCGATTAAAAGTTTTCGATAAATAAAATCGTTTTCCACATAACATTCGGACAACATACGAAAAGTGCGCTAATTCATTGCATACGTGCGTAAATAAATTAAAAAAAAACACGGAAATTAGTACTTGGTTTTTATGAATGAAAATTACAAAAAAAATATTTTTCAGGAACTTTGTGACCCTGAATGGGAGGCCATATATAAATACGGAATGCATAGTTGGAAGTTGGTTTGAATTACTTATTCACTCACTGGCTCGCTCACTTCCACTCCCTCACTCACTGACTTCCGCCCTCCGTCACTCACTCACTCACACTCACTCACTCCCTCTCTCACTCCCTCCCTCCCTCCCTCACTCACTCACTCACTCACTCACTCACTCACTCACTCACTCACTCACTCACTCACTCACTCACTCACAGATGTCAAGAATGCAACGTCAGTGGTCAACTGCCCAGTCATTACGCTCAACACCTGAAAAGTGACTTTCATCTGGAGAAAATCAAACAGAACTATCCGTGTGTGAGCGGACATATTTTGAATGCGCGGGCTCGAATTCTGCTGAAAAAAGACCAAGAACGAAACAACAGTTGGTGGTTTAGTTATTGTTTCCCCTAGACTTTCTCGGGAAACGTGATGATTCACAATTTTACACGCTTGGCTATATGCTCGGTTGCATGTATCTATCGCAATTAATTTTGTGCTCACATGTATCCAGTCTGTTAATTGACCAATAAAGCGATGATGATGATAGCAGCCACATTGGTCGCTGCTCATGACAACTGTTTCCCGGGCATGTCCAGGGAAGACTATAAACGTATCCTTGGTGGTTTAGTTATAGGGTTCACACTGGCGGGCGATCTAATCCTCCAAAGGAAGTGAGGGGATTTTTGGTCGAAGAGGGGAGAATCGGCAGTTATTAGGCCATTTTACCTTCACTTTGAGGAATAAATTTCACTTTTTGAAACAACCAAAGAGTTTGGAGTTCAACTTTTCCCTCCCGTCTTGACTCTTGTCCGAAAATTGGTTTGCATTCATATTCAGTTTCACAATCGAATGAGATTGCTATAATATTTTGTTTTGATTACAGCCTTTTTTAATCTGACTGGCTGACTGACTGACTGACGGGCTGTTTAATTGACTGCTCGAATGCCTGACTAACTGACTTGGTACCTATGTATTTCAGCTGTACAACAAGATGTGTGTAATGATGAAGCTACAACCAGCTGTATTTCGTCTGAATCTGGTTGGCAGGCTGAATTTTCGACTGGCTTCACTGACTGATTGACTGTCTGACTAAATTAGTGGCTAATTGACAGACATAATGACCGAATGAATGACTGACTGACCAACTTAATGACCAATTCACTGACTGACTGACTGAAACTGACAAACAACTCTTTCTTGTTTTAGATCCGTTATCTAAGGGCTCTGTCTTTCGCCCGACATCTGAATCTGGTTGGCAGGCATGCTTAAAATTTTGACTGATTGACTGACAGACTCATATTCTGGAGAATCATGTTTTTGGATTTTGGCTGAGCACTGATTGACTGTTTTCCTGTCTGATATATGTATAGAGATTGACTGACTGATTGTTTAGCTAAAAGATTGACGGACTGCTTGAATGAATTACTGACTATCTGCATGACTGGCTGAATGAGTGAGTGACTTACTTACTGAATGACTGAATAACTGAATGAATGACTGAATGCGTGTCTCACTGAATTACTGAATGACTGACTAAAAGAGTGACTTACTGAATGACTGACTGACCTTTATTAAACGTTCTTATTAAAATCACAGATATCACGGTCGAACCACAGGCGCTCCGTGATATCAAGATTGAAATTGGTTAGCCGTTAACTCATTTACTCACTCACTAACTCACTCACACACTCGTTCTCTCCTTTACTCACTAATCCACTCACCAACTCACTCACTCACTCACTCACCAACTCACTCACTCACCAACTCACTCACTCACTCACTCACTCACTCACTCACTCACTCACTCACCAACTCGTTCACTCACTCACTCACCAACTCACTCACTCACGCAATCACTCACTAACCCACTCACCAACTCACTCACTCACTCACCAACTCACTCACTCACTCACCAACTCGTTCACTCACTCACTCACCAACTCAGTCACTCACTCACTCACTCACTCACTTACAATTTACAAAAATAACTTTTTCAGATTCAGAAGATGTAACGGAAGCCGGTACGTCTGCTATCAGCATTGAAAAGTATGATTACGGTACGTTTGATCATTGATATTGTTCAGAATTCCTAGCTGATTGGAAGACTGACGCTTCATTTTTTCTCGCTGATTTACAAGGCATTATGTGTGTGATTTTGTGCCAACATAGACCAGTAGTGGAAACAGTTTTACTAAATTAATTCCTCATGATGTACTGAGTGCGCTTCATAACTCACTCCCTCATGGACCGACTCAATGACAGACTGACTCATTGATTGACTCTCTACATCCCTAAATACTCTTCCCATTCAGATAACGATGGTGAGGAGTCCATAGAGCAAGCTGTGTTGGGGATGAAAACTGGTCAGCAATTTTATACTGTCTGACAATCTGATCAGCAGACTTACTGACTTAATTATTGACTGACTGGCTGGCTGACTGACTGAGTGACTGACTGACTGAATAATTGACTGACTTAATGACTGGCTGATCGAACGACTGACTAACAACCCAATGTATTCAATGGCTGGCTGCGTCGATTAACAGACTGATGAACTGATTAAAAGTAACAGATCGACTGACAGACAAACTGGCTGACCAACTGACTGGATGAATGAACCACTCATTTACTCTCTCACTCACTCACTCTCTCTCTCACTCACTAACTCACTCACTCACTCACTCACTCACTCACTCACTCACCGACTGATTTCAGAACCACAGTCTGCAATGGATGATGTTGTAATCAAAATGGAGAGATTTGATTCTGGTTAGTGGATTGCACCTTTGAACAATGAATTGGGTGGTGGTTTCACACAATCACTTAGTCACT
>OZ038447.1:4711437-4721770 GCA_964036265.1 Daptonema setosum | reverse complement strand
CTCTCTGACTGACTGACTGACTGACTGACTGACTGACTGACTGACTGACTGACCGACTGATTGACAGACTGACGCTGACGGATTCACTTATTGTAGTCACTTATTGTAGTATCACAACTCCAATCACTACACAACGTCGCTGGTGCACACAATCTGTTTACTCTCGGCCGCGTTTATGAAGCAACGAAAAATAGACGACGCTAATAAATGTGTAAAACAGGTTATATAACGGTTATAGCCAACTTAAGCCTAAGCCTAAATCCAAGCTTAAGTCAAAGTCTAAGCCTAGGCCAAAGTCTGAGCATAACCCAAAGTCCGAGTCTAAGCATAAGAAAAATCATTAGCCTTAACCAGCCTCGTCAACTGACATAGCAGACTGAGTTTGAGGAGTTTTGAATGATTCTCAGTGAGTAGTTATGATATACAATTTACCATTTTTGCTCACAAAAAGGATGTGTGTCTTGCCGATCTCAGTGTATTTGTATAGTTTGGTCATGGTTTATTGTTATCAGGAGATTGTTATCAGGGAACAAAGGAAAAAATGATTCTTTTTTTTCGAAAGTTTGTAGGCGTCACCCCAAATTCAATATTAGAAAGAATACATTGAGTTTTGAAAACCCTGAAGTGACGGGCTTTTTGAAATCAGTCTCTAATCAACTGTGTATGTTGTATTAACGCTTAGATTTTGGCTGTATTAACGCTTAGATTTTGGCTGTATTAACGATTAGATTTTGGCTGTATTAACGTAAAAATTTTGGCTGTCTTAATGGTTAGATTTTGGCTGTATTAACGCTTATGTTTTGGTTGTGTTAACGATTAGATTTTGGCTGTATTAACGCTTAAATTTTGTCTGTATTAACGCTCAGATTTTGGCTGTATTAACGTTTAGATTTTGGCTGTATTAACGCTTAGATATTGAAGGTATTGAACATAATTGAGAAGAAAAACGACTTAATACCGAAACTTGATTACTGGAAAGCGCGTATCTTGGAAGTAGCAGTGGAAGTGGCCTGGCTCGAGAAGGTTGCTGACTCACTCACTCACATCAGTCACTCACTCACTCACTCACTCACTCACTCACTCACTCACTCACTCACTCACTCACTCACTCACTCACTCACTCACTCACTCACTCACTCACTCACTCACACTCACTCACTCACTCACTACATCACTCAGTCACTCACTCACTCACTCACTCACTCACTCACTCACTCACTCACTCACTCACTCACTCACTCACTCACTCACTCACTCACTCACTCACTCACTCACTCACTCACTCACTCACTCACTCACTCACTCACTCACTCACTCACTCACTCACTCACTCAACTCACTCACCCACTCTCTCACTGTATAGGATTGGCCCAGTGCTCGTCAGTTCTCAGATGATCTGCGATCGCTACTTGCAAAACGATTCCCCGAAACCTCTGATAAACTCACCGAGGTTTACAAAAAAGAAGTTCTCCTCGAGCTTCAGTCTCAACATTCTGATGCAGCCGTCAATAAAGCTCTAGCTTTGCATGAACGACTGTCGGTGAGTGAGAGAGTGAGTGAGTGAGTGAGTGAGTGAGTGAGTGAGTGAGTGAGTGAGTGAGCGAGTGAGTGAGTGAGTGAGTGAGTGAGTGAGTGAGTGAGTGAGTGAGTGAGTGAGTGAGTGAGTGAGTGAGTGAGTGAGTGAGTGAGTTCTTTGCAGAGCAATCACAGCCCTACGCAACGCCTATGACCTGGAATGTAAGCTGCTCGGCTCCAGCCATCACTCAAGTAGGAAGACTCTTGAAGCGCTGACCGTAATCCGAGATTCCAATGTTCAAAGTCGTCGACGAATTCGTTTCAATTTGGAAAAGTGATTTTGTGAGAAGTGATATTGTGAAAGTGATATTGTGAGAAGTGATATTGTGAGAAGTGATATTGTGAGAAGTGATATTGTGAGAAATGATTTTGTGAGAAGTCATATTGTGAGAGGTGACTTTGTGAAAAGTGATATTGTGAGAAGTGATAATGTGTGAAATGATAACTTTCAAAATTTGCATTTTATTCCTTATTGTGTAGTTAAAATTAACTAATTTCCACCGATTCTCACCTCTCATTGGAGGGTTGGCTCGTCCGACAGTAAGTTTCAAGAGCGTCCCAATCACTAGCGGACGAGAAGGGGTGGGACAAGTGGGAATTCCCCCTCTTTGGTATTTTCAGAAAGAAGAATTTGTTCCCTAAGGTGTAGGTAAAATGGTCTAAAAATCGCCGATTCCCCCCTCTTTGAAGAAATTTCCCTCCTTTGGGTATTTAGCTCGTCCGCCAGTGCGCCAGTAGTTTCAAGCGGTCCACTGGCGGACGAGCTATTTCCCCAAAGGGAGGGGAATTTTTCCGAAGAGTGGGGAATTGGCAGTTTTCAGGCCATTTTACCGACACCTAAGGGAACAAATTCCACCTTTAGAAAACGCCAAAGAGGGGGGATTTCCACTTTTTCCACCCCTTCTCGTCCGCTAGTGCGGCGAGAGAAACGCCACTCACTCAAATCCAGTCGCATAATCAATTCAGAATCCTACATGCGGTTTTAAAGCCCGTTTGTTGTTTCTGCCAGCAAAACTATCCCCCAAAATGCTTGAAAATGAAACATGTCCAGCCTCAACTCAACTCGGTTGACACCATGGTTTACACATTGTAGCATGGGGTGATGATGATGAGTGATGTGCGTGTTAACTGATTCTGGCTGATGTTTCATTATCAGAAAGTTTGGGCAGAAATTTTGCTTGCTGAAACCACACATGGGCTTTACAACCTCCAACAGCGTTGCTTAACAAAGGTGTCGTTGGGCTTGGGCCATGTTTCATCTCATCTCAACACTCAACTCAAGGATAGTTGAAGGTCGGGTTGGTTGGTTGCACAATAACCGCAGATTTGTCTGGCCCACTGGCGGACGAGCCAAATCTCCAAAGGGAGGGGAATCTTCTCAAAGAGGGGGGGGGAGTTGGCAGAAGTTGGACAATTTCAACTAAACCTCAGAGGACAAAACCTACTTATTGAGTTTGCCAAAGAGGGGGGAATTCCAATTTTCCCTCCCCTTCTCGAGAAGGACAATGTTCTCTGTAGAAAATAATCGGACACTTGGTACAGGGTTATATTCTACTGGCGGACGAGCTGATCCTCCAAAGGGTGGGTAATTTCTCCAAAGAGGGGGGATTTGGTAGAAATAAGGGCCATTTTACCTACACCTTGAGGAACAAATTCTACTTTCAGAAATATCCAAAGAAGGGGGAATTCCACTTTTCCCACCCCTTCTCGTCCGCTAGTGACTGGAGGACGAGCCAAACCTGCAAACGGGAGGGGAATTTTCTCAAAGAGGGGGATTAAGGCCATTTTACCTACACGTTGAAGTAAAACGAATTAGTTTTACTTTGCGTATTCTAACTGCCATAGGGGAGGAAATTCCATCTTTTCGTCCGCTAGTCTATTCTATTTTAATAAAGGATTTAGTTTTCTCCCCCGCGCTAGTGCGTGCATTGTGCATGTGTTGAGTGTGCACTAGCGGACGAGAAGGGGAGGGAAAAGTGGAATTCCCCCTCTTTGGCGTGTCCAAAAAGTGAAGTTTGTTTACTAAGGTGTAGGTAAAATGGCCTCAAACCTGTCAGTTACCCCCTCTTTGACAAAATTCCCCTCCCTTTAGAGTGTTAGCTCGTCCGCCAGTGTGAGTGTGTACAATATGCACGCAGGTTTTTGTATTATCTTATAGTACGCGTTGTTCACAGAACCCAGAGAACACATATTTGTTGGATAAATGTTTTTTTGTTAGTTGCTTCTGTATTTTTATGTGCTTATCCAACATAGTAAAATTATATTTATATATGAATATAACATTATATTATTATATAATTTATTAAACAAGTATTCATATCGTTAAATTGCATCGCATCCTCATCTTGTGAAGTTAGCTAAGGAGTTAATTGTTTTTGGCAATTTAACTATTGAATTCCGGAAACAGATCTTGCTGTTATATGGAACAACAATTTTCGTACTTTCTCAGCTTTTGAAGTGAATAAAACTCAGATTCCCAGGTTATCGGTTATCAGATCAAATTATCGAGTGTAAAACCAGTTAACGAAAAGGTTTACATTAGAACACGAGGCAAACGAGCCAAACCTGCAAAGGGAGGGGAATTTTTCTAAAGAGGTGGTAATTGTCACCATTTTACCCACACCTCTAAGAACACACTTTTTTTGAAACCGCGAAAGAGAGAAGGAATACGCATACCAAAGATGTAGCCGGCGTCTAGACATAGGGACGAAACGCCATAGTAAGTTAGACTGTTTTTCTTTCGTTCTTTTATAAATTCGCGTCCACCAGTGGACCTACTACACCCTAAAAAAGATTCACCCTTTTTGAAACTGCCAACGATGGGGTAATTCCATTTTCCCATCCTTTCTCGTCTGCCAGTGCTTAGAAAGAGCTGTATCCGTGGAAGCTATATGCTTTATATGAAAGCTAAATCTGCCCAGATCAAAGTTATCTGTACACTACACTTTACACAGCGCGTCAGAAAAAATGTTACGCAAAACATCGCCGCGGACGTGAGTAATGATTTTTTCTTGTTACACGCAACAGATCCGTATCAGAACTTTTTAGTACTACTAAGTGTGTATTACGACACACTGTATATTGTTATTGGATAATTTTTGTTCAAAGAGATTTCGAATGTTTTTTGTTCGGACATTTATGTACATGTACTGAAAGTTGTCATAACTGCTTTACACTACATGTTAAAAAAAGTTGTTGCGCACTACAATTGTGCTACGTGAGTTTTTTCCTGCTGCACGCAACGTACATATGTATGTATTCACATGTATGTATGCTTTTTTTACCCGTATGTATGTTGTACGTACGTGTCTGTTATTAAGAGCCCGTGTATCGTATCATATGGTTCATGAATCACCTATGAATAAAGTTTGCATTTTTCTCTCCCAACGTCTGTTATACTGTTTTTGGTTTAAAATGGTGCGCTTCTACGAGGTAATCAGCTAATTTGCATGAATTTGAAAGTTGTGATCGAAATTTAAAATAATTACTCATTCTAGTCGACGGAGTTCCACATGTAGTTAGTTAATTCTCTTAATTAGCTTGACCCCAGCTATTGATCCGGTATTTTCCCAGCCCTAGAAAAATTGTTTTCAATAATAGCACCAACCCGTTCCTTCGGAACGATAGTGTTGAGGGTATTTATTTGAAAGTTTTGTCAATTATATTTATAGTAAGCACATCTTTTATGGAATAGGCAACACATGAAAACTGCATCCCAAAATTTTCCTGGTCGTACACTGTAGCAGACATAATTGAAGTAATTCAACCCACATACTAAATTGAAGTTTTCTAATAAAAATTGATCAGTATGATTACAAAACACACTGGGGCACATTTTTAGACAAATCGAATATATTGTGACATGTTGTAACATATTACCCAGCATAATATAGTCGTCAAATGGCTATTTCTGTGTGAATAAGATGTTTCAGTTCAGATAAAAAAAATTTAATGACTGATGATAAGTCACATGATCTGATTTATATAGTCACCAATTTAAATTAAATTACTCTAGCTGCAGTTCAAGATAAATTACATTTTAGGATGCATGTGATAAAAATCTTTGTGGGACCTAACCAATTGAGCGCACTGTACACGAACAACTGCAGTGAGTGAGTGAGTGAGTGAATGAGTGAGTTGTTTCTGTTCAGATAAAAAAAATTCAATGACTGATGATGAGCCACATGATCTGATTTATATAGTCACCAATTTAAATTAAATTACTCTAGCTGCAGTTCAAGATAAATTACATTTTAGGATGCATGTGATAAAAATCTTTGTGGGACCTAACCAATTGAGCGCACTGTACACGAACAACTGCAGTGAGTGAGTGAGTGAGTGAATGAGTGAGTTGTTTCTGTTCAGATAAAAAAATTCAATGACTGATGATGAGCCACATGATCTGATTTATATAGTCACCAATTTAAATTAAATTACTCTAGCTGCAGTTCAAGATAAATTACATTTTAGGATACGTGTGATATGAATCTTTGTGGGGCCTAACCAATTGAGCGCACTGTACACGAACAACTGCAGTGAGTGAGTGAGTGAGCGAATGAGTGAGTTGTTTCTGTTCAGATAAAAAAATTCAAAGACTGATGATGAGCCACATGATCTGATTTATATAGTCACCAATTCAAATTAAATTACTCTAGCTGCAGTTCAAGATAAATTACATTTTAGGATACGTGTGATATGAATCTTTGTGGGGCCTAACCAATTGAGCGCACTGTACACGAACAGCTGCAGTGAGTGAGTGAGTGAGTGAATGAGTGAGTTGTTTCTGTTCAGATAAAAAAATTCAATAACTGATGATGAGCCACATGATCTGATTTATATAGTCACCAATTTAAATTAAATTACTCTAGCTGCAGTTCAAGATAAATTACATTTTAGGATACGTGTGATATGAATCTTTGTGGGGCATAACCAATTGAGCGCACTGTACACGAACAGCTGCAGTGAGTGAGTGAGTGAGTGAATGAGTGAGTTGTTTCTGTTCAGATAAAAAAATTCAATAACTGATGATGAGCCACATGATCTGATTTATATAGTCACCAATTTAAATTAAATTACTCTAGCTGCAGTTCAAGATAAATTACATTTTAGGATACGTGTGATATGAATCTTTGTGGGGCCTAACCAATTGAGCGCACTGTACACGAACAACTGCAGTGAGTGAGTGAGTGAGTGAGTGAATGAGTGAGTTGTTTCTGTTCAGATAAAAAAATTCAATGACTGAAGATCACCAATTTAAATTAAATTCCTCTAGCTGCAGTTCAAGATAAATTACATTTTAGTATGCGTTGTTGTTGTTGTTGTTGTTGTTGTTGTTGTTGTTGTTGTTGTTGTTGTTGTTGTTGTTGTTGTTGTTGTTGTTGTTGTTGTTGTTGTTGTTGTTGTTGTTGTTGTTGTTGTTGTTGTTGTTGTTGTTGTTGTTGTTGTTGTTGTTGTTGTTGTTGTTGTTGTTGTTGTTGTTGTAAATGTATATATACTACATTTAATTGGCCTCTATCTGCGTACGGCCAACTTGGATTATCCCGTCCTCTGTATTTGATAGACACTGCACAGTTGGTATGGTTTGCCGCCACTCGGCGCAAGTTTTTAACAGTTTAATGATGGCCGGGGAAAATTTTTTTCACCTTCGTTCTTAGAATTAAAAATTGAGTAGGGTGGGGGTGGGGCTAGGGGTGATATGTGAATTTTCAGAGCGCCTGGATGCGTATTTTTCCCATTGCAACGCCTGGTGCAACTGGTGGACCCACATTTTTGTAGCTGAAGTTTGCGACGTCGTACAGTGAAAGGGAGTCAAATTGGCAGTCGTTTCGACATCGAATTACTATATAGAATACAAAAATGAAATATAAATATTTGCTCAGAAAACACATAGACACACATAAAGTTACCTTGGCCACGAACTGGATTTTATAAATTATTTCGGCCACGGACATTTGTGTGTTATATAAAGATAAATGTGAAACTGATTTAAAATAATATCATCATTCATCAATATTTTAACCCAACTATTCATTGGACTCTTGTAAAAACGTATTTGTAAGCCGCACTATGAAACAACACGTGAGAACCAACAACAATAGAAGCTATAAAGTTTCCCATATTTGATCTTTTACTTTCCATATTCCTCTACCTCTCTATTTACAATAGACCAGCTGATAAGTATGATAGAATACAAGTTTTGTGCCCAGTCAGCAACTTTTTTCCCTTTCGGGTAGTAAATTTGTTCGGAGCTCCCACTAAAATGATTTTTTTTCTTACTGACTCGGTTTTTGTGGTTTACGTCTTAAGTATTCAGATGAACATTGTGTGGTTATGTACAGTAGGTAGAATATGTACATTCAAAACAAGTTATCAAGTTTAGCCTATCCTGGGTTACTCACAATGTTTTCGGCGGGAAATTTGAATTAAATACGGCATAGTTAGACGTGGAACTGTGCAAGGATATCTGTGATCAGTAAACACAAATGGTATTTTAATCATTTCGTCAAATGCTTTTGGCATGAGCTCAAATTTTCGGCATGTTTTCCACATGACGAACTACGTACTCTGCGACTAGTTCATTGGGGCGCGGACCACTATTTTACCCTACCACTATTTTACCCCAATTTTACTATACCACTATTTTACCGTACCACTATTTTACCACCTCGAATTTTACTATACCACTATTTTACTACATAGAATTTTACTATACCACTATTTTACTACACCGAATTTTACTATACCACTATTTTACCCCATCGAATTTTACTATACCACTATTTTACCTTATTCAACAGCCCCCCCCTTAGTAACTTTCATCCGCCACAATACCAATGTAATGTACATATGTACTTACTGTATGTACATTACTTGCACCCTTCTTGTTATGTCGACCATGGTCTTAATTTTTGAACACGGTTTAGCACACAAGTATTCCACAAATTATACACAAACACAGCTATATTACCAAAGAATGGAGAACGCAACATACTTGGGAACCACTTTCTTTTTTCACGCATATTTACTAATCTTGTCTGTTTTCTCAATAACTCATTCATAGCATCTTTGATTCATTAAGCTATTCGCAGTCTGTATTGGAATTATATCATCATTGTGTGGGCCAGACTCGGGGGAGGGGAATTTTCCCAAAGAGGGGAAATTGGCACAGATAAGGCCATTTTACCTACATCTTAGGGAACGAATTATATTTTTTAAACGCCAAAGAGGGGGGGATTCCACTTTTCCCACCCCTTCTCGTCCGCTAGTGCTCACTCACTCACTCACTCACTCACTCTCTCACTCTCTTAATTTCTCAGTCAAGTCATCAGGTCGCAAGCGAATGATGCACCTTTCAGCAAAAGAAATGCAGTGAAAAATTTCAAGCTAATTGCCGCAAATTAAATTTTTTTTTTGTTAGTGGTGGCAGTTGACCGATTTCCTATTCACTCACCCACTGACTCATTTACACAGGTTAAAAGTCAAGGGTGATGCTGGGATTAACCTTCGAGTCGGTTACTATTAGCCAATCACCACCGTTCCAATTTGTTGCGAAAGATTCGTTATCAACCACTGGCGGACGAGCTAAATCCCCAAAGGGAGGGGAACTTTTTCAAAGAGGGGGGAATCGGCAGTTTTCAGGCTACTTTACCTACACCTTAGGGAACAAATTCTACTGTTTGAAAGTGCCAAAGAGGGGGGAATTCCACTTTTCCCACCCCTTCTCGTCCGCTAGTGTTATCAACTATGTGTGTTTTCCATTCAGTAAGGAAAATTGATGAAATTAATGCAGTATGTGCAGTGGTTTACCAGTATGCTGCATTACGTTTTCACCATTCTTAAGCTGTGGATAATATGTCTTTCTGACTGTTGCGTAGAACGTTTGCTAGAATACTTGCTTGCTAAACCGTGTTCATGACGTTGAAGATCAGTTACGATTACGTGACAAAAGGGTGCACGCATGTATCGTAGCGGATGAACGTTATAAGGGGGGGGGGCTATTGATTAAGGTAAAATAGTGGTATAGTAAAATTCGATGGGGTAAAATAGTGGTATAGTAAAATTCGATGTAGTAAAATAGTGGTATAGTAAAATTCGAGGTGGTAAAATAGTGGTATAGTAAAATTCGAGGTAGTAAAATAGTGGTACGGTAAAATAGTGGTATGGTAAAATTGGGGTAAAATAGTGGTATGGTAAAATAGTGGTATACCATCGTTCATTGCTTATGTATGAGCACGGGCGGACGAGCTAATCCTCCAAAGGGAGGGGAATTTCATCGAAGAATGGGGAATTGGCAGTTATAAAACCATTTTACCTACACCAACAAGCAAACTCCACTTTTTGAAACCGCCAAAAATGTTGGAATTCCATCCACTTCTACGTTCCACTGGCGGACGAGCCAATCTCCCAAAGGGAGGGGAATTTTGCCAAAGAGGGGGGAATTAGCAGTTTTCAGGCCATTTTATCTACACCTTGGGGAACAAATTCTACATTTTGAAAACGCCAAAGAGGGGGAATTCCACTTTTCCCTCCCCTTCTCGTCCGCTAGTGCTACGTTCTTCCCTCGTCCGCTAGTGTGTATGAGTGTAACCGGTCCAACGAATTACCTTCACTTGTAATATCAAGCAAAAATGAAAAAATCTACGATTTACAAAAAATTGCTTTATTTACGCCAAGTGCATTCCAATGATCTAGCTTGTACAAAGTTTCCTATATTTTTGAGTCTGTTTGTGACATCAACTTTTACTTAAGATGAAAAAAG
>OZ038447.1:4696437-4706437 GCA_964036265.1 Daptonema setosum | reverse complement strand
ATCTTCACTTTTATTCTCAATAGCATTCTCCAATAAATTTCTTATCTGCCCTTTCCGTTGTTTTGAACTTGAACGCGCGCCTAGAAACAGACAAGTTCAAACTGGTCGATTTCTTTTCCTATCGGTTTATGTTTTTCCTTTTTGGGTACTTTTCTTTCAACGAGTTCTTAAACATCATAAAACACGCTAGGACTTTTGATTGATATTTTACCCTGTTTTTTGTTGGCTTCAATCTATTAAATGAATAAAACTTGGAACGCACTCTGTCCCGAAATATGTACAAACATGGGTCTATTTACATATAAAGTTCGACTGTGATTGACTGACTAAATAACTGATCGATTGACTGACTAACTGACTGTTTGACTAACCAACTGACTGACTCATTGATTGACTGACTGACTGACTGACTGACTGACTGACTGACTGACTGACTGACTGACTGACTGACTGACTGACTGACTAACTGACTGATTGACTGACTAACTGACTGTTTGACTAACCAACTGACTCATTGATTAACTGACTGACTGACTGACTGACTGACTGACTGACTGACTGACTGACTGACTGACTGACTGACTGACTGACTGACTGACTGACTAACTGACTGAATGAATGACTGACTGACTGACTGACTGACGGACTGACTGAGTGACTGACTGACTGACTGACTGACTGACTGACTGACTGACTGACTGACTGACTGACTGACTGACTGACTCACTGACTGACTGACTGACTGAATGACTAACTGACTGATTGACTGACTGATTGAATAACTGACTGACTATGACTGACGGACTGACTGACTGTTTGTGGTCAGCATTATCTTAACTGTTATTACTGTATGGGTTTTTGAATGATTTTCTGATTCTTTTATTCATCTTTCACTAACACTAGTTTCATGTTATATGAAAAATGTACATGAAAAAAATCTGAGATTTCCTTGTAATTTATACAAATACAAAAATGCAATAAAAAATCTTGTGATAACTTATGATGTAATAAATATCATTAATCATCATCATATAATCATAATATTATTAATCATATCATAATATAATAATAGGACCCTTTAACCATTTGGATTATGGTACTGCATTTGATTGAACATTTCCTGATTTACATTCAATCGATGTAAAGTTTTCCTCGCTTTGTTTTCCTGTCTGTATAAGTATCTTAGGCAAGGCATCTTTTTTCATCCAGAAATTTTTCTCGAACTGTTGGACGTACGCCAGGAACAAATTTGAATTCAAAAGAAGCGCGAAAAAAATTCTGATAACACGAACTCATGGATACACTATAAAAGCCAGACCATGAAGCCCAGGGTGGCAGCAAACGAGATACCCACCACCGTACAACAAACGGCAACGAAATAGACTTCGGTTTCGACGTGCAGTTGCCGCCGCATAGGCACCTGCAATCATTCATTCAGTCACTCATTCAGTCACTTATTCATTCAGTCACTTATTCAGTCACTCATTCACTCAATCACTGATTGGTTGGAACCTTGAAAGATGCGCTAAATATTGGCTTATGGTGCGATTATCATACCACACTTAACGTAATCACTCACTTGCTCACTCACTCAACGGATTAAAAACCTTATACTCAATTGTATTCTTTATCATCGGGAGCGCGCTTGCACCATCAAATAAAAAATTCTTCATACATTCTTCATTTATCGAAGTTTCATTCCATGATTTTGAGTTGCCGTTTGATGAATCGTTCACGTCTTTGATTCCCGTTGAATCGGAATATTCAGAGACGGCGAGAATGGGGTCTTTGTCTGTGTAAAGATGAGTGAAGGTGCAATCATAGTAGACATGCGGATCGAAGTGTATTCCCGAGTTGGTTTGGAGAATCCTGTTATGTGAGTGAGTGAGTGAGTGAGTGAGTGAGTGAGTGAGTGAGTGAGTGAGTGAGTGAGTGAGTGAGTGAGTGAGTGAGTGAGTGAGTGAGTGAGTGAGTGAGTGAGTGAGTGAGTGAGTGAGTGAGTGAGTGAGTGAGTGAGTGAGTGAGTGAGAAAGTAGGGGAGTTAGTGAGTGATTAAATCAGCCTCTCAGTCACTGGCTAACCTTCTCAGCTCACCACCACCGGCGTCAGACTTTGACTTTCTCATTGTATGAATCGGATTGTGGTTGTGGATTTCCAAAGTTGGAAAGTTAGCCGGCATTTTCGATGTAGACGATTTACTGTCCCATAGCTGTAAATTATCGTAGTTTGAGTCCAAATTCAACTGGGAAGCGTAGGTCGATGATTTAGAATTGGGAATGCTTAAGATTGTGCTTAAGTCATGATTATTTCTGTTATACATTGTCGATTGTTCACGATTATGTAACGCTTTCAGACTTGTTACACAATCCAGCGAATGTTTGTGGACGAGTTCCTCTTGTTGGTCTATGTTGTTGTTGTTGTTGTTGTTATTTTTGTTGTTTTTATTGTTATTGTTGTTGGGGTGATTGTTTTTGTTGTTGTGGTTGTGGTCGTTGTAGTTGTTGTTAATGTTATTGCTGTTGTGGTGGTTGTTTTTGTGGTTGTGTTTGTGGTTGTTGTTGAGTTTGTGTTTATTGAGCTTGAGGTGCTTATTGTTTTTATCTAAGCTGATCAAGTTACGTTTGATGTCATGGTGATGATTGCTGAGCAACGAGTTGATGCTGTTTGTGCGGCTCTTGTTTACGTTGTTAATGATGTTGTTTTTGTTTTTGTTGATGTTGTTGCGGTTATGGATGTTGTTGTGGTTGTTTGTGTTGTTGTGACCACTAATGTTGTTGTGATTATTGATGTTGTTATGGTTATTGGTGTTGTTGATGTTGTTGAGATCATTGATGTTGTTGTGAATATTGATGTTGTTGTGGTTATTTATGTTGCTGATGTTGTTGTGGTTATTTATGTTGCTGATGTTGTTGTGGTTATTGTTGATGTTGTTATTTTGATGGTAGCTTGATGCTTTTTGAATAACCCTTCCGATGTTCTTGTTCTCGAGAATGTTCTGAAATAGAGCGAGTGACTGGGTAACCAAAAGTTTTCTTGATGACTCACTCACTCACTCACTCACTCACTCACTCACTCACTCACTCACTCACTCACTCACTCACTCACTCACTCACTCACTCACTCACTCACTCACTCACTCACTCACTCACTCACTCACTCACTCACTCACTCACTCACTCACTCACTCACCATTTCCTGGTTCACCGTGAGTCCAACATCCGTTGCCGTCGCTCCACTCAACTCCGAAACACCAAAATCCGAAGTGGAATAATCAAATGAATAGTCATCCGAATTTTGAGGCAGAATTTCCGCTGAATCAGTTCTCTCATGGATTCCGAAACTCGAAGTTTTCATTTCGCCATTCATTTTTGAGCCGTCGGGTTCTGTAAATTTTTGCCGAATTTTTTGCGGCGAAGAAAACCCAATGAACCCTGATAGTTCGTAGTCGTAATATTCGGAAACGGTCGATGCGATGGTCGTTGGGTTTCGTAAGGGATGCGAATAATTGTGATTACCCTTGGCGTGGGTACTCATCTGAAACATTTATTCAGTTAGTTAGTTAGTTAGTTAGTTGGTTAGTTAGTTGGTTAACTTGCTATATGTAGTTAGCTAGTTAACTTGCTATATGTAGTTAGCTAGTTAGTTTGTTAGTTGGTTGATTAGTTAGTTAGTTAGTTAGTTAGTTAGTTAGTTAGTTAGTTAGTTAGTTAGTTAGTTAGTTAGTTAGTTAGTTAGTTAGTTAGTTAGTTAGTTAGTTAGTTAGTTAGTTAGTTAGTTAGTTAGTTAGTTAGTTAGTTAGTTAGTTAGTTAGTTAGTTAGTTAGTTAGTTATTTAGTTTTTTAGTTAGTTAGTTATTTGAATAGTTAGTTAGTCAATTAGTTACTCAGTTAGTTTAGCTAGTTATTTCGTAAGGTCGTTATCTCTTTAAAGTAGTTCAAAGGAATTTTTTTAGGAAACTTATCGTGATCTATAGTCGAATTTTTTGGTTACGCCTTTTTTGGGAACTTTTTTGTGTAAAACTTTTCCCTCACCCAGAAATTGGCGGTCGAAAGCAGCAATTTAGGGTTGATGAAAAGGTTTTACACAAAGAAAAGTTCCTAAAAAGATGATTATGACTCTTTTTAGGAACTTTTTGTGTGCAAAACCTTTTCATCAATCCAAATTGCTGCTTTCGACCGCCAATTTCTGAGTGAAGGGAAGGTTTTACACAAAAAAGTTCCCAAAAAAAAGGCGTAACCAAAAAATTCAACTATATATGATTCTCTGAATACAAACAACACAAGTTTGGCAACAGAACTGCGTGGGGCGGTCTCCATTTGTTGCGGGGAACTAGTCTATGGCTTTTGCATTTGTCTAGTTCACATACAATACAAGAATCATATCATATTTCAGGGAGTTTTTTTCGTATCGACTTTTTATGATATGTATTACTGTGTTTGTACTCTTTGCCAGTTGAGGAAAGAACAAATGGGAAACATAGAGTAAATTCTTCAGTTGATACAAAACGAGTACAGTTTGCAATATGTAAAACACTTGTGTTGCAAAACTGAGGTTCGAATATTTCCCGCCGGTTTTGGCAAGAGTTTTATAAACAATTTTTTTGAATTTGTCGCCTTCGTCGCGAAATTTTTGAACCTCAGTTATATCTGAAAACCACAAATCCTTTTCAAAACTGACTGATGTTGAAACATCAGACAACCAGTGTTTCAACACGCACTCTCCATCATTTTGACAGTTAAACTGTGGGTTGAGTTGAGTTGAGTTGAGGTTAGTAATGTTTCAGTATCAGTCACTTAATCAGGAAATAGTTTTACGGGGACTTCATCATCCACTGAAGGCATCAACACAAACCAATACCATATCGGAATAGTGCTTTCGTAGTGGCCAGAAAGTTTGAACAAACTGACGAGCAATCGCTGATACCCAAAAACGACGCTTGAGGTTCGGTGTATCACGTCAGGTTTCGAACCGAGGGCCATCCGTTTCCGAGGCTTGGACCCTACGCACTAGACTAGGCTGGCAGATTCCTTGAAGTAACAAAATATGGGGTCCATATAAATACAATGCAATGCAGCTTCTGCTAGCCGCAGTAGCCGACGAGAAGGGAGGGAAAAGTGTAACTCCCCCCTCTTTGGCGGTTTCAAGAAGTAGAGCTTGTTTCTGAAGGCGTAGGGTAAAAAAACCTATTTTCTGCCGATTCCCCCTCTTTGATGTAATTCCCCTCCCTTTGGAGGATTAGCTCGTCCGCCAGTGACTAGCCGTCAAATTGTATGACTTCAATCGAAAAAAAAACTCTGGGATGCACTGGCAGACGAGCTGTGTGATTCGTGAAAGAGAGAAGAATTTCGTCAAAAGGGTGAATCAGCCGTTTTTAGGCCTTTTTACACACACCTTACGGTACAAACTCTACTTTTCAAAAACTTCAAATAGGGGAATTCCGTTTTTCCCCACCTCTTCTCGTCCGCCTAGTGCTTGAATGGGTGACTGTTTTATGGTATGTATCTACATAAAATGGCATGGTGCGTCAGTATTGTGTCCCATATAAGCTTCAGTCAGTATGAATCGACAAGTCCAGCAAGAAACACAAATTTCGTTGAATCACATTCGAATACCGTGTAAAATGAGTGCCTGTAGTGAAAAATTGATATCACTTTGGCCTGCGGTGCGAGTTTCAAGGATTTTACTCTTATGACATAAAATTTTTTTTCCAGTATTGAGCCAGTATCGTTTTTTTGTGATTTGTCTATAAGAAAATTAAATTATAACAAGGATCTCTGACCGAACTATAAAGCCCCTACACATGAACAAAGGATAGGAAAGCCGTTAAATAATAGCATGGTTTAAAGATTAAGGAACTAAATTCGAAAATGCCGCCTACATTGTTTGAATGTAACTTCCTATGTAGTTCCAAAAATTTCCTATGCTCCATTCGATAGTACTAAGATTACAAACAAACAGCACTAATCCATAACGGATATGGCAATGGATTAGAAACATAACTAAATTTTATTATTATGGTACTAGAACAACAACTATGGCCATTTTCATATTTTTTACTGGGTTTAGCCCGGATAACTAGTGAACCATTATATGAAAAATTTGACAGCAGGTTCCCAACAGAAATAATGTTTCTAACTTTTTCACCTTCAAAAATCATTGAGTTATGAATTATGTAAACTAAACGAGTAAAACTTAAGTATGAAAATTTTAACTAATGTTTCACACGTATGCCAAGACTCTCACATGGACTTACTATACACACATGTCATACACAATTTGAACAAGAATACTCTAGTTTTTATTGCGTGTCACACGCGTGTTTCTGGAAAACAAGAGATAATACTAATCGAATACTACTGTAGTTTGCCATGTGGCATTTATAGCTGGTTCAGAGATTAGTGTTACTGAAAAGTGTTTCTGAAAACATATTATCAAGTGAAATAATTAATTGGGCACGTTTATTGAAGATACATACATATGATCCGTTTGAAAAGTATATTAAAAACCATATTGTCGCAGATATACCATTTGGAAACTCACAATCCTTGAGATACTCCTCTCCTGAAATATTCGTAAAAATACAGTTATGGCAATTTTTGGATTCTCAGAGCAGTGCAATTAGTAAACGCGCAACCGGGTCACGTGACTTCGCCGAAAATGGATATGCCGAATTTTCCGGCAAAGTCAAATTCGGCATAATCTTCATTTGGCATAACCGTTTTCGGCGATAGTCAATTTCGGCGCCACATCAACCGGTACCCAACAGTAACAAAATACTTCAATTCCATTATAAATTGGAAGTGTTTGCGAGACTTGAGTCGTGATTGTGATTCATCCCGCGGGACCGTAGATAATTGAATCCGGGGCATTTGGTCACGCGCTGTTCCTATAGACACGTACCGTAGAGTTGACTAGCGTTCCAAATTGAACCTGAACGAATGATCATCCTTGTACCTTTTAAAAGAAACATCTGCACTTTTTGAAACCGCCAAAGAAAGGGGAATTCCACTTTCGCATCCCCTAGGGAAGCCAGATTAATTTATTATTGGCGCCACGGTAACATTCAGTCTTTAATATAATCTACCGTAATCGTAAACGTTATCACTAAACTTGGAAACTATACCCTACACAAGAAAAGGATATCAAGAATTATCCCTACCCACTGGCGGACGAGCCAAACCTCCAATGAGAGGGAATTCGGTCAAAGAAGAGGGTATAGAGAGTCTTTTAAGTCCATTTTTTTCATTCCGTAAGTTAGTCAGTTTTTCTCAAGTTATACATATTCTCCCTATACAACTATTTTTATTGTTTACCTATGTACACCTCAAGAAAAAACTGCACTATTAAAACTCTTCAAATGGGGGGAATTTCCACTTTTGGGGGGAATTCCCACCACTTCTCGTCCGCTAGTGCCCTTATGTCCATTCCAGTGAAACTTTTGAGCTCGATAAGATTTGTTTGAAACAATTTCAGATAGCTAGACCGGGATAACAGATCACTTTAACACTTTTTGCATAAAACATGTGCGTCAGCCGCCCTGACGAGTTGGCGAAGCATACCGTAATTGCCAGCAGTCGGACGAATTTTGGGCTACTAAAATCAAAGTTTCGTGAAGTTTTTCAGAAGTAATTTTACAAAGTTAATTCTGTGGAATAGTTAGCTACATATACAATAAGCAGAATGTTTATGAATGAGCTTCATATGTACAAGGCCTATACATACAGCATATGTATACTGTTGATACATATCCAAAGCATGCACATACAGTATAGGCCTCATAATTGATTATAAAAATGATTTTTGCGAAAACCCATGAAATTAAGAGTCAAGTTCTGCAATGGCCAGAACCAGATTCTCAAGGCCAGAACCAGATTCTCAAGTCATGAATTTTCAGGGCCACGTTTTGGTTTTTTTAGAACCAGATTATCAACTTCATGATTGTGAAAAGTCTTATTCAGCGCGATTGGATCGTCGTGAACCAATTTTTTATAATCAATTACGAGGCTAATACATATACATTCGAGCATTCGTGGGCACGACATGTTCGTTTTTGATTGTAATAATAGATGACTTCTAGTCCAACCAAGAAGGTGAAAAATTTCAAGTATTACCTGGCAGGATTCGAACCCACGGCCTTCTGTTCAGTACACAACGTGCTAAACCGCTACTCCACATACACTCCGGTTTATCACTGTCGTGAATCAGACTGTGAACTGACGACAACTAATTTTGACCAATGTCGAGACACCCAGCCAAATACGAATGATGTGCAGACCACTGCGGTCGAGCTAATTCTCCAAAGGGAGGGGAATTTCGTCAAAGAGGGGGGAATTAGCAGTTTGCAGACCATTTCACCTACACCTTAGAGAGCAAATGCCGCTTTTGAAAACCACCAAAGAAGGGGGAATTCCACTTTTCCCTCCCCTTCTCGTCCGCTAGTGGTGCAGACGTACCATGGTACATGTATGACGTATGTACATGGCACGGATTCATAAAGCCTCTGCTCTCACCGAAAGCAATCACCAAAAGTGGCCTGAATGCATGCAATGAAAAATTATGTGGTACATAAAAAATATATTCATATTTTCTGCATGTGTTTTTGTAGCTTCTGTAGCTTACACTGGAATTGGTCTTACTGAATTTCGTAAGCCAAAAACGGATTTAAATTTCAATCCAACACTTTTTTGTAACAAGAAATTCTGAAAAGACTATACCGAAATGCTCAAACGGATGAGCAATAAAAAGACGGAGAAAAGTGGACTGAGTTCAAATTCAGTCTCCTAGTCATTTGAGAGCTATTGATCCAGGGCTTCTCATTATCTATTATCATAATAAAGTTCTGATTCAAACCTGTTTTTGATTTTTTTGAGAAATAAATAATTTTCCACTCAACATTTGGACAGCACACTAACAGTGCACTTTTAAATCATTGCATTTGCGCCGAACGGGTTCATAGGATTTTTTTGAATGTTTATAAAATGGCCAAGCTATAGTAACCCAGGATTTTTCATTGGTCTGAAATTGTTTTGCCGCGCAATAAAGATTCAAATCTGCTTTTGACGTGGGTTAATGTTTTACGGGAAAAAAATTCACGTCACATAGGATACAAACGAAGCGCCTTTTACATTGCATATGCGATAACCGATTCATATAATTAATTAACATAATTATTGAGAACAAGTAATCCGAAACAAGCTATACATACATACACACCGGTTTTGCCATCACTCCTTAGCTTTTTCCGTTCACTCACTCATTAGCTGACATAGTAAGGGTCACCCACGCATCACTCACTCTATCATTCACTTAAGGCGTTTATTCCACGAATTAGTGAAAGTGTGTATGTAGGTTGCTTTCTGTTGCGTTTCAAATGTGTTGTGTCTGTACCCCGTGATTTTGTTATAAAAAAGCCATCGTTGACACACTCACTAACTTACTCACTCACTCACTCACTCACTCACTCACTCACTCACTCACTCACTCACTCACTCACTCACTCACTCACTCACTCACTCACTCACTCACTCACTCACTCACTCACTCACTCACTCACTCACTCTGTACATACAGTATACCAAATTGAATGAAGGAAGAAAAACATTGAATATAATGTTACCCCGGGCCTGCAATTTCGCGCTTATAAGAAAATGCGAAATCCGAAACAATAATATTAAATAATGTTTTACGTAGGTTTATGTCTCATAGCCGTATGATCAGGGCGTATATAGTCCGAATATAATACATTTTCGGCTGACGGGCAAATTTATTCAGTTGTTATGCCATAATAGCAAAGTAGGATACCAAGTCACCATAGTGAAATAACGGTCATCCGATTTACAATAACAATCACTGATCATTAACAACGTTCTTGAATGTGCTGTGTCTCAACCCGGGGCTCGAACCAGAAACGTCGGCGAGCGAAGCCGGCGCCTTAACCACTTGACGAGGGAAACGACGAGGGAAGGGCATGCATTATGAAGCCTGTTACGAAGAAATACAG
>OZ038447.1:4674943-4679943 GCA_964036265.1 Daptonema setosum | reverse complement strand
CTCATCAGATATATCCATTTGAAAGCTGTATTTTTCTCAATTTATCTGAGAAATACTTGCGTAAAATTTTTTAAATAATTTCTGTATAAACTTTCATTTATATACATACATGAACATATACAGGGTGGTCCAAAAAAATGTCAACACTTTGGCGGTTAATATCTTTTGACACAAACCACCGATTTAATTGTTCTTCTCAGGGATTAACACAAACATATTAACTTAGCTAACTCTCTGATATCAGAAGAATCGGTCGATCACAGCGGCCATCAGGCCTGATTGCGTGAAAAACTGCGTGAGGAGGAAAAACCGAGGTATATGCGCGTGCTTACACGGAGCATACTATAGACATTTTGAATGAAACATGATTTGACAGAAAGCCATTAATTGAAATAAACATACTTCTATGTCTCACCTTTAATTTTAGTAAATTTGAAGTGGTTTTTTGGATTTTTTTGCTCGATAATGTAAAAATTTCCTGTTAGCCCAAAAAAAGTCATTTTATTGCTTCTGCTAAAAATTTGATGAACAAAAAATTTTTATACGGAAAAGAGCAAATTTGAGAATCAAAAGAGCTTTAGAACAAACGCTGACACCCATCGAACTTTTACTTGCTCATCCAGCTAAGGTTGAGGTTTACACTGACAAGTGAAAATAATAGTATATGCAACAAGTGATGTAGACCACGGTTTTTCCTCCATGCGCAGTTTTCCACGCAATGAGGCGTGACGGCCGCTGTGATTGGCCGATCTCTCTGATATTATAGGTTTATTTAAGTTAATATGTTGATGTTAATCCCTGAAAATGTCAGCTTAATCAGACATCAGTGACACAAGAAATTCCGCACAAAAGTGTTGGCATTTTTTTTGGACCACCCTGTATATTATGGTCATGATCAAGACGTCAAGTTTATTATTTTCGACAACAAGCTATACGTCAAGTTTATTACTCTCGACAACAAGCTGTTCGTCAAGTTTATTACTCTCGACAACAAGCTGTACGTCAAGTTTATTATTCTCGACAACAAGCTGTACGTCAAGTTTATTATTCTCGACAACAATTTATTATTCAGAAAGTTTTAGAGCCGTTAGAAGTGTATGTATGTACGAGTGTGGATAGAGTATAACTCAACTAAAAGTAACTTATTACGTACACTTTTTTAATGAACACGTGTTGACAAAGCTTTTGATTTTTTTGTTTTGTTTTGGCAGAACCATTCAAGCATAAAGAATATATGAAACAATTTTATATAACTAATTTCTGTAGATTTTGTTTGTGTGGTCAAGAGCACTTTCATCACGAGCGTTGAATGATGGCGCGCCTTCATCCCGAGACAATCAATGTATTATTTTTAAGCCCTGATAACATTCAATTTTAATTGGCATTTAAGTCAGTTTTTCATCCATTTTAGTTCAATAAAATGTTTTTGTCAATAATGGTCTCAATATATTTATTTGTTAATTTTAGTCACCTTGTAATTTCTTTCCAATTTTCAGCCAACAAGCCAATCTTTGACAATTTAACGTTTTTCAGAAGCTCTGATGGCATTGGACTGTAATTGGAACTTCACTCCAAAGATATGTAAGCGCGGTTTCTGTAATGATACCGGTAACGGAGTACAACTGGTTCATGGTTTTGGCGGAGCTTTTCATCGGGTTTCATCCCAAAGTGTGATGTCAAGCATATTTTCAATTTTCCAAAATGTTTGTTGTGTTATTGTTGTTGCTGTTGTTGATGTTGTTGTTGTTGTTGTTGTTGTTGTTGTTGTTGTTGTTGTTGTTGTTGTTGTTGTTGTTGTTGTTGTTGTTGTTGTTGTTGTTGTTGTTGTTGTTGTTGTTGTTGTTGTTGTTGTTGTTGTTGTTGTTGTTGTTGTTGTTGTTGTTGTTGTTGTTGTTGTTGTTGTTGTTGTTGTTGTTGTTGTTGTTGTTGTTGTTGTTGTTGTTGTTGTTGTTGTTGTTGTTGTTGTTGTTCTTGTTGTTGTTGTTGCTGTTGTTGTTGTTGTTGTTGTTGTTGTTGTTGTTATTATTATTATTGGTGTTGTTGTTGTTGTTGTTAATGATGCATGTATTTTCAGTATGAACTAGGCGATGACATGTCAACGGGTCTACTGCATCCATTGAAGAAAGCAGTCAGACGTCGAACCAAATCAGGTGAATCATGTCCCAGTTATTCGGCCGATGTATTTACTCGTCAGCTCGAAGAGAACATTTCGAAGAAGCAGCTTGAAGAGAACATTTCGAAGAAGCAGCTTGAAGAGAACATTTCGAAGAAGCAGCTTGAAGAGAACATTTCGAAGAAGCAGCTTGAAGAGAACATCTCGAAGAAGCATGTTCAGTGAAACCTGTTCATGAACTGATATAGGTGCTGACAGCTACATATAGCGTATCCAGGGTTTCTTGTTAGCCAGAACGTTTTTGGCGCGCTATTCAAATTCAAATCTGCTGTTGGCGCGCGTGAAATTTTCTTAGAAATAATTTTCATTTTTCACTCAACATTTGGACAACGAACGAAAACTGCGCTCAATTCATTGCAATTGTGCGTAAGGAAGTTAAAGAAATATTTTTTGATAACAAGATATATTGTATTATAGTCAGGGTTTTTTTGTTATCAAAAAAAATATTGTAATTATCAAAAAATATTGTAATTATCAAAAAATATTGTAATTATAAAAAAAAGATCCATTGTATTATAAAGCCCGTATGTTATTTCTGCAAGCAAACATAATGCCCAAACATCTGATAATGAAACATCAGTAGCCTTAACTCAACTCGGTTGACACCATAGTTTAACACCTGAGCATGGGGTGATGATGATTGATGTGCGAGTTAACACTGATTGTCTGATGTTTCATTATCAGAAGTTTTGGGCATGATTTTTTTTCGCAGAAACAACATACGGGCTTTAGCTCGGAAGGGGGTTTTTTGTTATCAAAAAAAAAAGAGTTTTGTTGGATGGTTACGCACGTAAGCAATGAATTAAGTGCAGATTTCATAAGTTGTCCGAACGTTATGTGAAAGAGTATGTTTCTGTTCGTGAAATCGAAAACGGCGCCAAAATACAGATTTGAATTTTAAACTGCGCGCGGGAAAGTTTTTGGCCAACAAGAAACCCGGGATCGCCTTTAACACAACCGCCATTTTCCTCGTGAACAGATCGGATGGCATGTGAATTTTTTTTGGTTAATGAAAAACTCGTGCTGTTCGAAAGGTTTATGAACAAAAAATCCTCGTTATTCAATATTAACCTTGCTCAAACATTATCTTGTAATAAAGTTATTAAATTTTTCTGCCAAATACAGACTTCCCAAACTATATCCGTGATTTTCTCGACACCCTGCACATGTCGTTGCAAGTAACATCCGCTTATGACCTGGTCTGGCATGATGCTCACTCACTCACTCACTCAATAACTCAATCACTCACTCATTCACTCACTCACTCACTCACTCACTCACTCACTCACTCACTCACTTACTCACTCACTCACTCACTCACTCACTCACTCACTCACTCACTCACTCACTCACTCACTCACTCACTCACTCACTCACTTTCTGAACATAAAATGGTTTCAATGTGACTTGCACGAAAAAGATTGTGCAGGTAAATGGTTACAACGAAAGCATTTACAAAAAAACCGTAAATACTTACAGCGTGTCGCGTTTGTGCAGTTATAATGAAGATTGTACATAAGTTGTGAGATTGTGGTAAAGCGCATTCGAATAACCATCTTTTGACATACAAAATACATTAATAAGCGTACGTGCACTCATTAGCAGACGAGGGAAGAACGAAAAAGTGGATTTTCCCCCTCTTTGGCAGTTTCAAGTAGTATAATTTGTTTCTTAACGGGTATATAGTTAGAATGGCCTCAAAACTGATAATTCTCCTTCTTTGAAGAAATTCCCCTTAATTTGAAGGATTGACTCGTCCGCCTGTGCTTGCACTCAAGTCATCAGCAACTTAAGTCATCAACACTTAAGTCATCAGCAACTTAGGTCATCAACACTTAAGTCATCAGCTACTTAAGTCCTCAACACTTAAGTCATCAGCTACTTAAATCATCAACACTTAAGTCATCAGCAACTTAAGTCAACAACACTTAAGTCATCAGCTACTGTACGTGACCATCAAAATTGCGCGTCAAGCTAATGACCTACATATATATGTAGTTTACTGCGATTTAGTACTACAGTTTAGTGCATTTTTATATACGCGTGTATTTTTTATGTTGTATATTCGCCAATTAATTAATGTTCCAGCGCAAATCTGTCGATGCAGTATTAGTTTCTAATACCGACCTAAAATGGGCGTATTCAAAAAAATTCGATATCAAATTGAAGAGTAACTTTTCGCTCTTCATTTAAAAATAGAATTTCCGGAATCGGTTCAGTGTAACTCGAAATATTGGAGAAACTAGCAAAGTCAACGAATATTGTATCGATAAGCACCAAAATGCTTGCTTTTTAATAATTTCGAGTTCTAATGGAAAGATTTCAAAAATTTTGAGCTCGAATGAAAAAAAGCTCATTCTTCACTTTTTACACTTACATCACCTAAATCCGTTTACTATAGCTCGAGAAAATTGAAGAATTGCATCTAAAACGTATATTGCATCGACAAATTATTCTTTGAAAAAATAACATGCTTTTTTCTATATGAAACTTGGATAAAAAGGGGGTCGTGGCAGACTGGTCACACAAACATAACTATGCTCAGAACTAGCCAGACGAAGGATTTCGTTTTCACCCAAAAGTCCCAAATATGTTTCGTGTAATTTGTTTTGATTCTTGATTTAATGAAGAACAAGCTTTTTCGTGATTCATCGCAAATCTTGTTTCCTGTCTTTTCACGATTCTAACGTTCACCGTATGTTCGGTTATTATTTCATTGTTGTAGTTGCAAATCCGTTATCATATAGCTAATATTACGATGGACAAATTGCGACCATCTTGCGAAAAAACTCTCCACTTTTGGAGGGTTGACTCATTCGCCATTGGC
>OZ038447.1:4642443-4669943 GCA_964036265.1 Daptonema setosum | reverse complement strand
ATTTGGTAAATTCCGGTTAATTGTATTCACCAAGCATTCTGGTCAATTTTCAGCCAACAAGCCAATCTTTGACAATTTACCTTTTTTATTCAGAAGCTCTGATGGTATTGGACTGTAATTGGAACTTCACTCCTAAGATATGTAGGCGCGGTTTTTGTGATGATACTGGTCACGGAGTACAACTGGTTCATGGTTTTGGCGGAACTTTTCATCGGGTTTCATCCCAAAGTGTGATGTCAAGCATATTTTCAATCTTCCAAAAGGTTTGTTGTTGTTGTTATTGTTGTTTCTGTTGTTGTTGTTGCTGTTGTTGTTGTTGTTGTTGTTGTATTTGTTGTTGTTGCTGTCGTTGTTGTTATTGTTGTTATTGTTGTTAATGTTGTTGTTGTGGTAGTTGTAATGATATGGCTAACATATTTTCTATCTTCCAAAAGGTTTGTTGTTTTTGCTGTTGTCGTTGTAGTTGCTGTCATTATTATTATTATTATTGTTGTTGTTGTTAATGATGCATGCATTTTCAGTATGAACTAGGCGATGACATGTCAACGGGTCTACTGAATCCATTGAAGAAAGCAGTCAGCCGTCGAACCAAATCACGTGAATCATGTCCCAGTTACTCGGCCGATGTATTTACTCGTCAGCTTGAAGAGAACATTTCGAAAAAGTATGTTCAGTGAAACCTGTTCTTGAACTGCTATAGGTGCTGATAGCTTGGTGGAATAAAATCATGAATAATTTTTTTTGTTTGAACCCGTGAGTTTCTGTTCAGAATGTCTAACGTTACAACAAATGATAAAAAAATGTTACTTTCCCTTTACAATTTTTTTAAAGCATTTTATGGCCTTCACATATGACGATGAAAAATAGCAACTTCATACCATACCAGAATAATCACGTATATAGCGTATTCATGGTTTTTCGCAATCAGAAAGTTTTTGGCACGCTAATTCTTATCAAGATATTGAGAAAAATCCCGTTTTCCCACATTACAGTTGGACCTCTCGTTTAATTGCGAACATGAAGTGAAAAAAAACATGAGTAAGTGAGTGATTTATTTACATAAAATAACGCAAAAAAAATTCTAGATTTTTTATCATGTAAAAAATTCGAAATAAATTATTTACAAAAATTCTAAAAAAATCACAAATCTATCAGGACGCACTGGCGGACGAGCTTATTCTCCGAAGGAAGGGAAATCTCTCCAAAGAGTGGGAAATTGGCAGAAATTAGGCAGTTTTACGTACACCTTAGGGAACAAACTCGACTTTTTAGAAACGCCAAAGAGGAGGAATTCCACCTTTCCCTCCCCCTTTTCGTCCACTAAAGATCAGGACGACGGAGACTAGTCCATGGACGCGAATATGCTGACCGGTCGGTCGTGTTTGGATTTTTTCGCCGCGTTGCCACCGCGAGCCGTACCAGTGGGCGGTCGTTTGGTCACCGTGCCCGGTTTGTGTAGTGGACTGCAAAAAATAATCGAATTATTAATTAATTATTAGTTATTATTATTATTCGAAATTCAAAGTTCAAATTTTATTTATTTGTCGCATGCCGATTATTATGGCGATCTTATTTCACGATTTGTCACTTGGTATCCAACTTTGTTGTGGTATACTTTACTATGATGCCATAACCACTGAATAAAATTGATTTTTTTAAAGTTGCCCAAAAATGAAAAAAATCTGAAATGTCTCAACCCACTAGCGGACGAGTTATTCACCCAAAGGGAGGGGAGAGAGGCAGAAACGGGTAGTTTTCAGGCCGTTTAACCTACACCTTAAAGAGTACAATTCTACTTTTTTGGAAACACCAAAGAGGGGTGAATTCCACTTTTCCCACCCCTTCTCGTCCGCTAGTGCACTCAACCTGACGGCAGTGTAAAGGCCTCGGGCGTTGATGTGTTCGGAATTGGCGCCGTTGTCGGCGGCTGATCGACAGACGAGCGTCAGACGTTCGGCGGGCGCGTCCAATAGAGAACTCTGAATTATAACAGTCTGTTATAATTAAAAACTTTGAACTATAAATTTCTCCAAAATCATACTATAATTATAAATTTTCACCAAAAATTTCTTTGCACTAGAGACTACACAGGAACAACAACAACGACAACAACAGCAGCAACAACAACAACAACAACAACAGGGAAGAACAACAATATTAACAACAACAACAACAAGCTGACTTACGGTTAATGGCTTACGACGTTTCACCGACGGATTCAGCGACACACAACCGTCCAAATCGTCCAGATCTTCTCCGTCGTTGTCCTCGATCGTGTCCGCTGACTGACGAAGTTGGAGTGGAGCTGGAAAACGAACTGGATTCAACGTTGAAACAGACAATTTTGAGAAATATATAGCCATACCGCTTATCGTGTCTCGTATTATGTTATTTTGTAATTAAATGAGGTGCATAAGAATATGTTCTCAATTACATATGCCGTAAAATGGACAAAAAATGTTATGAGAAACAGCGTGCAAAAAATTGATTTACAAAAAAATAACATGAACCCCTGATGAGGATGATTGGGGGCAATGAATATGAAGTACGGACTCGATCGCGCACACGTTGTTCGATAAACACAAAGGTTTTTAAATAAAATTAATAAAAAATGCTCATACCTGTAGCTCAATGGGAGGGCCCCTTATTATTCTTTCCAATCTCCATTTAGAAAAATTATACAAAAAAATTTATGTAATAAAATAAAATTAATAAAAATATTCTGCTCCCACCTGTAGTTCGACGGGAGAGCTGCCGGCCGAGCTTCACGAGTTGACTGCCACTGGTGTCGTCCTCGTCGCTATCTTCGGTGGCTGTCGCCTTCTTGGACGGTGAGTTGAGCTGCAACGATCAGCAGGTTCAGTACGTTCGTGAGCGGATTGAAATTTTCAAGTCTGATAAACTTTCGTTCAACAAAACAACAACAACCCAAAACAATGAAACAACAACAACAATAACAACCACAACAACAACAACCACAACAACCTTTTTCGCTCACATCTTCGCCAACAACATGCGTGCCTGTGCCTCATCCGACAGAACATCATCCTCATTCAAGTGTTTTAACATCATCAAACAACAACAACAACAACAACAACAACAACAAAACAACTAATAAAAAAATCAACAACAACAACATCAACCTTTTTCGCTCGCATCTTCGCCAACAACATGCGTTCCTGCGCCATCTTCAACAAAGCGTCATCATCAACCGCCAGTGTATTATCATCAAACAACAACAACAACAACAACCTTTTTCGGTCGCATCTTCGCCAACAACATGGGTTCCTGTGCCATCTTCAACAAAACGTCATCATCAACCGCCAGTGTATTATCATCAAACAACAACAACAACAACAACAACATCAGCAGCAGCATCAGCAGCAATAACGAAAACAACAACAACAACAATAACAACAACAACAACAACAACATCAAAAACACAATAACAACAACAACAACAACAACAACCTTTTTCGCTCGCATCTTGGCCAACAACATGCGTTCTTGCGCCATCTTCAACAAAGCATCATCATCAACCGCCAGTGTATTATCATCAAAATCGGTCAGGCCCTTCACATCCGTGTCGTTGTCATCCTCGTTGCCGGCTGTAGGAATTTGAAAATTTGAATTGGCGCCAAAAATACATCAATGGAGATCAGTCAACAAATGTCGAAGTCAACCGGTTTAATCAGTCATTTTATAAAACTGTGAAAAAATAGAAAGTTAATGAAATCGGCATCTTGTCCCGTCTCCTGTCAGATTTCAACTTTGCAACTCCAGAGTTTTACACTCTCAGCCAAAAGCTGAACAGCCGGTAACCAGAAGTCAAACTTTCAGAGGTGGTGGAATCTTTATATTGAGGGGGGGGGGGGGGCATTTACCTACACCTTAATAAACAAACTTAACTCCATAAAACTGTTAAAGAGGGGGGAACTCGATTTCTCGTCTCCCTTCGTAAACATAAAAGTGGAATCCCCCCCCCTAATTTGGCGTTTTCAGAAAGTAGAGTTTGTTCCCTAAGGTGAGGTAAAATGACCTAACGCATGTGAATTCCCCCCTCTTTGGAAAGATTACCATTGGAGGTTTGACTGGTCCGCCAGTGAAACCAACCAAGTCTGAAGCGCCAGGTCAACTTCCTCCGATCAATGTCCAGGTCACCGTCAGCCAGGTACTTGTCCTTCAGCCTGGCCAACTGACGGGCATCTTGATCGAGCTCGACTTTCCTGAAAAATTATCATTTGCGTTTTCATTTTGATTACCAATCAATGAACCTAAGCAATGGGCCGCTGTATCAATAAAACCAATACGCCGTCTGTTTAGTCTAGTCTGTCGACTGTCTAGTCTAGTGCGTAGGACGCCAGCTTCCAAAACCGGGGTTCCTAAGTTCGAAACCTGACTTGAGACACAGCTCCTGACGCGTTGCTCTAATGGTTTCTGCCATTACCCGTCAGTTCATCCAACTCTCCGGCCACTACGAAAACACCATTCTGATATGTTATTAGTGTGCCTCGATGGCTTCAGTTAATGAAGAAAAAAACCCAATATCTTATCAAACCAACTGATGGATCTTTAACAACTGATCCTCGTGACCGTCGGGCAGCACATCAGCATCACCTTCCATCGCCTCATACGCATCGTCCAGCCCCGTCTCATCCTCATCCCCACTGCCCACATCGCTGCCCGAGAGCTCCGCTTCTTGCTCGAGGAAACGCGAACGCAGTTTGCTGGAAATCAACAAGTATTTAAAATACTATATAAATAAACAATATATTAAAAATATACATTGGACATTGTAGTTTGAACAACAACAACAACAACAACAACAACAACAACAACAACAACAACAACAACGACAACAACAACAGCAACATCAACAACAATTGCAACAACAACAACAACAACAACAACAACAACAACAACAACAACAACAACAGCAACAACAACAACAACAACAGCAACAAGACAGTTAAGAAGACCAACCCTCCCTTCGACAGGAGCTTTTTTCGGCGTTTCTTCTCGGCCTCTTCGAGTCTCCTGAAGACCGCCATTTCATCATCAGAGTCTTCCTCATCACCGTCGACCGCATTTCCATTAGGTTCCTCGTTTTCATCGTCTTCTTCATTACCACTTTCATCGTCGTTTTCCACGATTTCTTCATTTTCCTCTTCGATATCGCCGTCGGAGCTGTAAACGCAAAACAAAAGTCATTGGCTACGTAGCAGGGCCGAAAATTACGAACCGTAATGAAGCCCTGAATTTCACCAACCATGGTTACCAAAAAAATTTTCCGTCATTTTTATATATTTTTTTATTTATGTTTTCAAAAATCTTTGGGGTATATAAAGTTCTAAAAATGTGCCTCTGGTTCCCCAGTGTCAGTAAGACGATAGTAAGCACTAAAATGACGACATATTAACATAAAAGCTAAAAATACGAATTTGTCCTTTTTTGAAAATTTTTAGGTCCTTTTTAGCCTGCCATATTTGAAAGTTGTATGAATTGCATAAACGTATGATCGCTCAGATCGTTTACGTTTTTTTTCGAACATTTTTTTAGTTTTAGATTATTTTTGTCAATTTCGGAGTTTTGAAAATTCAAAAAAAGGCCATGATTTTTTTGTAACCATGAGACCAACCCATCATGTTCGTCTTCCTCCTGTTGTTCCTCATCATCATCAGAGTCGTCCAATTCTCCGACAAGTTTCGGCGGCTGCCGATTCTCTTTCGATTCATCTTTGTTCATGTTGTGAACGTGTTTCGTTCTGAAGAAAACAATTCTCTGTAATTTCAATGATCCAATGAATCAATTTTGCATTTTGTATAACTTGTGACAGATTATGGGCTTGAAAAAATTCCACAAAATTAGTATAGAGGTTCCGAATCCTAATAAGGATGCTATGACAGCAACTAACGATTCAGCATCATCCTCGTCGTCGTCATCATCATCAATGATGGCCTGAAACAAAAAAAATAATAGAATATTTATCATTATATTGTTTTCTACCTGTCTTCTTACTAAACACTGTACGAAAAACTGATGCATACAAGCGAAATTACTCGGAACAATGGAACATAAATTTCAAAGTTTGCGCGCGCATTTAAACATGAGCCACAATATGTCAGAAAACAACCCACGTAATATTTAACGAAATCTATAAGACGTTAATTTTGGACCGAATCTTGAACGCTTATTAGGTTTTTATTTAATGTATTATAACAAAAAAATCAAAAATCAACGAGCACCAAAAAATTTGGTTACAGAAAAAAACGTATTGGTCTTTTAATCAAATTCTTTCTCTCATACTCAGTTGCACCCTATACAGATATTCCTGTGATCCAACGGGGTACAGAAAATCTATCCCATCCAGTCTAATTCTATCCAAGGTAAATCTATACATGGTAATTCTATCCAAGGTAAATCTATACATGGTAATTCTATCCAAGGTAAATCTATACGAAGTAATTCTATACAAGGTAAATCTATACATGGTAATTCTATCCAAGGTAAATCTATACATGGTAATTATATCCAAAGTAAATCTATACGAGGTAATTTCTATCCAAGGTAAATCTATACATGGTAATTCTATACAAGGTGAATCTATACGAGGTAATTCTATCTATCTGGATAGAATTTCCTCGTATAGATTTACCTTGGATAGAATTACCATGTATAGATCTACCTTGGATAGAATTACCATGTATGGATTTACCTTGGATAGAATTACCATGTATAGATTTACCTATGATAGAATTACCATGTATGGATTTACCTATTATAGAATTACCATGTATGGATTTACCTAGGATAGAATTACCATGTATAGATTTACCTATAATAGAATTACCATGTATGGATTTACCTATGATAGAATTACCATGTATAGATTTACCTATGATAGAATTACCATGTATCATGGATTTACCTAGGATAGAATTACCTTGTATAGGTAAAATATGTAAGTTCTCCTACCCGAGTGAGTGAGTGAGTGAGTGAGTGAGTGAGTGAGTGAGCGTTGTTTCAGACCTTTGTTACGACAAACATGATGGGCAACATGCCTGACATGGGACATAACCACTGTTGGCAGAAAAATGTTTATATTCTTTTTTTATGTTCTTTTTTAGTCAAAAACACCCGAACATTATTAATAACGTTCATTTCTGAAATGAAATTTTGCGTTTATATTCTTTTTGGTCTTGGAAAATGTGGGAACATAAAAGATTATGCTCAGGAACGCTTAATGGAAAAAAAAATATGTTCTTTTCCCGATGAAAATTTCAGTGACATAAACATATATGTTCTTTTCAAATCTGCCAAAATCGCGAATATAATCATTTATGTTCGCGAACATATATAAGAACAAAAGTTTCGTGCATGGGTAAAATTCTCACAACTACAGTTTTGAACATTGGCAACATCGGCAACAATCGGATTCAGTGGTTGTGGGAATGGAAGTGGAAGTGGTAAAACCGTTTCAGTGTTAACCTGCTATTTGTTTGTTAAATTATAAATGAAATAATTCTTCCCGTTTATTCGTTCCGTTCCCTTTTAGTCCTGTAGTTTATTATCCACTTTATGAAACTTAATATGCCTCTTAAATTATTATCACAGATTATTATCATACCATGGCGATCATCACTTTCAACTTTCACTTTTCATTTGCTCCTTTTACTACTACCTCTATCTGATCTATAATTACTTTAACTTATATATATTTACTTTTATTGTACCGTTTCTTTCATCACCTTCGGCTCGTCCATTATATTAGCTATAATTCACGTTTCCCATCTAAAGTCGCACTGGAATGCCGTTATTCTGGCAATAAAAGTAAAATTTATGAATACAACTATTGGTTACTGGGTCATTTTATATTGACCTGCTTTTTTAAACAAGCCCTTTAAATATTTGTATTATTTGAGTTTATTACAGTTTACTTCCAGTAGTACTCGTTAAGTTATGAAACAAAAAAATACAACGTTGTTTTACGTAAAATTAAAGTATATGAAACAAAAGCAAGGTTTAAAAACAACATTACAGATGAAAGGTTTAAAATCAAAAAACGCAGTTCAACAACACAAGAAAGATAGAATCACCGAATGATTAGTTGAAATAAAAGGCTGAAAATATAATCATCAAAAGCTATGTTACTCATATAAGTGGCGAAATACGTCACAACAAAGCTGAAATTAGAATAAAATAAAAACCCATAGTTACAGAAATTATAAACTGTAATTGACAAGCACAAATGAGATCCAAACATGAAATGGTGACGGTTAAATGAATGATAAAATGAATTGTATGACATTGAATCTCAATTTTCAAATTCGTTTATTACAGCTCCAATAATAGTCGATCACAAAACCATAATTTTAAAGGCGGATAATATAGGCTTTAAATACAGCCTTAGGCGTGACATTCAATAGGTGGCGTTAAAAAAAGGGGAGATCAGGAAAGGATAGGAGCGAAGGCGGAGAATATATTTATTTATTTTATTTTATTCAGCACATTCGAGTATAAGTGTGTGTTAAATGGAGATGGTATTAATAGTAGAATGAATGTAGGGACGAATGGAATGTAATGTAGTGTAATAGGTGTGAACAAAGAAATAATTCAATGTGGAAAATCAATCAAGAAAATTTCAACTCATGCTGTTTTATGTAATTAATTATAGATTTACGGTTTTTGAGGGTGTCTTTAGGAACCTTTTCATATACGTTGATAATTCTATTCGTGAGTGAATAAGCGAGTGCGTGAGTGAAGGAGTGAGTGAATGAGTGAAAAAAGAGTGAATGAGTGAATGAACGAGTGAATGAGGGAATGATTGAGTGATTGAGTGACTGAGTGAGTGAGTAACAGAGTGCGTGAGTGAATGAGTACATGAATGAGTGAGTGAGTGAGTGAGTGAGTGATTATAATAAACAAAACAACGGGACTAACAACGTTAGACTTCAGCTCAGCGGTCGAAGATACCGATTTCGATCGCTGCTTTGTCACGTTTCCATTGTCAGCTTTTCCGCCTTCCGATAGTTCAAGTTTTGCCTGAGAAAATAAAATGTCATTTAATACTTAAAAGGTAGCTATAGTTATAGTATAGTTTTATATTTAGAAGTCACCCAACCTAAATCACGTGATAAATAAGACAAGGTAACTCTGATATTACGCTGTATTTTGCCTTATTAAATGTCGCAAACAGTCTTTTTGCCGATAACTACTCACTTGCTGTTCTAAAATCAACCGACCGCGGTAACTCGGTCAGGCAGTAGCATCTGATGCCCGAAATATGACAAGGTAACTCTGATATTACGCTGTATTTTGCCTTATTACATGTCGCAAACAGTCTTTTTGCCGATAACTACTCACTTGCTGTTCTAAAATCAACCGACCGCGGTAACTCGGTCAGGCAGTAGCATCTGATGCCCGAAATAAGACAAGGTAACTCTGATAATTACGCTGTATTTTGCCTTATTACATGTCGCAAACAGTCTTTTTGCCGATAACTACTCACTTGCTGTTCTAAAATCTACCGACCGCGGTAACTCGGTCAGGCAGTAGCATCTGATGCCCGAAATAAGACAAGGGCACTCTGATATTACGCTGTATTTTGCCTTATTACATGTCGCAAACAGTCTTTTTGCCGATAACTACTCACTTGCTGTTCTAAAATCTACCGACCGTGGTAACTCGGTCAGGCAGTAGCATCTGATGCCCGAAATAAGACAAGGGCACTCTGATATTACGCTGTATTTTGCCTTATTACATGTCGCAAACAGTCTTTTTGCCGATAACTACTCACTTGCTGTTCTAAAATCAACCGACCGCGGTAACTCGGTCAGGCAGTAGCATCTGATGCCCGAAATAAGACAAGGTAACTCTGATAATTACGCTGTATTTTGCCTTATTACATGTCGCAAACAGTCTTTTTGCCGATAACTACTCACTTGCTGTTCTAAAATCTACCGACCGCGGTAACTCGGTCAGGCAGTAGCATCTGATGCCCGAAATAAGACAAGGGCACTCTGATATTACGCTGTATTTTGCCTTATTACATGTCGCAAACAGTCTTTTTGCCGATAACTACTCACTTGCTGTTCTAAAATCAACCGACCGCGGTAACTCGGTCAGGCAGTAGCATCTGATGCCCAAAATAAGACAAGGGCACTCTGATATTACGCTGTATTTTGCCTTATTACATGTCGCAAACAGTCTTTTTGCCGATAACTACTCACTTGCTGTTCTAAAATCTACCGACCGCGGTAACTCGGTCAGGCAGTAGCATCTGATGCCCGAAATAAGACAAGGGCACTCTGATATTACGCTGTATTTTGCCTTATTACATGTCGCAAACAGTCTTTTTGCCGATAACTACTCACTTGCTGTTCTAAAATCAACCGACCGCGGTAACTCGGTCAGGCAGTAGCATCTGATGCCCGAAATAAGACAAGGTAACTCTGATAATTACGCTGTATTTTGCCTTATTACATGTCGCAAACAGTCTTTTTGCCGATAACTACTCACTTGCTGTTCTAAAATCTACCGACCGCGGTAACTCGGTCAGGCAGTAGCATCTGATGCCCGAAATAAGACTAGATAGGGTGAAACTTGGAGTGAGTGAGCGACGTGATTACGAGAGGAGCGAGTTGTTTTATTCCAAAGTCCGGATACTCGCATTTTTATCCAAAATTAAATGTATGAGATACAGCTGAAGGTGATGAATTGAGTGGAGGTTTCCACAAGGCAGCGAGCGAGTTTTTATTTCCAAAGTCATTTCACTCGCAATAATTTTGTACCAAATCATTATTGAAAGACAGATGGATAACGGATTGAGTGAAGTTGTGTAGATTATAGCGAGTTTTCATTCCAAAATATTATACTCGCCTCATTTTATCCAAAAATTAAGAGGAATTGTCGGCAAGAGATTTTAAGAGTGATTCAGCATTGTGACTCGGGTTGAGTCTTATGGCTCGAAAGCCAGTTCATTAAGTTGGAGTGAGAATAGTTGATCCCAGTAGGATTTGATATCCTCGGTAGTTGGTCGGATATTTGTGAGTACGGAACGGACTCGGTGAAATTCGTTTTTAAAGTAAATTTGTGATATTCAAAAGATTATAATTGGAACGGAAGATTGAGAAGCTTTGAGTATTTGACTGGAAGTCAACGGATTGATATTGGAGAAGAGGGAGAATCACGGTTTCGAGAACTCGGAGGATTCAAGGATTATAGCAACAGTAGTAAATTAAGAAAGTCCAAAGTGAAACACCGTTACACAAAGTGCTGTTTGCCGCTCGGGTTGGATGCCTTCGCAGGGAAAACAATTATTAAGGGTGCCTTCGCAGGGACAACAATTATTAAGGGTGCCTTCGCAGGGACGCAAAGTATGAGTATAGTAGGCACGTGGCGTGAGGGCTAGCCAGGTTCAATTTATTAATAGTTAAGGAAACAAAAAAACAAGTTTAACAAAAATAATGAATTATTCTTCTTCTCTAAAAACTCCATTTCAAACTAATCTAATAACTTAACTGGAAAATTATATTTCACGGCCCATCGTCAAAATAGATAAAAAGTTGAACAACCTGGTAAACTTTTTATACCTTTCGTACTTAATCAATCAGGCATCATTCACATATGACTCATTCACTCAATCATTTAATCAACCAGTCACTCGCTCATTGAATCAATCAGGCACTCTCTCATTCAATCAATCAGGCACTCTTTCATTCAATCAATCAGCCACTCGCTCATTCAATCAATCAGGCACTCGCTCATTCAATCAATCAGGGACTCTTTCATTCAATCAATCAGCCACTTGCTCATTCAATCAATTAGGCACTCTCTCATTCAGATATTCAATCAATCCGATACTCACTCTCAATCAATCAGGAACTCACTCACTCACTTAAAAAACTGGGCGTCGCGGTGCTCGGAAATTCTCACGACAGGTCATCGGGGGTTAACGAACAGTAGAGCTGCGCAAGGGAAGTCGAGAGTTTGAAAATGTAGCACCGTGGGAATTCGGCAACACAATGTTCAATTGCCGACAATCAGCCACTCGCTCATTCAATCAATCAGGCACTCTCTCATTCAGATATTCAATCAATCCGATACTCACTCTCAATCAATCAGGAACTCACTCAAACACTTAAAAAACTGGGCGTCGCGGTGCTCGGAAATTCTCACGACAGGTCATCGGGGGTTAACGAACAGTGAAGCTGCGCAAGGGAAGTCGAGAGTTTGAAAATGTACCACCGTGGGAATTCGGCAACACAATGTTCAATTGCCGAAAACGTGCAACATGGAAGAAGATACCTGAAAATAGAAAGAATAGAATAGATGACTCTCTCATTCATTCAATCAGCCACTCGCTCATTCAATCAATCAGGCACTCGCTCATTCAATCAATCAGGGACTCTTTCATTCAATCAATCAGCCACTTGCTCATTCAATCAATCAGGCACTCTCTCATTCAATCAATCCGATACTCACTCTCAATCAATCCGATACTCACTCTCAATCAATCAGGAACTCACTCACTCACTTAAAAAACTGGGCGTCGCGGTGCTCGGAAATTCTCACGACAGGTCATCGGGGGTTGACGAACAGTGAAGATGCGCAAGGGAAGTCAAGAGTTTGAAAATGTAGCACCGTGGGAATTCGGCAACACAATGTTCAATTGCCGAAAACGTGCAACATGGAAGAAGATACCTGAAAATAGAAAGAATAGAATAGAAGACTCTCTCATTCAATCAATCAGTCAGACGACATCTTAAATACAAAAAACATGTTTTTAACCAAAATTTTTATAATAAGCCCAGTCATAACGAGCAAACCGTTACACGAACGGACCAAGGAAGAATCAAGAAGAAGGAGCGTCAGAAATTATCAATAATTCTCTGGCGGAGAAAGGATTAGGTTATGATTCTTCTTCAATTCTACATCGTAAATATATCTTCCTTCTTCTTCAACCGTCCGTCCGTTCGGCTTGCACGTTGGGGCTGGGCTAATTGTAATAAATTTATTATAAATAATATGTATAAATATGAATAAAACAATTATACAGACTGTTAATTCTAATTGAAAATACCTAATTTCCTTCTTACGAATAAAAAAACACGTAAAAAGTTACACGTGCCTCATTAACTGAATCCGATTGTCAGTCCAATAGAATTTTACCTACGCACCTTTCATTTTCGAAAAGAACGTTTTAATTACGTTCTATTGGATTGTCTAGAAAACTTGGGTCATAATTATGATCGCGCCTACGGAGCGGAACTCTTAAAAGCGCACCGTTCATTTGCGGAACTATATTAGCGGAACTGTTCGCATCGGAACCGTTAAGTGGGGATCCATACCCAGCGGAATTCTTTTAAGCGGATCCGTAAAAATCGGATTTTTATAGACCGGATCGTTTTTTAGCGGAACTGTACCCAGCGGATTTTTTCATTTCCGGATATTTCAAAGTATAAAATCGGAAGTATTAAAATCGGAAGTGTTAAAATCGGAAACGTCAAAAGCGGAACTTTAAAAAGCGGAACCGTCAAAAGCGGAACTGTTATAAAAGCGCCCATCATGTGTGGAAAACCACGCTGGACACCTCCGCTTCGCGGTGCTAACGGTCCAAGGCGGGGGCATAAAACTTAGGTTACAGTGTAGGCTTAGGCTTAGGCTTAGCCTTTGGAGAAGGGCTCGGGCGCTACGCGCCCAAGCCCTTCCCAAACCCTAAGCCTAATCCTAAGCCTAAACTGAAAACTAACTCTTAGCCTCATACTCGGCGATCTCGCTTAGAACGAACAGTCTGTGCTAATGACTAAGCCGAAGCCTAATAAACAATGAAATAGGCCCTCCAAATGTTAATAGCAAAAAATATTAACTTCACCGAGTTCCGCAAAACCAATCTCCGGAATTTAAGGTTCCGCTGTCGTAAGTTCCGCTGAAAACACATCCGCAAAGAACGGTTCCGGAAACAAAATATCCGCAAATAAACTTCCGCTGGCAAGACTTCCGCTTTTAATAAATCCGATTTTAACAGTTCCGATGAAAAAAAATCCGATCCATACAGTTCCGCTAATAAACAATCCGCACATAACAGTTCCGGAGAAAAGACTTCCGCTAATAAACTTCCGCAAACGAACGATCCCTATTATACAGTCCCGTAGATATGGGTACACCCATAATTATATATGTTCTTTGGACCACCGACATTTTGCGTTTATAAACGCGGGTCTTCTTCGGAAATCCCGGGCATAAATAATTATGTTCCAAACGGAATTCCCCCCCCCTTTATTACGTTCCCCCGCACCCCCAAAAATCGCTGAACATAATCATTTATGTTCGCGAACATATATGGGAACATATTAAAGAACGGAAAAAAGAACATAATAATTAAGTTTGCCAACAGTGGACATAACTACAGTATATAACAAATAAGTCCGTGTGTAACCGCAGTCAGTGTAATTGCGGCGTTTGAGTCGAGGTTCCAGGTAAATAAATACCAGACTGACTGACGGACAGACAGAATAATAATTTTAAATTCATAATTAATTCCATAATTTTCCATTCATCATTCCTAGATTTAAGACAATCATCACATTGTTATTAAACTGACAAAATTAAAGACCGTATGTTGTTTCTGCAAGCTAAAATATTGATCAAAACTTCTGATAATGAAACATCAGACAATAAGTGTTAACACGCGCATCAATCATCATCACCCCATGCTACACAGTGTTAAACTATGGTGTCGACTGAGTTGAGTTGAGGCTAGTGACGTTTCATTATCAGATGCTTTTGACAATACTTTTGCTTGCAGAAACAACATACGGGCTTTAGGTAACTAATTTACTTGCGATTTTTGTGAGGATGGTTACTGTTGACTGGATAAATATTGAAAACGAAACACACACACACACACAACTTTACAAAAAAATCCTTAACCTTACAAGTTACATTGATTATTTGCGATTTGTGATTTTTTTTCATCGCAGCATTTTATTCGTGTAAAACCCGGTGCTGCGATTGTTATTACTAGTTGAATACCCGTTGCCAGCAACGTATGATCGAGTTTTATAGGAACCGAAGCTTCACGGGAAATCATGAGATGCATATACTAAACCCGTTGATTTATTCTTTTTTTTCCTGTTTAGACAAAAATTGCATTCTGTGGCATTTAGCCGACCCGTAAATTTTTTATATCATCTAATATCGGAAACTACATCAGTTGAAAATTAAGATAGATTCTTCGTACTGTTCAGCAACACAATCCTGTGTTTGAATACATAGGTACATGACAGTTATGTAATTGAATGGAAGAGGCAAAGGAATTGATTACAGTAGTTTTATTTTTTCTACTCATCCCGTGAAACATCTCATAAAATTGAGATAAATATTCAAACAAAAATCGTGATCAATGACTCAACCATCACGTCCCAATATTGCTCATCCATTCCGAAAAACTCCATTCGTCCCGTTAAAACGTCCGAAAATAATTTGTAACTGTGACCAGATCCAAAAATTAAAAGTGAAGATAAACTGAACTAACACAACCCTATCCAAAGATTAATTGGTTCAAATATGTATTTTTTGCTACCTCAGTATTTTTTGGATTCGTATCGGCGATTGAGCTGAAAATAATGAAAAAAAAACTTATTTTTAGAGCCCGTTGTACTTGTGGCAAAGGCAAAAATATTTGATCTGTGATGAAATGGCTTGACACGACTTTTGATTGATGTTTTCAGTTAGCAATTATGTAACAGCTCAGACGGTTTATTATGTACGTTCAGCAGTACAGTAGATTTCCTGAAGTAGCACAAAGTACATTCAGTATAATTAGTTTATTTGAACACCTTACTAAAAAAAACCCTAATAAAAATTCAATCATCTCGTTTAATTAATTACTGTTTTGAAAAAAATTTTTACCCACCCGACGGATGAGCTAAACCTCCAAAGGTAGGGGAATTTTAACAAAGAGGGGGAATTGGCAGTTTTCAGGTCATTTTACCTACACCTTATCAACAGCAGGAACAAATTCTGCTTCTTGAAAACGTCAAAGAGGGGGAATTCCACATTTTCCACCCCTTCTCGTCCGCTACTGATAAAGATCAATTGAACCAACCCAACGTGATCCAAAGATAATTCTCTCTGATACTGCTACCGAGAAGAATGTCCCTTTATTGCAAAGAAAACAAACGTCATCCATTGAGTTGTTAATTTAATTCATCGAAAATGAAACGTTTTGTATACCCGTTGCCGGCAACTGTGAATCAAGTTCTACAGACAACCATGTACTTCAGTTAAACAGTAAGATAATTTCTCCTTCCATGTACAGCCACACAACCAGTTGTTTGAGTAAATACAGTAGGTACATACATACGTACTGTACGTACATATGTAGATACAAGTCAGTTATGAAGTTGAGTAGAATATGCAAAGTATAAAACGGTTCATTCAAAAACTTACCACAGCTGAATATTTTAATTTCTCACTCATCTTGTTAAACGTCTCACTTAGCACACCAGACAGAAAAATATCAAAAAACCTTACCATCAGGGATTCAACGTCACCTTAGGAACACCTCATTAACAGGAAATCATTATTTATCATGGTTTCCCAATTTTAGACAAAAGTTGCATTCTGTTGGATTTACCTGACCCGTTGAAATTAAGTTTATCATTAAATATTTGAACCTACTTCATTTGGACAGTGAGGTAGATTATCCTTTTTTATTCAACAGAACCCGTTGTTTGAGTATACAGGGTGGGGCAAAAGTAACTATACACTTGTTGGAGGCCAATTTCTCAAAAAAAAATTATTGAGTGTACATATATGATGTTATTAGCAATATACACGTTATAATACCTGAAAACCCCGATTCTGATGTCTATTTGACCGTATCTTGAGTTATTTTCAATTTAAAACTGAATTTCAGTCTTTTCATGGTTTTCCTCTTTTTAACGTCTTTAATTGACCTCATGGTCTAATCAAAATTCTCAATAAAGGATAAGAAGTGTGTAACAATCCATAATCCGATCCGGTAATGCAGTTCCCGACTCCGCGAATATTTACGGCACCTCAATTTAGTCAGTCAGTCAAACTAAAAAAATATTACGACTGTCTGGCGATTATGTCAAACTATAGTCGGTCAGCCGCTATGTTAGGTATCAAGCTATAGGCTAGCGTAGTGAGTGATGCCATCCGGGTAAGCCAGTTCCCTACTCCGCAAATGTTTACGGGATCGTAATTTAGTCAGTCAGTCAATCTGTCAAATAGTCGGTCAGCCGTTATGCAGAAAATATTAAACGACAACCATGAAAATGAAGAAAATTCTCTCTGATACTGCTACCGAGAAGAATGTCCCTTTATTGCGAAGAAAACAAACGTCATCCATTGGATTGTTGATGTAATTAATCGAACATGAAACGTTCTGTATACCCACCCGTTGCCGGAAACTGTTAAACAAGTTATACAGAAACCATCCAGTTAAAGGAAATCAAGGGATAAAAATCTTAATCGTTGGTTATATCTTAGACCGACCCGACCCGTATAGTATACTAAATAAGTTATTTCATCAAATACTTGAAATTACATTACTTCAGTTGAACAGTAAGGGAATTTTTCCTTCCATGCACAGCCACAAAAACGTCTCAATTGAAACAAATGGAAGATAAATATCCGAACAAACATTAGATTGAATGATTCAATCATCAAAAATTATAGCAGCATCGTTATCCATCAAAATATGTGAAAAAAATATGTAAAATATATCCAAATTTCTCGCATAAGAAAACTTTAAACGACAACCATTAAAATGAAGAGAATAAAGAATCGAACTTTGCAACTAACTCGGCGCGTTGAACGACTACGCTACTTAACCGTTGCTAAAAAGAGGAATTTCTTACCTTATAAAGCTCATACCGCTGCTGTCAAAATCAGTTCCACAGTTGACAGTAGTGTTAGGGCGCGTTCAGAGCCGTCTTGTGAGTTTCTCAAGAAATTTTTGGTAGCAGATGACCATTGGGAAACTTCCAAAATTAAATTATTCAGCCGTTCTATAAACTTTTTAAAAAATTCAAGGTAAATAATCGAATTTAGGGAACAACTTTCATGCAGGATGGAACTTCAATTATGAGTTTTCCGGTTGATCATCCGCGACTCAAATTTTACCAAGCATTTTGCCTGTTCATGCAGAACTGAAACTTTTGGACAAGCATACATACTTGACCCAAAAATTTTCGTTGTCAAATTTATATATAGATAATAGTGAAACACTTGTCAATGAGAGGACAATAAAAACAGTTGAATGTTATCTATTTGGACATGGACTTTTGCTATATTAAGGCAAATAGGCTTTGCTCACTCACTCACTCACTTCTTTACTCACTCACTTCTTTAATCACTTACGAACTTACTCACTTACTCACTCTCTCACTCACCTGCTCACTCCCTCACTCACTCACTCACTCACTCACTCACTCACTCACTCACTCACTCACTCACTCACTCACTCACTCACTCACTCACACACTCACTCACTCACTCACTCGGGTAGAAGAACTTACATATTTTACCTATACAAGGTAATTCTATCCTAGGTAAATCCATAATACATGGTAATTCTATCATAGGTAAATCCATACATGGTAATTCTATCATAGGTAATTCTATACATGGTAATTCTATCCTAGGTAAATCCATACATGATAGTTCTATCATAGGTAAATCCATACATGGTAATTCTATCATAGGTAAATCTATACATGGTAATTCTATCCAAGGTAAATCCATACATGGTAATTCTATCCAAGGTAAATCTATACATGGTAATTCTATCCTAGGTAGATCTATACATGGTAATTCTATCCAAGGTAAATCTATACGAGGAAATTCTATCCAGATAGAATTACCTTGTATAGATTTACCTTGGATAGAATTACCATGTATGGATTTACCTATGATAGAATTACCATGTATAGATTTACCTATGATAGAATTACCATGTATGGATTTACCTATGATAGAATTACCATGTATGGATTTACCTATGATAGAATTACCATGTATAGATTTACCTAGGATAGAATTACCATGTATGGATTTACCTATGATAAAATTACCATGTATGGATTTACCTAGGATAGAATTACCTTGTATAGATTTGTAAAAAATGTAGGTTCTCCGACTCGATCCAACCTTGGTCCGGCTCGCGGCACCAGCAATTCTCCGACCCGTCTTGACCACGCCCACATCCTCCTCATCGCTGTCGTTTTCCGCGATCGTGTCCAATGTAGAGGACTCGCTGATGGTCGGGTGATCGGACGCTCTGCCACCGTTGTTGATTTTGTTGTTGGCAACTGCGGCTTGAGAGGCTGTAATCATAACAGAAAGACGTTTGATAAGTGAGTGAATGAGTGAGTGAGTAAGTGAGTGAGTGAGTTAGTGAAGTGAGTGAGTGAGTGAGTGAGTGAGTGAGTGAGTGAGTGAGTGACTGAATGTGCTCGGCAGACCCAGACGATCCAGCTCGGTGTCGTCCAAGCGGCCGGTGGTTGATGCATCTGAGTGAGTGAGTGAGTGAGTGAGTGAGTGAGTGAGTGAGTGAGTGAGTTAGTGAGTGAGTGAGTGAGTGAGTGAGTGGGTGAGTGGGTGAGTGAGTGAGGGTGAGGAGTGAGTGAGGGTGAGGAGTGAGTGAGTGAGTGAATGAGTGAGTGGGTGAGTGAGTGGGGGAGTGGGTGAGTGGGTGAGTGGGTGAGTGAGTGAGTGAGGATGAGGAGTGAGTGAGTGAATGAGTGAGTGAGTGAGTTAGTGAGTCAGTAGGTGAGTGAGTTAAGTGATACTGGCAGGACGGATCGGAGACCAGACCAACATGCAGACATATTGGAGAGTTAGTGAAATAATCAGACATTACTACAATCAATCCGTGTGTCAATCACTCAATCAATCAACCATCAGTCTGTCAATCAACAGTCTATCATTCATTCAGTCAATCAGTTTGTCAGTCAACCAATCAATCTGTCATTCGGTCAGACAGTAAGTCAATCAATCCGTTCACCAATCAGTCAGTCAATCAATCAATCAATCAATCAGTCAGTCAATCAATCAATCAATTAATCAATGATCAACCAACCACCAGTTATCGGGCTGCCCAACTCGGACTGCGATCCGAACAAATCGGCGGCCGACTGTTGCGATGTGCTGTTCCCATCCGTAGTGTTTATCGATAATTGTTGATGAATGTTGTTGTTGTTGTTGCAACTGTTGTTGTTGAGATTGTTGTGGTCAACAGCCATGGTGCTGTTCATCAACGGTGGGTCGTCTTCTAAATATAAGTATTTTCGGTTTTTTTGATATTTTGATATTCGATGCTTCAATATAAATAACGAAAGGCTCGAAGAAAAACAAATCTGACAGCAGCTGATTCTGTTAACCAGTGACGTGTCCACATTTAACAAATTAGACTCCATTTTGTACAATCCTAGTAAACTATTTTTTTTCTCAAAAACATTTAACGCGCGCCAAAATCAGATTTGAATTTAAACTATGTGCCATTTTTCATTCAAATTAGAAACGAGAAACTAGAGAGCTTAGGAAATTAGACTAGAAAATTAGAGCTTAGATACAAGAAACTCGGGATAGGCCATAATACAAACCAGTGAACGTCTCCGGCAGACGCAAGTTCAGCGTCTCCTCATCATCGTCAAGGTCGAACAGCACGTCCTTGTTGCCTGATGAAGGCGGTGGTTGTGTAGGCCGTTCCGCGCTGTCACTAAAGAAGATATAAAACCAGTTATCGTCACAAAAAAGTGCACTCAGAAATGAAATGGCACAAAAAATTAGCCGATTTTTTTATATTCTAAAGGACGGATTTATTTACCAAAACGCACCCTTCTTCGCCCTTTCCCCTTCTTTGAAAGGATTCCCCTCCCTTCGAAGGGTTTGGCTCGTCCGCCAGTGGTTTAGAGCAAGGAAGTCACCAACACAATATCGTTGGACGTGGTCGGTGCTTCATCGCCATCCGAGGTCTGATCCTTCCGGGAATCCTTGCCATCCAGGATCATCGGATCGGTGGACGAATCGGCCGAGATCGGACGATCCACCACGTCGTTATCGTCACCATCGACCGTTTCTTCTGAACTCAGGAAAGGAAATTAGCAACAAAAAAACTTAAAATAGTTACCATTTGGGCACTCAAGATAAAATCACCTTAGATAAAATCACCTTAGACAAAATCACAAATCACCTTAGATAAAATCACCTTAGATAAAATCACCTTAGACGAAATCACCTTAGATAAAACTTAGAAAAGTTACTATCACTTGTGCACTCAATGCAAAATCACCTTCATCGTCATCCTCCCCATCTGATTCTTCCTCTTCCGAAGTCATCGCCTCCTCTTCTTCATCGTCCAAGTGCTCATCACCAGCATCATCCTCGAGTTCATTGTCCTAGAAATTAATTAGATGACTAACTTATTAGTCATTTTCTGTGCCCTCTATATAACCTTGAATGGCAATAAAACTTTTGGATTTTGGATTTGGAGAATTTTTATAGCCGACTAGTATCAATAATGAGTGTTATATTAGTTAGAGTCTCAACTTAAAAAAGCACACGTTTTTCTCGTTACTTAAGCAATTGAACAAGGCTAATTTATGAAATTTTACTTCTTTAAAAATTTGCTAGTCATTCAGTTGATCTTGTCGAGAATTTCAAATGCGCAATGCAAAACGCGATTACGGTTAAGGTCAGTCAGATTAATGAACAAAATAAAGAAAGTTTACCATAACGCCAGTCAGTTAAAATTATTTACCTGTGGATCTATCCTAATTTAGAATCATTCATTCAAATTATGAGCGGAAGCAATGAAAATTCAGACAAACCAGAATGACTATTGGACTCAACTTAACAACGTTTCTTTGTAAAATAGTTTGATAGACTGTTTACCTGTTTGCACTGGCGGACCAGCTAATTACCCAAAGGGAGGGGAATTTTTCCAAAGAGTGGGGAAGATGCATAAGTTGGGCCATTTTACTTACACCTTAGGGAGCAAATTCTACTTTTTGAAAACGCCAAAGAGGGGGGAATTCCTCTTTTCCCACCCCTTCTCGTCCGCTATTGAACCTGTTTGAACAAGTCCAATCGTCGTTGCTTTTCCTGTTGTCGGAGCGTTTTCATGGCGGCCGTCAAACGTTGTTTCTCCTGGGAACAAAATTCTAAAAAGTCAGCAAGAAACTACAAACTAATAATCGGCTATATACCCATGCTTACACTAGCGGACGAGGATGGGGAGAGAAAAGGGGAATTCCCCCCTCTTTGGCGTTTTCAAAAGGTAGAATTTGTTCCTTAAGGTGTAGGTAAAATGACCTGAAAACTGGCGATTCCCCCCTCTTTGGCTAAATTCCCCTCCCTTTGGGAAATTAGCTCGTCCGCCAGTGCATGCTTACACATGTTCAATGTGTACAGTACAATAACAACACGTTGTTCAGATGGTACCTCCAAAAGTACCAAAGATGTTTCTTTTTTAATACCCGCCATTACACCTGGTGGCGGCATGAAAACAGCCAAAACAATGTGATAATATTCTGTTATTACAAATGACAACATACATAAATTAAAAATCAAAAACAGTTTTTCCTAAACATAATTAAAACCTTATCCTATCCTAAGTGACAAGTTCCAAGTTATCCGTATCAAGCTACTCATGGATGAGAAAATTTGCGTTGAATTGAGCGAACTTCGGTGTCAAAACGTAAAAACACCCTTTTCTTATTGATTGATAAACGGGATTATCCACCCCTTTCTTATTAATTAACATGATTATCCACCCTTTTCTTATTAATAAACGGGATTATCCCACCTGCAGTCGTTTCTTGTATCCGTCCGGATGGGGTCGACTGAAGAAATCGTCATCAGACGCGGCCACCGTCAACGTTTTGCGTTCCAGTGCGTCACCCGATTCGGAGATGTTGAGCACGCTGAAAACATTTTTTTCTTCTTCTTTAAATTTCAATTGAAATAAATACGTTTTTTGCTTATTTTACTTCATTTTATATTGTATCATACAAATCACGCCACGACTAACTTCGTTCGTCCTTTTTGTGCCCTCTTGTCAGTATGTTATACACTGAATAAAATCAAGTCAAGTCAAGTCGTATTATCAACCAGAAACGTGCAGTCGGTTAAAAATATTTTCATCATGAACTATATAAACTTTTAGGCTGTTTTAAAAGTAGAATAAGGCGTAAACACACAAATCGAGCGATAAAATAGATCTGTTCCTCAGTCTCGACTTTCGATATGTCTTAAGTGAGCTAAGTATCACTCTATAGTGACACTTATCCTATCCTAATCTCATTTATCACCGAAATCATCACTACCACAACATCTGCAAGTTAATTTCTTTCTCATTTCCAATTATAAGTAAGAAATTCACCAACTGCGTGGTCACGGATGGCGAGACCTCCTTTTCGGTCTCAGCTGGTCTCGCTTTGAGTGACCTAAGTGTCACGCGCGATATCATAGTATCTCATATCTATAGTGACACTTCTCCTATCCTAATCCCATTTATCCCAGAAAACACCACTACCACATCATGCAAGCTATTTTTTATCTCATTATATGAGTGCATATTGCAATTTTTTCTAATTATAACTAAGAAATCCACCAACTGCGTGGTCACGGTTTTGGATGTCGAGACCTCCTTTTCGGTCTTGGCATGTCTCGCTTTAAGTTACCCAAGTGTCACGCGTGATATCATAGTATCTATAGTGACACTTCTCCTATCCTAATCCCATTTATACCAGAAATCACCCCTACCACATCATGCAATTTTATTTTTTATCTCAATATATATTACAAATTTTCATAATTATAAGCAAGAAATTCACCAACTGCGTGGTCACGGTTTTGGATGGCGAGACCTCCTTTTCGGTCACGGCAGGTCTCGCTTTGAGTGACCCAAGTGTCACGCGCGGCAGTATTGTCTTGGCGAACCAGTCGTCCTGAGGACATTTGCGACTCCTTAGTTGAGCTCGCTCCTCTTGTGTGTTGAGATCGATGAACATGTCGTCTGAAAATATAAGGATATTTAAAATAATTATATTAACAAATGTATTTATTAATATTAATTAGAGAAACTAAGAAAATACCTTAAGAGAATTAAGGGGGCAAGTTTTCTAACTTAGAGACAGAGAAAGATTCGTGAAACAACAAAAAATTTAATGATATTCGCCGGATATCCAAAGGTCTTAAAAGTTCAAAATCACACGTTTAGTCACTATCTTTTTATTTCACATGTTTAGTCACTATCTTTTTATTTCACATGTTTAGTCACTATCTTTTTATTTCACATGTTTAGTCACTACGAAAACACTACTCTAATACTTTATTATTGTGCCTCGTTTGTTGGTTTCAGTAATGAAAAAAACAGTGAAAACATTTGGATGGACTGACTGTGAGGGAAAACTGTGGTTCAACGTATGTAATGAATTGCAACGATAAATCATGATATATTTTTATGTAATCATAAAGGAAAAATAAAGTTAACATAGAAATAAATATACAAACATAATTGTAGAAACAAAACGCAAAAATACATAGCAAAAGAACACTGGCGGACGAGCTGGACCTCCAAGGGGAGGGAATTTCGTCAAAGACGGCGGGAATTGGCAGTATTCAGGCCATTTCAACTACAACTTAGGGAAGAAATTATACTTTTTGAAACCGCCAAAGAGGTGGGAATTCCACTTTTCCCACCCCTTCTCGTCCGCTAGTGGCATAAAGGTGAATAAAAATTAACATAGAAATAAATATACAAACATAAATATAGAAACAAAAAAGCGAAAATACAGCGGTCGGAAAGGGGAGAGAAAAGTTGAATTCCCCTTATTTGGCCTTCTGAAAAAGTAGAATTTGTTCCCTAAGGTGTATGTAAAAAGGTCGGATTTCTGAAAATTCCCCTCCCTTTTTTGTTTTGGGGGGGGGGGGTTTGACGGGGGAATTGGCAGTATTCAGGCCATTTAACCTACACCTTAGGGGAGAAATTCTACTTTTTGAAACCGCCAAAGAGGGGGGAATTCCACTTTTCCCACCCCTTCTCGTCCGTTAGTGCCAAATAAACAACCTTGACCGAGTTCCATGGCATCCATCTGGCCGCCGACGCTGCCACCGATTTTTGGCCGTCGATTGGCCAATTTGGCCAGCTCCACCTGTAATCAGCGATTAATTAATGTTCTCAGCAAAACATGGGTATACAACAAGGAACACCTGAATGGTAGGTAGTGAAAAAAATAATTGAGTGGCAGTGGCAGAAAGCATTTTGCTGTTTTTCATTACTCCCAAATCCAGAGTTCAATCGCTACCGCCGAGCTGAGGTGTATCATACATATACACTTCTTGAGGAGACCGAGACTATGAAACGATACGATATATTTACGATGGTTCATTCGTAACTCTGAAAAAACGAGGGGTGAGCGGCCAGAGCCCATCAAAAAAACATATGTACTGGATATAATACGATCGAAAAGACCGTCTAGACAAAAAAGAAAATACCCACCTTCACACGGTCACGAAGACTCAGCTTGGCAGTGGCCGACGGTTTCACCGTAAATTGGGGCGCCGATTCTTCAAGATTTGCCGCATGATCAGTTGATTTGGACGAGTTTTCTGGCGATTCTTTATTATTATTCTCGGATGGTTTTGCCGTTTTTATCGGTGATTCGGACGCACACTCCAGCGAGTTTCCATTATTTTCAGAGGGTTTCGCCGTATTTACGGAACTATGAGATACAGATGGTGTAGCCGTTTCAACGGTGGATGTTTCGGCCGTTTCTTCAGAGCCACATTCAGGCATTTCAGACTGTTCTTGAGCATTGGATTGATTATCTTCCAAGCACAAAGCATCGGCAATCGGCTCCTGTGTTTCGATTTCTTCTTCAGGAACGATGTTCTTCGTTATTGTTACTTCTTCGGCAGTTTCCGCGGCATTCCCCGCTGCTGCAGAGAGCATTTCGTTTCGGGCGACCGAGTTTTCTTCGGTGGACAAACTTGCAGACTCCACGGTCGTGGTCATTTTCAGCTGAAATTATTCCAGAAAAAATCAAGAAACCATGGCAATTTTTCGGGATATATTTTATTCAAATGGTACCAATCATAACTTCTTTTTTTCCGATTCTTCATAATTATTTTCAATTGTTCCTGTTCACAGTTTTGCGGCACTGACTAAAACCTCCTTTGGAAAACCTCCTTTTGAAAACCTCCTCGAGAAAAAGTCCCTCACAAAAGGAGGTTTTAGTCTTTTTGCTCAACAACAACAACAACAACAACAACAACAACAACAACAACAACAACAACAACAACAACAACAACAACAACAACAACAACAACAACAACAACAACAACAACAACAACAACAACAACAACAACAACAACAACAACAACAACAACAACAACAACAACAACAACAACCACAACAACAACAACAACAACAACAACAACAACAACAACAACAACAACAACAACAACAACAACAACAACACAACAACAACAACAACAACAACAACAACAACAACAACAACAACAACAACAACAACAACAACAACAACAACAACAACAACAACAACAACAACAACAACAACAACAACAACAAACAACAACAACAACAACAACAACAACAACAACAACAACAACAACAACAACAACAACAACAACAACAACAACAACAACAACAACAACAACAACAACAACAACAACAACAACAACAACAACAACAACAACAACAACAACAACAACAACAACAACAACAACAACAACAACAACAACAACAACAACAACAACAACAACAACAACAACAACAAAAACGTTCTAGAAAAATTGGCGCCAATTCAAATTATGAGCAAAACTGGGCACTGACTAAAACCTCCTTTGGAAAACCTCCTTTCGAAAACCTCCTCGAGAAAAAGTCCTCACAAAAGGAGGTTTTAGTCTTTTTGCTCAGAAAACCTCCTCTCGAAAGGAGGTTTTCTGGCCAAAAAGACTAAAACCTCCTCTGGAGGAGGTTTTCTCGAGGAGGTTTTAGTCAATTTTCAAAATTGACTAAAACCTCCTCTGTGTATTAGATACGTCGTGAGGAGGTTTTCTTTGTAAATTTGACTAAAACCTCCTCACTGTATTTGATAGGCAGAAAAGGTCATACTGAGGAGGTTTTCTAGTCGAGTTGTGTCATGAATATTTGAGGAGCTTGTCTCGAGGAGGTTTTGTTTTGACAAAAAGACTAAAACCTCCTCTAGAAAACCTCCTTTGGTGGCGGACGGTAAAATTTGTTAAAAGTGATAAATATATGGTTTAGTTCATTTTAAACAGGTAAAAAGTTACAAAATGAAAATAAAGCATCTCTCATAGTCAGAACCTGATGTTTCATTGCATTTGAAGATTGATTGGTGTTACATTCGTTTTGTTTATCTTCCCGCCACCATGTTCACTGCACTGCTATGTTCTGATAGTTACGTTCTTAACTGAGT
>OZ038447.1:4640312-4642243 GCA_964036265.1 Daptonema setosum | reverse complement strand
TTCCACTTTAAGTCCAATGGATGAATAGAAAATCGATCGCAAGTAGTTGACAATTTAGAAATTTTACACAATTTCTGACTACTGCAACTGGCTGCTTTATGAAAGCGGTCTATTTTCAAGTTCTCAATTTCGATTGCGAAAGTACCAAATATCGAGGTTCTGACAAATCAGTCTTACCAAATCTGAATACAATCAAACGATTCAGTTCTCGTTTTGCACTTTGTTTTGACTACCACTCTGACTTACTGTTTGGTTTTCCGCCGCTCGGAATCGCTAATATTCCCTCAGCTCAGCAGTGCGCACTCTGTTCGATCCTCACACTCGATTAATCGTTGGCCTGACGATTAATCAGTTGAAAATTATCTAAAACTCTGAAATTTCAATCCCAAAGTCTCAGTGGGTGTGTGAAATGAACACCGACAAACGTTTAATCAGATTTACAGATTTTTGCCGAGAACACCATGTAAAGATTGGTGTTTTGATTATAAGTTCGAGCAATCCGAGTTACTGATTATAGTACGTTTATAAAATAAGTTCTCGTAGAATAATGATATAGGTAGTGTAGTACAAGTATAAATTCGATGTATATCGAGTCCCCTCAATGTCCTGTCGCCCTCCTTAAATAGTGTTTCTGCTAACCGTCATTCTCGCATCATTGGTATGTGGAATGTAGGTGGCGCATTCCATACCATCTCTAATCTCATAACTAAATCTGAACTTCACACTACATTTTGCATTCCAGTGACATTCCAATGGCTCTGGAATGTCACATTCCATTGATGTCACCACCATGTCACTAATGGGTTACTGTAGCTCATGTATGTACGTATGTAGTTACGGTATGTATTTAGACATGTTTAACCTATGCTTTTATGTACTTGATTGCATTTTTCATGTACTTTTGCATGGCTGCAAAGTACTCTCGTTTTAATGCAACTCAAGTCGACATTGGTCCACGGTTCTAACATAAATTTCAGTAAACCAATTAGTTTAACCACCCGTTTAAAATTACACTGGTCATAAGGTTTCTAAGTTTCAACTGAAAGTAATCATAGAGTAAACCAATTGCTACGCAATTGAGTGAAATCATCGATTCATTTGTTAGCTTCTCTTTAGCTTTACCTAAAGCTCAATATTAGTAACACTATTTTATTGTTTCAAAAAGGGACTTCAAAACTCACGTGAAGAATAAAAAACTCAAACCGTCTGGCCCATTTTTTTATGAGAGTTTATTATTTATTGTACTTGGCTTAAAATCCAGTCCGTTAATATCAAATGGTTTTTTAATCAAAAAAGTGTTTTATTATTAGTTGAAGAACGATAAAAAACTTTATGACATGGAACATCTTATCTGCTGTACCACCAGTTCATTGAAATCTTCGAATCCAAAGAGCATGAACTAAAAAAGTTTTTTTAGTTAAAAAAGTTCACTTGAAAGTTTTGTGGTCTGTAAGTTCAGTCATTCGAGAAGGGTGCTGATGATTGCACATTTGTTGAGAAGAAATAATCAGTGAATGAAAAAAAAGTGTTAATGGATTGATCATTATCTTACCGAATTATCAGGGCCTTAGCCTCGGTTGAGGTGCATACATTCTGGTCAGGTTGAAGGGAAGGCGATGATTTATTTCGTTGTTTCCATAAAATAATAAAATGTGTTTCAGTGTTCTTGCACAATATTTATATACACTAAGCGTAACACACGGACAGACAGACATCGTCTAATTAATATATAGATTTATACACTAAGCGTGACACACAGACTGTCAGACATCGTCTAATTGACATATACAGGGTGGCTGTAAAGTAACGACGCGGTTTCCGGCCGTCGATTTCACAAAAAAATTAAATTGTATGACCAGTGTTTTAATAGCTGTACTAGCGTAAAAACACCTGAAAAATTGAAATATGTGGTCAGATTTGCCGTATTATGA
>OZ038447.1:4622812-4632812 GCA_964036265.1 Daptonema setosum | reverse complement strand
GTGGCGCATTCCATACCATCTCTAATCTCATAACTAAATCTGAACTTCACACTACATTTTGCATTCCAGTGACATTCCAATGGCTCTGGAATGTCACATTCCATTGATGTCACCACCATGTCACTAATGGGTTACTGTAGCTCATGTACGTACGTATGTAGTTACGGTATGTATTTAGACATGTTTAACCTATGCTTTTATGTACTTGATTGCATTGTTCATGTACTTTTGCATGGCTGCAAAGTACTCTCGTTACATCCCCTTTCTTAAAAAGGATTTGTCCTCAAATCATGCAAAGTACTCTCGGTTTTAAAAGCATGAAACACAAACTCAACTTTTGATTTGATACTCCATTCAGGCAGCACATAATCCATCCTCTTGTTGAGTTTTACTTTTATTCTAAAGGCGGTGTTCAGGAGACAAAATTAATGAAATAATGAAACAATTAATAAATGATTCAATGAATGTTATATAAATTTAGCAAGTAAATTTGAACAACAATTTCAAATTAATACAATGGAAATAATTTTTAATAAAAAAAACAGGTTTACTTAAACATAATACAATAAATCTAAATGTTTTCTCCTGGGGAATGGAGAATTAAACTAGTATTGCACTCAAGTTTACACAATAAAATATAATATGACTATGAGTATTATTAATATGGAATGATATAATATCAAAAAATATCCCATAAAAGTGTACTTCTGTGGGTAAGTGTGACGGTCAAGTTTTGGTTCGGACCGTGCCCGTCGAAGTGCCTCTTTTTTGATTTACTTATAAAACATTAAAGAAACATATGCACTTCTGACCAAGCTATGTAAAAATCTGTGTAAAAATATAAAACATTTACTTATAATTTTACAGAACTCCCGCTTATCAAAGAAACTACAAAGCAGTAAAGCAATATTTACAGCATTTGATCTTTGATGTTGGTCATCGGGCCGGTTGTCGACCAATAACCGAATGTCGACCTGTAATGAAAAATTCATTTATTCACTTTCTAGGCCGCAGACTATATCGGGTTTGCTCAAAACTTGGTTTTGGCAACTTACTGGTCTGAATCAAAATCTTATCCTTCTTTTTCTTCTTCTATTTCTCAAAATCTTTTCCTTTTCTGATTCTTTAATTCGCGTAGGCTGATCTGGTTCACTTGACTGTTTCTTAACCTTACAATGCTCAATATGGAACCACCGTTTGCTACCTTGACCTAAATCAACTAGTACATTTGGTAATACAACATCAACAACTTGATATGGTCCAGCAAACTTTTCTAACAACTTCATATCAGTGCACTTTCAATCATCAGTAGGCTTAACAACTCGAGTCTTATCACCAATTGATCGAATTCCAATAAAATTTTCAAATGTACATACTGTATCAATAATTTTTGAACACTTGTAGGCTACAGTAGTGATCGGCTCCATTCTTGTCGTGAAAATGTTTACTTTAGAAGTAACCACCGGTTTTCCTGCTAATGGTGGTGTACAGTCAATTTTTTTTACAATTTTCACTGGATGACCACCACTCATAGTATCACATGTGAAATATTGTCCGCATACATTCATCAAACCCAAAAGAAAAATATAAATAACTAACGTCATTGGTCCGGGAATCGGTAGCCGACCATACTGTTCGCGCACGATGCGTCGGTACGGGCCACCGGAAGTACCTGCCGACCCACCAGCCGATCCACCAGCCGATCCACCTCGGTACCAAGAAGGACCACGGCCATATCCTCGACCACGCTGATTGCGTCGACGTCCTCCGCGCGCGCCCGTGAACTCTTCCTCGTATCTATAAGGCATGTAGTAGTGATTCGCCTTTGCTGGTATGCGTTCCATTATCGACCTCATCAATTGTTCTTTTTCACGCATGGCGGTCCTCACTTCATTTCTGAGGTCTCAGAGTTCCTTCATTAGACGTCCATTTTGCTCGATCAGTTTTTCTTCCGTGCGATGTAAGTTACCCAGGTCAATTGAACTGCTTCTTGAGAGGGGGTTCTCTCGACGTGGGCATACTGGCGATCGGCCCCTTCTACCTTCATCACTCGAGCTTTCGTCGGTTGAGGTCGTCCAACGTACGGGTACAGGCACTGAAACAGTATCATAGTTAGTTTGAAAATCAATCAAGTTCAAATCTCTTACCGTAACCCATTTTTCACTAAGATTACGGTACCTCAGCTTAACATTGAATCCGTTCACTTCTAATACTTTATATGGTCCTATTTGCCCTAAACCTGGCTTATTATACCATACATATGCACCTGGCACTATTTTCTGTTTCTGGTCAGTCTCAAATTTGTCTTTGACTAACTCACGTAGAATTTCACTACTGTCTGACTGGTAATCCTCATCGGAAATAGCATATATACATTTATCATCTTCATATTCAGTATCAACATACATATTGTTGCTGTCGTCTAGTAATATATCATCTGCTGTCTCATCTTGGTAGGTTCTGCTCTGAAACCTATTTTGATTTATATTCTTATAGTTCTGTTGTTGCCTGAACGCACTACGACAGTCTTTTGCTTTATGACCTGGCTTTTGGCACTTAAAACACTTCATGACAGACCGTTGTGACGTATTATTCTCCCAGTTCCTAGGAAAAGTAGCAGGCTTACTAGAAGTATTAAAAGCCTTAGTATCTGTGTTCCTTCCTCGGAATCTACTGTCATAATTAATCGGCTGACTAGGTTTCATATTGTTCCTTGGGTAAAATGCGCGTACTTCATCTCGCCTAGCAGCTGCCAAAGTCAACTGTTCTACTTTTTGTCTAAGTTCCTGCATTTCATCTCAAGTGCCTAGTGAGTCTATGTCTTGCCAACTATAATTTACGCGTTGTTCCTGTAATTGAGCAAACTGAACGACTTCATCCCAATCATCGCTAAGATTGGGCATCTGGTCCAATATTTTGGCAATATTAGGTTTCAAACCCCGCAAAAACTGCATTTTTATCATGGCACTATCGTTTGCCGAATTAATTGGACCATATGCCATGCCAAACAAATTTCTTAAAGCACTAGCATATTCAATCACGGACTCACTTATTTTTTGTCTTCTTTGATGGAAAGTTAACATACATAATGTTTTATTTCGCTGCTTAGAATAATCATCGCTTAATCTAGCTTTCAATTTTTCTACATCATTTTTAACTTCGTCCGGGTATCTTAAAAATTTCGTACCTGCCGGACCTCTAAGCAGTAGTTGGAGCAATGTCAATTGTTGTTCTGTGCCCGCTCCCTGTGCCTTACATAATTTCTCAAATTCCTGTAACCAAACTTCAATTCTTACTTCAGGATTTACGCCTGTGAATGGTTCTAACTTAGGCACCGCCAAAAAATTTGTCTTAACTGGCACGTCTCCCATTTTGGCTTCCTGTTCGCTTTTTAGCGCTAAAAACTCTTTACGTGACTCACTGAGGGAATGTCGGTAGTCTCTCGCTAACTTATCAGCCTGGACAGCTTTCTGTCTCTCAATTTCTAATTGGCCTTTTAACTGAGTAACCTCCTCCTTCGACATGTAACTAACTTTTGATGATCAGCTGATGATCGTTCACAACGCTGAATCACGCTCACTACGTCGATAATTGAGTAGACCACTGAAAACACAATAATTAATTGAGGTTTTTCAGAATGTACAAATGTGTGATTCTCTGAAATTATGAATGATTAAAGTCTTCCTCTCTCACAAAAATTTTCAAAGAAAACTTCTAGGACTTTCCAAATTCTTATAAGAAAATTCTTTCTCTCAATTCGAAAATTTCAACAATTTCCACTTTAAGTCCAATGGATGAATAGAAAATCGATCGCAAGTAGTTGACAATTTAGAAATTTTACACAATTTCTGACTACTGCAACTGGCTGCTTTATGAAAGCGGTCTATTTTCAAGTTCTCAATTTCGATTGCGAAAGTACCAAATATCGAGGTTCTGACAAATCAGTCTTACCAAATCTGAATACAATCAAACGATTCAGTTCTCGTTTTGCACTTTGTTTTGACTACCACTCTGACTTACTGTTTGGTTTTCCGCCGCTCGGAATCGCTAATATTCAGCAGTGCGCACTCTGTTCGATCCTCACACTCGATTAATCGTTGGCCTGACGATTAATCAGTTGAAAATTATCTAAAACTCTGAAATTTCAATCCCAAAGTCTCAGTGGGTGTGTGAAATGAACACCGACAAACGTTTAATCAGATTTACAGATTTTTGCCGAGAACACCATGTAAAGATTGGTGTTTTGATTATAAGTTCGAGCAATCCGAGTTACTGATTATAGTACGTTTATAAAATAAGTTCTCGTAGAATAATGATATAGGTAGTGTAGTACAAGTATAAATTCGATGTATATCGAGTCCCCTCAATGTCCTGTCGCACTCCTTAAATAGTGTTTCTGCTAACCGTCATTCTCGCATCATTGGTATGTGGAATGTAGGTGGCGCATTCCATACCATCTCTAATCTCATAACTAAATCTGAACTTCACACTACATTTTGCATTCCAGTGACATTCCAATGGCTCTGGAATGTCACATTCCATTGATGTCACCACCATGTCACTAATGGGTTACTGTAGCTCATGTACGTACGTATGTAGTTACGGTATGTATTTAGACATGTTTAACCTATGCTTTTATGTACTTGATTGCATTGTTCATGTACTTTTGCATGGCTGCAAAGTACTCTCGTTACATCCCCTTTCTTAAAAAGGATTTGTCCTCAAATCATGCAAAGTACTCTCGGTTTTAAAAGCATGAAACACAAACTCAACTTTTGATTTGATACTCCATTCAGGCAGCACATAATCCATCCTCTTGTTGAGTTTTACTTTTATTCTAAAGGCGGTGTTCAGGAGACAAAATTAATGAAATAATGAAACAATTAATAAATGATTCAATGAATGTTATATAAATTTAGCAAGTAAATTTGAACAACAATTTCAAATTAATACAATGGAAATAATTTTTAATAAAAAAAAACAGGTTTACTTAAACATAATACAATAAATCTAAATGTTTTCTCCTGGGGAATGGAGAATTAAACTAGTATTGCACTCAAGTTTACACAATAAAATATAATATGACTATGAGTATTATTAATATGGAATGATATAATATCAAAAAATATCCCATAAAAGTGTACTTCTGTGGGTAAGTGTGACGGTCAAGTTTTGGTTCGGACCGTGCCCGTCGAAGTGCCTCTTTTTTGATTTACTTATAAAACATTAAAGAAACATATGCACTTCTGACCAAGCTTTGTAAAAATCTGTGTAAAAATATAAAACATTTACTTATAATTTTACAGAACTCCCGCTTATCAAAGAAACTACAAAGCAGTAAAGCAATATTTACAGCATTTGATCTTTGATGTTGGTCATCGGGCCGGTTGTCGACCAATAACCGAATGTCGACCTGTAATGAAAAATTCATTTATTCACTTTCTAGGCCGCAGACTATATCGGGTTTGCTCAAAACTTGGTTTTGGCAACTTACTGGTCTGAATCAAAATCTTATCCTTCTTTTTCTTCTTCTATTTCTCAAAATCTTTTCCTTTTCTGATTCTTTAATTCGCGTAGGCTGATCTGGTTCACTTGACTGTTTCTTAACCTTACAATGCTCAATATGGAACCACCGTTTGCTACCTTGACCTAAATCAACTAGTACATTTGGTAATACAACATCAACAACTTGATATGGTCCAGCAAACTTTTCTAACAACTTCATATCAGTGCACTTTCAATCATCAGTAGGCTTAACAACTCGAGTCTTATCACCAATTGATCGAATTCCAATAAAATTTTCAAATGTACATACTGTATCAATAATTTTTGAACACTTGTAGGCTACAGTAGTGATCGGCTCCATTCTTGTCGTGAAAATGTTTACTTTAGAAGTAACCACCGGTTTTCCTGCTAATGGTGGTGTACAGTCAATTTTTTTTACAATTTTCACTGGATGACCACCACTCATAGTATCACATGTGAAATATTGTCCGCATACATTCATCAAACCCAAAAGAAAAATATAAATAACTAACGTCATTGGTCCGGGAATCGGTAGCCGACCATACTGTTCGCGCACCACCGGTCGTCTGCGTCGGTACGGGCCACCGGAAGTACCTGCCGACCCACCAGCCGATCCACCAGCCGATCCACCTCGGTACCATGAAGGACCACGGCCATATCCTCGACCACGCTGATTGCGTCGACGTCCTCCGCGCGCGCCCGTGAACTCTTCCTCGTATCTATAAGGCATGTAGTAGTGATTCGCCTTTGCTGGTATGCGTTCCATTATCGACCTCATCAATTGTTCTTTTTCACGCATGGCGGTCCTCACTTCATTTCTGAGGTCTCAGAGTTCCTTCATTAGACGTCCATTTTGCTCGATCAGTTTTTCTTCCGTGCGATGTAAGTTACCCAGGTCAATTGAACTGCTTCTTGAGAGGGGGTTCTCTCGACGTGGGCATACTGGCGATCGGCCCCTTCTACCTTCATCACTCGAGCTTTCGTCGGTTGAGGTCGTCCAACGTACGGGTACAGGCACTGAAACAGTATCATAGTTAGTTTGAAAATCAATCAAGTTCAAATCTCTTACCGTAACCCATTTTTCACTAAGATTACGGTACCTCAGCTTAACATTGAATCCGTTCACTTCTAATACTTTATATGGTCCTATTTGCCCTAAACCTGGCTTATTATACCATACATACATATGCACCTGGCACTATTTTCTGTTTCTGGTCAGTCTCAAATTTGTCTTTGACTAACTCACGTAGAATTTCACTACTGTCTGACTGGTAATCCTCATCGGAAATAGCATATATACATTTATCATCTTCATATTCAGTATCAACATACATATTGTTGCTGTCGTCTAGTAATATATCATCTGCTGTCTCATCTTGGTAGGTTCTGCTCTGAAACCTATTTTGATTTATATTCTTATAGTTCTGTTGTTGCCTGAACGCACTACGACAGTCTTTTGCTTTATGACCTGGCTTTTGGCACTTAAAACACTTCATGACAGACCGTTGTGACGTATTATTCTCCCAGTTCCTAGGAAAAGTAGCAGGCTTACTAGAAGTATTAAAAGCCTTAGTATCTGTGTTCCTTCCTCGGAATCTACTGTCATAATTAATCGGCTGACTAGGTTTCATATTGTTCCTTGGGTAAAATGCGCGTACTTCATCTCGCCTAGCAGCTGCCAAAGTCAACTGTTCTACTTTTTGTCTAAGTTCCTGCATTTCATCTCAAGTGCCTAGTGAGTCTATGTCTTGCCAACTATAATTTACGCGTTGTTCCTGTAATTGAGCAAACTGAACGACTTCATCCCAATCATCGCTAAGATTGGGCATCTGGTCCAATATTTTGGCAATATTAGGTTTCAAACCCCGCAAAAACTGCATTTTTATCATGGCACTATCGTTTGCCGAATTAATTGGACCATATGCCATGCCAAACAAATTTCCTAAAGCACTAGCATATTCAATCACGGACTCACTTATTTTTTGTCTTCTTTGATGGAAAGTTAACATACATAATGTTTTATTTCGCTGCTTAGAATAATCATCGCTTAATCTAGCTTTCAATTTTTCTACATCATTTTTAACTTCGTCCGGGTATCTTAAAAATTTCGTACCTGCCGGACCTCTAAGCAGTAGTTGGAGCAATGCCAATTGTTGTTCTGTGCCCGCTCCCTGTGCCTTACATAATTTCTCAAATTCCTGTAACCAAACTTCAATTCTTACTTCAGGATTTACGCCTGTGAATGGTTCTAACTTAGGCACCGCCAAAAAATTTGTCTTAACTGGCACGTCTCCCATTTTGGCTTCCTGTTCGCTTTTTAGCGCTAAAAACTCTTTACGTGACTCACTGAGGGAATGTCGGTAGTCTCTCGCTAACTTATCAGCCTGGACAGCTTTCTGTCTCTCAATTTCTAATTGGCCTTTTAACTGAGTAACCTCCTCCTTCGACATGTAACTAACTTTTGATGATCAGCTGATGATCGTTCACAACGCTGAATCACGCTCACTACGTCGATAATTGAGTAGACCACTGAAAACACAATAATTAATTGAGGTTTTTCAGAATGTACAAATGTGTGATTCTCTGAAATTATGAATGATTAAAGTCTTCCTCTCTCACAAAAATTTTCAAAGAAAACTTCTAGGACTTTCCAAATTCTTATAAGAAAATTCTTTCTCTCAATTCGAAAATTTCAACAATTTCCACTTTAAGTCCAATGGATGAATAGAAAATCGATCGCAAGTAGTTGACAATTTAGAAATTTTACACAATTTCTGACTACTGCAACTGGCTGCTTTATGAAAGCGGTCTATTTTCAAGTTCTCAATTTCGATTGCGAAAGTACCAAATATCGAGGTTCTGACAAATCAGTCTTACCAAATCTGAATACAATCAAACGATTCAGTTCTCGTTTTGCACTTTGTTTTGACTACCACTCTGACTTACTGTTTGGTTTTCCGCCGCTCGGAATCGCTAATATTCCCTCAGCTCAGCAGTGCGCACTCTGTTCGATCCTCACACTCGATTAATCGTTGGCCTGACGATTAATCAGTTGAAAATTATCTAAAACTCTGAAATTTCAATCCCAAAGTCTCAGTGGGTGTGTGAAATGAACACCGACAAACGTTTAATCAGATTTACAGATTTTTGCCGAGAACACCATGTAAAGATTGGTGTTTTGATTATAAGTTCGAGCAATCCGAGTTACTGATTATAGTACGTTTATAAAATAAGTTCTCGTAGAATAATGATATAGGTAGTGTAGTACAAGTATAAATTCGATGTATATCGAGTCCCCTCAATGTCCTGTCGCCCTCCTTAAATAGTGTTTCTGCTAACCGTCATTCTCGCATCATTGGTATGTGGAATGTAGGTGGCGCATTCCATACCATCTCTAATCTCATAACTAAATCTGAACTTCACACTACATTTTGCATTCCAGTGACATTCCAATGGCTCTGGAATGTCACATTCCATTGATGTCACCACCATGTCACTAATGGGTTACTGTAGCTCATGTATGTACGTATGTAGTTACGGTATGTATTTAGACATGTTTAACCTATGCTTTTATGTACTTGATTGCATTTTTCATGTACTTTTGCATGGCTGCAAAGTACTCTCGTTTTAATGCAACTCAAGTCGACATTGGTCCACGGTTCTAACATAAATTTCAGTAAACCAATTAGTTTAACCACCCGTTTAAAATTACACTGGTCATAAGGTTTCTAAGTTTCAACTGAAAGTAATCATAGAGTAAACCAATTGCTACGCAATTGAGTGAAATCATCGATTCATTTGTTAGCTTCTCTTTAGCTTTACCTAAAGCTCAATATTAGTAACACTATTTTATTGTTTCAAAAAGGGACTTCAAAACTCACGTGAAGAATAAAAAACTCAAACCGTCTGGCCCATTTTTTTATGAGAGTTTATTATTTATTGTACTTGGCTTAAAATCCAGTCCGTTAATATCAAATGGTTTTTTAATCAAAAAAGTGTTTTATTATTAGTTGAAGAACGATAAAAAACTTTATGACATGGAACATCTTATCTGCTGTACCACCAGTTCATTGAAATCTTCGAATCCAAAGAGCATGAACTAAAAAAGTTTTTTTAGTTAAAAAAGTTCACTTGAAAGTTTTGTGGTCTGTAAGTTCAGTCATTCGAGAAGGGTGCTGATGATTGCACATTTGTTGAGAAGAAATAATCAGTGAATGAAAAAAAAGTGTTAATGGATTGATCATTATCTTACCGAATTATCAGGGCCTTAGCCTCGGTTGAGGTGCATACATTCTGGTCAGGTTGAAGGGAAGGCGATGATTTATTTCGTTGTTTCCATAAAATAATAAAATGTGTTTCAGTGTTCTTGCACAATATTTATATACACTAAGCGTAACACACGGACAGACAGACATCGTCTAATTAATATATAGATTTATACACTAAGCGTGACACACAGACTGTCAGACATCGT
>OZ038447.1:4545312-4617812 GCA_964036265.1 Daptonema setosum | reverse complement strand
GTATATAACAATGCATTCATAGAAAGTTACCTAATGTTGTATATGACTACGGTAGACTGCCTTGCGAGTTTAAACAAGATGTTTCACAATCGTTGCAGGAATGGTTGCGTTCGTGGACCCAGCCGTTTTAGAACGGCTTTGTAACAAACAATTGCGTGCGTAGAAAGTTATTTATTGTTGCATAGTATTACGGTAGACTGCATTGTGAGTTTATACATAATGTTTCACACTCTTTACAGGAATGGTTGTTTTGTTGTTGTTTCACACTCTTTACAGGAATTATTGTTTTGTTGTAAAGTATTACGGTAGAATGCAATGCGCGTTTACTAAAGATGTTTCACATTCTTTACAGGAATGGTTGCGCTCGTGGAGTCAGAACGTTTTAGAACTGTTCAGTAGATACCATTACATGCATAGAAAGTTGTTTAACTTGTCATAGAGTTACGGTGGATTGTATTGTGTGTTTGTACAGGATCATTCACAATCTTTAAAAGGGAATGGTTGCGGTCGAGGCCCACAGGTTTTAGAACTGCTTAGTAGATGCATTACATGCATAGAAAGCTATTTAACTTGTCATAGAAGTACGGCGGATTGTATTGTGTGTTTATACAGGATCTTTCATAATTTTTACGGGAATGGTTGCGATCGTGGACCCACACGTTTTAGAACTGTAATGTAGAAACCATGACATGCATATAGGCCGAGTCAGAAATTTTTGGGACTGACCGTATCCCAAAAGTTACGGTATATGGGGTAAATAGAATTTTCACTACACGCCGATTTGAATTTTGTAATAATTATTTAAAATAAAAAAATTAATTTTAACACAGAATATAAAATTAAAATAATAAAAAATCACTCCGATTAGCGTGCTCATGAAACATCAGCTCAGCCTATCAATGCCGCAAAATGCCAAACCCCAAAAATTTTCCTAGAATTTTCACTAAACGCCAAAAAAATTCTGTCATCAAAATTATTTTCCATATGAAGTTTTACTGTCCGTTAACCCCGATTACCTATCGTAAGGCTGGCTTGTCCGAGCGGTAGCGAGGACAAGCGCGTTAGGCCCGCGCAGCGGTGGTATTTCCGTGGTTATCCACCTTAGTATGCGCAAATAAAATTTCGTATACGGTAAAAATTCTAGGAAAATTTTTGGGTTTTGGAAATATGCATCAATGCCCCCGTCTGATATAACGCGTGCAGCATCAATTTTAGGTACATCCAGGTCGGCGCCGACCGGATTGACCCGAAAAAAAGAGGTTTCTCGCGTTAACAAACTTCACAGATGTTTTCAGGAGGTCAATAAACCCACTCAACATGTTTTCTAGGTAAAAAGACCTCTCTGTGCTCGGCCTCCGCCTCTGATATCCAGCCCGCCTTCAAGTTTCTGTCTTCTTCAATTTGAGCTAAAATGAATGGATTTTCGCATTTAAAAAAATTCAGCCATGTTCTGGCCGGTATAGAAAACCCCCGAGTGAAATTATTTTGCAAAAAGTATATTTTTTATTAAATTCCATCAATTCGTCATGACTTGAAGAAAAGTTGCGAAGAAATTTTTGAACTCGTTAAAAGCGCGCGCTTTTTGGTGTTGGGGCAAACCGTTATTTATCCCCATTTTTTCAAATTACGGTAGTCCCAAAAATAACTGACTCGGCCTATAGATACTACGCGCGCATGCTGTCTACAGCACAGTGCCCATGCTACAAAACGTGCAGGTACAAACATTGAAAATTCCCCTGCGGGGCTCACGCGCTTAACGATAGGTTATCGGGGGTTGGCAGACAGTAACGCTTTGCATGAAACAGTAATGCTGCTAGAGAAAAACCAAAACAAAAAATCTGTGGGGTCTGTAATCATGCCTCAGTTACCCTCTGTCACAAAATTATTTGTAGAGTTGAGGTTGTAATGTGAATGAACATTACATAAATTCGTTTTTTTTAATCATGGGAGGACATGTTTATACGTAGGATAATTGGTCAAAACCACGCAGAAGTCGGTAAAGTTTGTAAACATCTTGTATAAACTCGCAATACAGTCTACCGTAGTACTTTAAGACAATAATTAACTTTCCACGCATGCATTGTTATACACTAAGCCGTTCTTAAATGTATGGGTCGACGAGCACAGCCATTCCCGTAAAGAGTGTGAAACATTATGTATAAACTCCCAATGCAGTCTACCGTAATACTATACAACAATAATCAACTTTCCAATCATGCATTGTTATACACTAAGCCGTTCTTAAATGTATGGGTCGACGAGCACAGCCAATCCCGTAAAGAGTGTGAAACATTATGTATAATCTCACAATGCAGTCTACCGTAATACTATACAACAATAATTAACTTTCCACGCATGCATTGTTATACACTAAACCGTTCTTAAATGTATGGGTCGACGAGCACAACCATTCCCGTAAAGAGTGTGAAACATTATGTATGAACTCACAATGGAGTCTACCGTAATACTATACAACAGTAAATAACTTTCTACGCACGCAATTGTTTGTTACAAAGCCGTTCTAAAACGGCTGGGTCCACGAACGCAACCATTCCTGTAAAGATTGTGAAACATCTTGTTTAAACTCGCAAGGCAGTCTACCGTAGTCATATACAACATTAGGTAACTTTCTATGCATGCATTGTTACATATATACTAAGCCGTTCCCAAATGTGTGGGTCCACGAGCACAACCATTCCCGTAAACAGTGTGAAACATTATGTATAAACTCACAATGCAGGTCTACCGTATTACTATACAACAATAAATAACTTTCTACGCACGCATTGTTATATACTAAGCCGTTCTAAAACGGGGTGGGTCCACGAACGCAACCATTCCTGTAAAGATTGTGAAACATCTTGTATAAACTCGCAAGGCAGTCTACCGTAGTCATATACAACATAGGTAACTTTCTATGCATGCATTTGTTATATACTAAGCCGTTCCCAAATGTGTGGGTCCACGAGCACAACCATTCCCGTAAATAGTGTGAAACATTATGTATAAACTCACAATACAGTCTACCGTATTACTATACAACATTAAGTAACTTTCTTCGCATGCATTGGTCTATAATAAGCGTTTCTTAAGATACATAGACTACATCTTACATTTTACTTTTCCAGAAGGAATTAAAATTGTCGATGAAATAAATAAAAATAGGTATCTAGAAATTTAATTAAAAAAAGTTAAGAATACAAAAATCTACTTACGGTAGTTTCCATACATTTTCAAAGTCTTTATTAGAGTCATTTCCTTACTCACTCACTCACTCTCTGACTCGCTCACTCACTCACTCACACACTAATTCACTCACTCACTCACTCACTCCCTCACTTACTCACTCACTCACTCACTCACTCACTCACTCACTCACTCACTCACTCACTCACTCACTCACTCTTTCACTCACTCACTAACTCAACGACTCACTCACTTGCTGAATCTCTCACTGACCTACTCACTTAATCACTCGCTCACTTACTGACTCACTCACTCACTCAGTCACTCGCTCACCTCACTGACTCACTCAATGACTCACTCACCCACAGGCACGAGGGACGTTCTGACTGTGTGTACTATAACGACCAAGCTTACGTAGGCATTCCGAATACGAACAATATAACCGCTCAAGTAACCGATTTGTGCCAACTGTACGTAGACTGACGGTAGATTGAATGACTGCAGATGGTACGTAAAACTGCAGACGGGTACGTACATTGATTGACTGCAGACGGTACATATGACAGTATAAAAATACATGGTACATTGATTTGACTGCAGATACTCATTCACTCCTCACTCACTCATTCACTCACTTACTTACAGCCTCACTCTCCCCTCATTCAGTCACTCAGTTACTCACTCACTAATTCACTCACGTCACTCCCTCACTCACTCAATAACTCACTCTCTCTTTCACTCGCACTCATTCACCCATCACTCACTCACTCACTCACCCAATCACTAACTCACTCACTCACGTCACTCACCCAATCACTAACTCACTCACTCCACTCAAATCACTCACTCACTGACTCACTCCTTCTCTCATTCACCCCACTCACTTATAGCCTCACTCTCCCCCTCACTCATTCACTCTCTCCTCACCTACTCAATCCTCACTCTCACTCCTCACTCACTCACTCACATCACTCACTCACTCACTCACCACTCACTCACTACTCACTCACCTCACTCACTCACATCACTCCACTCACTCACTCACTAACTCACTCATTCACTCATTCACTCGTTTATTCCTCACTCACTCATTCACTCACTCATTCACTCACTCACTCACTCATTCACTCAATCAAACATATAATACTATCGAGAAAAACTGCCATTGGCCCCGGTAACGTATCTATCCGAGGTCTACAAAGTTAAGCCGCAGGTTTAAAGCCGGTCCTATTGTAAAAGTATAGAGCCAGCTTTAGCCGGCGGCTACAAAATTAAGCTGCGGCTTAACTTTAAAACCCTTAACTACTAAAATTCTGGGGCCTAAAACCTAGAAGCTGCGGCTTAATTGAACTGCGGCTCAAAATTAAACTTGAGTTCATTAGTGGACAGGTCGGCGATTCTGTGCGATTTGCAACCAAATTTTTCTTCGACAAAATTAACTCAAGCTCTAAAATCCAGCCGCAGCTTAATTTTAAAGCCGGAGCTTTTAGTTTTAGAGCTGCAGCTTTTTTCGAATTTCAGTAGTTAAGGGTTTGAATTTTTTAAAGCCACAGCTTAATTTTGTAGCCGCTGGCTTAATTTTGTAGCCGCCGGCTTCACACTGGCCATATACTTTCACACTAGGTCTTGCGGCTTAAATTTGTAGACCTCGGATATTTACGTGAACAAAACCATTTTTATTAAAATTACCGTTTTGAAAAATTTACGGTATTTTTTTTCTTTGTAATTCATTACCCTACAGCTTTTTTAACGAGTGTATTTTGGCACTGACTAAAACCTCCTCGAGAAAACCTCCTTTGGAAAACCTCCTTTTGATTTCCTCCTCACAAAAGGAGGTTTTAGTCTTTTTGCTCAGAAAACCTCCTCTCGAAAGGAGGTTTTCTGGCCAAAAAGACTAAAACCTCCTTTGGAGGAGGTCTTCTCGAGGAGGTTTTAGTCAATTTTCAAAATTGACTAAAACCTCCTCTGTGTATTAGATACGTCGTGAGGAGGTTTTCTTTGTAAATTTGACTAAAACCTCCTCACATGTATTTGATAGGCAGAAAAGGTCATACTGAGGAGGTTTTCTAGTCGAGTTGTGTCCATGAATATTTGAGGAGCTTGTCTCGAGGAGGTTTTGTTTTGACAAAAAGACTAAAACCTCCTCTAGAAAACCTCCTTTGGTGGCGGACGGTAAAATTTGTTAAAAGTGATAAATAGATGGTTTAGTTCATTTTAAACAGGTAAAAAAGGTACAAAATGGAAATAAAACATGTCCCATAGTCAGAACCTGATGTTTCATTGCATTTGAAGTTTGGTAGGTGTTACATTCGTTATGTTTATCTTCCGCCACCATGTTCACTGCACTGCTATGTACTGATAGTTACGTTCTTAACTGAGTTTCTATGCCAACGAACATGGTGTTCCATGGCCTAGTGGTTAGTACTCAAGTTTACCAATCCAAAGTTTGAAAGTTCAAATCTCAAGTCATGGTGTACCGAACGTTTAATCATCTGTTCGTCGAACAGAGGTGGTGGGTTCGATTCCTACTGGGCAAACCAGTTTTGAATTGAAATTGCGCGCCAATTTTTTTTGACCAACAAGAAACTCTGGATAGGTTATAATGAGTGAAAGGTTGTAGTTCAACTTTTACAAAACGTGTCCTGTGTAGTAAGAAAATCAGGTTCTTTCATGTATAAATACAGGGAGGTCCAAACAAAGCCAATACTTTGGTGCGGAATATCTTTTGACACAGGTGCCCGATTGAGCTGAAATTTCCAGGGATTAATACCAACATACTAAAATATATAAACCTATGTTATCAGAGAGATCGGTATATCACAGCGGCCTCATTGCGTGTAAATTTGCACATAGAAAAAAACCGCATGCATGAAGTATTTTTTTCACTTATCAGGGTAAATATCAAAATCAGCTGGTTGAGCAATTAAAAGTTCAATGATTTTCAGGGTTTCCTCTAAACACTGGCGGTCGAGCCTATTCTCCAAAGGGATGGGATTTTTTTCAAAGAGGGGAATTGGTAGTTTTGAGTTTTTTTCACCTTAAGGAACAAATTCTACTTCTTGGAACTGCCAAAGAGAGGGGAATTCCACTTGTTCGTTCATCCCTCGTCCACTAGTGCCTCTAAAACCGTTTGAACCTCCATTTGGGTTTTCCGTCATAATTTTTTCTTCGGTTATTTAGTTTTTGCAAAGACAATAAAATGACTTTTTTTCAGCTTAACAGAAGAAACTGACAGTCTTGAGCAGAAAAATTCAAAACCACGTTGAATTTACCAAAATATAAAACATAGAAATATGATAATTTCAATTAGAACAGTTTTCTGTAAATTTATGTTTCATGTCAAACGTACATACATACAGATCATGCTTTGTGTTAGCACATGCATATCTTTTACAGGGTGTCCCAGCGAGATGTGATGATTGACTCTTCAATAACTTTTTGATAAATCCAGATAAAGACGCGAAATTTCATATGCTAATAGCACAACCTTTGTCCGATAAGCTGAAAAATCTATTTTTTTGTTAGGTTCAGTATTGCGGGTTCAACAGCCGATACAGCAACATATAATACCTGTTAAATTTCATGAGCATTTTCAACGAATTTTTTTTTACAAAGACTGGTTTTTTTCGTTCAAAATTGAGTCAAACAGCAGGAATAGATATACTTCATGAGTCAGAAATTTTTCAAACTCTTTAAATTCGGACGTAGGCCCAACGATCATCTTGACCCAATCGATTACTCCTGAGATTTTATCAGGTGTACACCAAATTTATTTCAAAGAAAACTTCAAGAATTCGAGCAAATGAACGAAAAGATTAGCCTAGACTAATCAAGATTGACCTAGGTTAATCAAGATTAGCCATGGGCATACTTATACACTACGAAAAAAGATTAACCCAAGGTAATCTAGATTAGCCGGGAATTGGACGTGTGTGGGGCCATTGTTCACATCTAACCTAAAGTATTTATGCAAAAATTATTCCTTTTGAATTGATAGTTTTTCTTGGCTGCTTCAAACGATCAAATGACCAGCAAGGTTCGCTGGCATAAGAACGTGTTGCATTGCAATCAAACGCTCTGTTGTTTTTTTTAGACACTCGTCGTCGTGTATGTACATATGTGTGTGAGTTAAGTGAATGAGTGAATGAGTGAGTGAGTGAGTGAGTGAGTGAGTGAGTGAGTGAGTGAGTGAGTGAGTGAGTGAGTGAGTGAGTGAGTGAGTGAGTGAGTGAGTGAGTGAGTGAGTGAGTGAGTGAGTGGGTGACTGAGTGAGTGAGTAATTAACTTATGATTGGGTTATTGAGTGAGTGAGTGAGTGACTGAGTGAGCAAAATGGTAGATTGATAAAGTTTATCAATCACAGTTAATATTGGCTACATTTGAAGACGGATCAAATTTGGTGGTTCAGCGGGGCTATTCGCATGTACATAATATACACACAGTATATATTTGGGATATGTAGCTTAGCATTAAGAAGAATGTCGCGCATTCAATCCAGCTATGTGTTCAAACCTCCTGCCTCAGTGAAACTGTTATGAAACTTTTAGGAGTGAAACAGAAACTCTCTATGGATAAATTCAATTGACAGTATGATCAAACAGCGACAATGATTTAGATTTTGAGAGCAGAATACAGTACATACAGATTAGTATATTTATCAGGAAATGAATTGATAGTACGGATAGAGAACAATAATATGGGTATTTTTATAAAACAATGTCAAGTAATTTGTGTTCACCCTTCTGTTATTAAACTAATTTTCCGATCTACAAAAAAATTTCGAACACTGATTCTGATCTACAAACAACCGATGAATAATTTTTTGCATAAATACTTTAGTTAAAAGTAAAGCCTATACAGGGTTTCTTTTTAGCCCAAAAAAACTTGGCGCGCAGTTTGAATTCAAATTTAATTTTGGCAAACTCTCAAAATTTCAAGAAACAAATTTTTTTTCACATGAATTCTTGTAAAAGTCGAAACGCCACCTCTGCAGGAATCGAACCCACCACCTCTGTTCGACGAACAGATGATTAAACGTTCGGTACACCATGACTTGAGATTTGAACTTTCAAACTTTGGATTGGTAAACTTGAGTACTAACCACTAGGCCATGGAACACCATGTTCGCTGGCATAGAAACTCAGTTAAGAACGTAACTATCAGTACATAGCAGTGCAGTGAACATGGTGGCGGAAGATAAACATAACGAATGTAACACCTACCAAACTTCAAATGCAATGAAACATCAGGTTCTGACTATGGGACATGTTTTATTACCATTTTGTACCTTTTTACCTGTTTAAAATGAACTAAACCTTCTATTTATCACTTTTAACAAATTTTACCGTCCGCCACCAAAGGAGGTTTTCTAGAGGAGGTTTTAGTCTTTTTGTCAAAACAAAACCTCCTCGAGACAAGCTCCTCAAATATTCATGACACAACTCGACTAGAAAACCTCCTCAGTATGACCTTTTCTGCCTATCAAATACAGTGAGGAGGTTTTAGTCAAATTTACAAAGAAAACCTCCTCACGACGTATCTAATACACAGAGGAGGTTTTAGTCAATTTTGAAAATTGACTAAAACCTCCTCGAGAAAACCTCCTCCAAAGGAGGTTTTAGTCTTTTTGGCCAGAAAACCTCCTTTCGAGAGGAGGTTTTCTGAGCAAAAAGACTAAAACCTCCTTTTGTGAGGAGGAAATCAAAAGGAGGTTTTCCAAAGGAGGTTTTCTCGAGGAGGTTTTAGTCAGTGCCGTGTATTTTGGATTCAGATTTTGTGGCATTGCAGAATTAAAATTGTTGGTTCATCGACAATTTTAATTGCAACGGTAAGAGGAATTCTGTCTATGTTTCTTAAATGTGTGGGTCCACGAGCGCAACCATTTCCGTTAAGAATTTTGAAACTCGCGCCAAAACGTGGAAAATTTTTTTATTATTTTTTTGACTTTTATCACCCGGGGTTTTCGTACTTTTCCCGGACCCGGACGTAAACATGATGAAAAACCCCCATGCCCGGACCGGGGCCCGGGGTTTTCGTATATTTTCATCCGGGGAATCCCCGACCCCGGATGAAAATGTACGAAAACCCCGAGTTTTTTTACAACTTTTTGTTCATCCGGGCCCGGACGACCCGGGGTTTTCGTACATTTTTGTGCGAAACCCCGGAGATTTGGGGGCGGAGTCAACTTTTCCGGGGAATTCCTGGGGGTTTTCGTACATTTTCATTTGTCGACCCGGGGAAATCGTATGTCATCTCCGGGGTCCGGGACCCGGGGTTTTCGTACTGCCCAAAAAGACGAGCATCATTATTTTCGCCTACGATTTTTATAATAATATATCACGATTTTTTCCTTCAGATTTTTAGTTCACGAGGAACATAAAAAAACCGAATGGCCACACCAACTGCCATTCTTCGGCGAATACGACAACGCCTTCGCCTTCGTGGAATAACCGTGAATTCGGCGAGTTTTTGTCGGCGAAGTCTGAGCGGTCCGCTCCAAATTACGGCGATTTCGCCTGTTAATTCTCAAATCTGCCGTTTGGGATTTCGTTCAACTACAAGCTCAATCAACTACTCATCGTTTCCTCTAAGAATCACCGAAATTTTGTCGGAAAATGGTCATGAACAACGGAACAATAGAGAACGACGGGACGGGACTTTCGAATTTGGTAGGCGAAACGGCGGCAGTAAAGTGGCGGCGGCGGCGCTGGGCCTGACGGTGTTGGCATTCGGACGTGATGATGATTTCTGGAACTCGGGTTGGTTGTTGGAATTGTACCCACTAGTGGACACTAGCGGACGAGAAGGGGAGGGAAAAGTGGAATTCCCCCTTCTTTGGCTGTTTCAAAAAGTGGACTTTGTTCCCGAAGGTGTAGGTGAAATGGCTGAAAAAAAACTTTGAAAAACTTCCAGTCCCCTCCCTTCTTCTGCTTTTTTCGGAGGATTAGCTGGCCACTGGTTTCGTCAAGGTTGTTTCATAGAAGAATTCTTGAAGAATACATCTTGCTTTTTATGGAATGTTTGTGTCATATCCTCGCCTGAAAATCTTGTTTTTTACTGATTGGAAAAACAAAACATGAAAGAAATTAAAATAACATAAAAAGTAATTATTAATAATAGTATTGAAAAGTCCTAGTAGAAAAGAGTTGAGTGATTAAGGACGCGAGTAAGTTGGGATATTAAAAGTATAGTCGGCGAGTGAATGATCTCAGTCCTCGGTCCATCACTGTATCCTATCTATATAATCTATCCTACCTACTTACGGCATAAAATAATGATAATGATAATAATCAACTAATAAATAATTTAAGTAATAAAATAACGAAATTTCAGGCACTGATGCCGAGCAGCTGATTCGTGCCGCCGCCGTCAACGATGTCCTGAGTTTGAAGCGCATGATCAGCGAAGCCAAGATGGACGCGAATTCACGGCACATTCTCGGGTGGAGTGCGCTGCATGTTGCCGCGTTTCATGGATGCACCGAGTGAGTTATAGACGATTTTATTAATATTCTTGTTATTAGTTTATTATTATTTTTATTGTTATTCATTTCATTATGTCCGGTGGTTCCCTGGATATCCACTTTTCAGATTTCAGATCACACACTGTACAGATATACAGGGTGTCCCAGCGAGGGGTTCACGATTTGTTTTTTGAATAACTTTTGTATGCGTCAAGCAATAACCTTAAAAATTGATACTGTAAATACCAATACCTTAAGAATTTTTGGCTTTTTTGAAATTTTGAAATTCGTTGATTACAGCTTGAATTATAGTCGAGTGAAAAAAAAACATCCGTTTTTTTACGAATTTTCAGAAGAATTTTCATTTTGAAACAAATTCAAAACTAATTCAATTGTGTTATACTACAAATATAAAAACAGATTATGCTATAAACGATGCAAAAGAAATGTGTTATTCAATATTTGCACCATATCCTGAAATCACTCAACCCAGGCACGCCCCCAAATCAACGATTGGTGTGCCAATTTGTACGGCGGTTTGATCGGACCGTTTTTCTTTGAAGTTTAATGGATTTGTAGCTTGTGACAAGTACCTGAACAGGCTCAATAATTTTTTACTGCAGTATCTCGAAACTATTAGAAAATTCGTTCATGGACTGATGATCATGCAAGCTGACGGTGCCCCACCACAAAGGAGGGCACGCCGTTCCGTGCACGATCACTTCACTGAATGGGTCGAACGTGGAGGAACTACCGATTAAACAGATACTAATTACTGGTTTTGAAGACATTTCAAGGAACTAGTTTATTCCCACAAAATGATTACAGTGGAAGAACTATCAGAAATGATCTTATTGAAAATGGCAAACATCACTGCAGAATCGCGACCAAACGCATTACTCGATCTCAAAACTCGTAAAGATAGTTGTATCGATAAAATCCGGTGGTCATATTAAATGAAGCTTTTATTTTCTATTGTTTTCCGCATAATTAGCTAATATATATGTCATATAATCACCATTGAATTAGTTTTGAATATGTGTCAAAATGAAATTCTTCTGAAAATTCGCAAAAAATAGTTTTTTTTCACTCGACTATAATTCGAGCTGTAATCAACGAGTTTTAACATTTCAAAAAAGCAAAAAATTCTTAAAGTATTGGTATTTATAATATCAATTTTTAAGATTATTGCTTAACGCATACTAAAGTTATTCAAACAACAAATCGTGAACCCTTCGCTGGGACACCCTGTACAGAATATTTTTCACATTATAGTTTCTTTCATTTCCTTTTATTCAAAGTTATCTGTCGGAGCAGTGCATAAGGTAAATATATAATAAAATATAACGATTATGATAAACATGTCCAAACAGGTGTATGGAATTTTATGTACTTTTTCGTTTCAGAGCCCTGCAACTGCTATTGGAATCCGGCGCCGATGTGAACGCTGGTGACCAATTCACCTCCGTGCAGCGAACGGCCATGGAGAAAGGACTCAACTTGTTAGAAGGTCGGTTGTTAATGTGGCTGACGTTGTTGTGGTTTGTATTGTTGTTGTTGTTAATGGTGCTGAGCTGACGTTGTTGTTAAAGGTGCTGGCGTTGTTGTTCTTTGTTTTGTTGTTGTTAATGGTGCTGGCGTTGTTGTTAGTGGCGTTTGGTACTTGCTTTCAACCTTCAACCGCTGATTTCTTGATTTTTTTCAATAGTTCAATATTCGACAGAAACACAAAATATGTATTGGAATTCAACTTAAGTTTTTCTTAACTAAACGTTCGAGACATGGATGATTTTCACATAATCTCGATAAGCGTTTTCATCCAATCCAAATTTACTAGTACATTATGAAATCCTTAGTTGTCTAGTTTATTAATTTGTCCATTATTCAGAGTCAAGTCATTTATACATCGAAATATACTTCCAGTGCAATTCTATCGTGAAGGCGACTTCAGTGGTCGATTGCGATTCACGTCCAATTTCGCGGGTACCACAGCGTTACACTACGCGGTACTCGGGGATAATGTGGCCGCGGTACAGTGTCTGTTACAGGTTACGTTTTCGGGCTTCAAAAATAGATCCAATATTCTGATCATACTTTACTTCCAGGGTATGTCAAATAAAAAAATGAGGACAATTGTTTTTTATTCACTTGTTTTATCTTGTTTTTATTGTCAAATCAATCAAATTGATTTGATTTTTTTGCGATTCACGTCGAATTTCGCGGGTACCACAGCGTTACACTACGCGGTACTCGGGGATAATGTGGCCGCGGTACAGTGTCTGTTACAGGTTACGTTTCTAGACTTAAAATATAAAGCCCGTATGTTTTTTTTACTTGGACTTTTTTATTAACTGAAGCCATAAGGCACACTAATACCATATCAGAATGGTGTTTTCGTAGTGGCCAGAGATTTGAATAAACTGACGGGCAATGGCAGAAACCCCAGAGCAACGCGTCAGGATCTGTGTCTCAAGTCAGGTTTCGAACTTAGGACCGCCGGTTTTCGAGGCCGGCGCCCTACGCACTAGACTAGACAGGCGACATGTTGTTTCTGCAAGCTAAATTATTGGTCAAAACTTTCATGAAACCTGATAATGAAACATTGCAACATCAGACAATCAGTGTTAACACGCACATCAATCATCATCACCCCATGCTACACTGTGTTAAACTATGGTGTCGACTGAGTTGAGTTGAGGCTAATGATGTTTCATTAGCAGATGTTATTGACAATACTTTTGCTTTGCAGAAACAACATACGGGCTTTAGATCCAATATTAAGAACACACTTGACTTTCAGGGTATGTCAAATAAAACAATGAGGCCAATTGTTTTCTCACTTGTTTTATCTTGTTTTTATTGTTTAACTTTCTTTGAACACCTTCCTCACAGAGTCAATAAATTTGCTTAAGAGGCAATCCGTGTAAGACGCAGCAAAAAACGGCACTTCTGGCACATGTTTGAAAAAAAGTTTCTCCGATTGTCGTTCAATGATCAAAAATCAGTTATTCAGGTCATTTTAAGATATCATGCACACTTTCAGGCCTCAAAATTGCAAAGGTGTATTTTTATGACCCTTTGAACATGACCCCTAATAAATTTTTTCGAACACTTCGAAAACACACGATCTGAGCTCATCATCCGCCATTTAAACCTTCAATACTAGGTCAATTTCCAAAAAATATGCGTTGAATCAATAGCTAATTTAATGATCTAGTTATTTGTGTTAAATTGATGATCATTTAAACAACCAAAAATTTTTTTTGCCAAAACAAACAAAAAAATAATTTTTGAAAAATTCGTTATTTTTAGCAAAAAAAATATTTTTTTCAGGAACATTCATTTTGTGGCCCGGGAAACTTAGCACATGTTAAACACCCATATCACCTGTTTCAAGCCCCGTAGTCGGTTTTTTCACTGGCCCGTGGGCTTGAGTTCAAAAGACGCCCTGAACATGTTACCATGAAACATCAAATTTTCTAAAATCAACGAAAACTACATTGTTCATCACACGTAGGATGAAATCAATTCAATATTCTTATTCAGCGTAGAATTTTACCCCTAGGTGCATGTAACCTAGTCACAATAAGATGGCTGTAATAGTCTGCTTCTTTGGATTATGGTTCTGCGCGATATGAATTTACGCAATTCGCAATCCGTTTAGGACGCAGCAATGCCAGCACATGTTTGAAAAAAATAATTCCGATTGTCGTTCAATGATCAAAATACATTAATTCAAGTCCTTTTAGGTTTTCTTCTACAGTTTCAGACCTCGAAAATGCTTAGGTGCATTTTTATGACCCTCTGAACATGACCACTATGACAATTTTTCGAACACTTCGAAAACACACGATCTGAGCTCGTCTTCCGCCTTTTAAACTTTCAATACTAGGTCAAATTAAAAAAAATATTCGTTGAATCAGTAGCTACTTCAATACTCTAGATAAGTATGTCAACCTGGTAATCATTCAATGAGCCAGCAAAAAAAATTCCAAAAAAAATATATCAAAATTGACAAAAAATAACAATTTTTCGCAAATTTTTTTCTTCAGAAATTATTTTTTGTTGCTCGAGGGACTTAGCACACGTTAAACAACTATATCCTATTTTTTGAACCTCGTATTCGGTTTTTTCATTGGCCCGTGGGCTTTTGTGAAAAATCCGTCCTGAACATAATACACTGAAATTTTGAATTTTTAGAAATGAAGGAAAAAAACATAGTTCTTCACCTGTATGATAAAGTCAACTGCATTATTTTGTTCGGCGGCCAAATTCATTCCTGGGTGCGTTTACACTAATGTAAATGCGATAACTGCAATAGTCTACTGCTGTGGATTATGATTCAGTACGATGTGAATTTAGCAGACTTTACGCATCGCCTAGTTAAACTTGCATGTAAACCTTCAATATTAGACCATCAGTAGCCAATTGAGTGATCTAGATAATCATGCTAACCTGATGATCATAAAAAGCCGAATAAAATTTTTTTTTGAACAATAACACAAAAAACTCAATTTTGCCAGAAATGGTCGTTCATCTCAAAAAAGCAAACATAGGTTTTGACATTTTCGAAACTTCAAATTTGTCAGACACCTATATTTTGTCTTTTCAGCCCTGCAATACATTTTGCTACTGACACGTGGGCTTGTGTTCAAAACCCTACCTGATGCATGATTACAAATCCCACAGGTTTTTCGAATTTGGTTTTTCTCGAGCAACATTACTGTTCCATGTAAAGTTTTACTGTCTGTGTGACCCCGATAACCTATCGTAAGGCTGGCTTGCGAGCGAGGCAAGCGCGGTAGGCCCGCCGGGGTGATTTCAGTATTTCTTCCTTCCGTATTGTAGCATAGGCACTATGCCGTAGATAGCATGCGAGCGTAGCGAGCCAGTTACAGTCGGGTATATGCAGCTTAGTTGCATCGGCTCAGTAGCACAGCGCAAGAGCGCTTGCCTAGCATGCGAGTGGCTCGGGTTCGTTTCTCAGATTTTTGATAATAACTGTAAACATTCAAAAAATCTGTGGGGTCACTAAAATTACTTACCTGAATGCGAATTCGTCAAATTGTTCAATTACATTCGAAGAGTCAAACATTAAAGCTAGTGATGTTTGACTGAATGGAAATCTCCCTAAAACGGGAGTTATACTTCAGCGCACGGAGCACGGAGCACGCGGGCTCTGCACCGATTTCGGCGCACGTGCGCAGCGCACCGTTTCAATAGAAGGTGCGCGTGCGCTCGGAGAGTTATACTTCTAAAATAGTGATCTGGCGCAGGCACTGAAAAACTCATGAAAACACGTTGAAATAAGAAATTTGGGTCGAACTAGATTGTTGGCAACGAACTGTTACCTTGGAAAATTGTTTTCAGCGTTGAAAGAGGACCAAAAAGACATGTCCCAATCTTTGAAATTCCGGTGCAATTATGCTAAAATGAGCTCGGCGAAACCGGCTCTTTCTTCATGAAAACATGTTACCCAGTTGTTTTCGTAAACTTTCAAACATACTTTCCCAAATTCCGCAGAAAAAATAGTTTCTTCAATTTTATTGAGACAGCCCACGCATGAAAATATCAAATCATTTTGATTTTCAGCGCACGGGAACAAAACGGGGCAGCGCACGCGTGCTGGCGCACAGGCAGGCTGGTGCGCTGGGTGCGCGTGCGCCGGAAGTATAATCACTTTGGCGCACGCAGCGCACCCGCCGAAGTATAACTCCCGCTTAAGTGAGGGGTTATTTGGTCACTGGAGGAGATGAATATAAGTATCAAACCATGTACGATCCTGGAAATCCAGGAAAGCTCCCAAAAAATCTGGCGTGTGCCGACCATCCCGGTAGCTTATTTACAGAAACTATAAAGTTCTGGCTCGCCCGCGCTATCACATAGCGTTTGTGTGCACACCATCAGCTAGCGTGACATAGTGATTCAGCGCGTCACTTTTGTGCGGGTTCGAATCTCACTGATTTATTTTTTGCTCATTTTGATCATATACTGTTACTATGAAGTTGTACAGTTCGATAACCTATCGTGAGGCTTGCTTAGCTTGCTCGCGCGTTAGCTACTAATTTTCGTTATAAGCGCCATATTCCGACACGTAAAAAATTAATGAACCTTCATAAAAAATCACGAATCTTTTTGAATTATGTTCTCTGTATACTGAACTTTGTGTAGAAACAATTTTTTATTGAACAGATTTTCCAGAAATGGGAAACAAAATGAAAACTTTATAGTTTCTGGAAATATGCCTCCCGGTATGGTCGAGAAACAACTTTTTGGAACAATTTCTGCTTTATCTACTGGTTCGAGTTCGAATCTAGACCCGACTCGACCGAATCACTGCCCTACCAACACCCAATCAGAATAAAATAAAACACATTTATGTTTGTAAACGTTGAAATAAACGCGTTTTTCTGCTATGCAATAACTATGATGTTTCGAATGATCAATAGGCGTAAAAATTGTCAAATAACCAGATGTGAAACTGCTCTTAAAAGGTGAAAATAACATAATAGGTTCATACTTATGTGGATCTCCTTCAGTGACCAAAGAACCCCTCACTTACGGAGATTTCCATTCAGCCAAACATCACGAGCTTCAATGAAGCTGTAAAGAACGGGTTAGTGATTGGAGAGAGTTCTGACTTAAGTGAGCAACTATCAGGTTATATTAAGGTCCTACACGGTGTTTCGAAACCTTTTGCTATACACCGTTTCCTAGACAGGCCGGTTTCTCGTCAGTAGCAAGCCTGCACTCAACCTACATTAGATTGGACTAACTCAAAATCATATAGATGTATATTGTTTGAGTTAACTATGCCAAATAAACCTACATCTTCCACGTTGCTGATTCGGTCTTGTTCTTCAGTGATGTGTTCACCCGCCTTGCGCTTCCTGCTGCTGTCCGTAGTAGTTGCCACGACCGTAGGTACCGTTGTTGCATTATTTTCAGACATTGTGTATTTGTATATTAAATTAAAATGTTATAACTGTAAAGAGTATACCATTGATAATTATACATAGTCGAATAAACACGTTATTCTGTTCCGTATCAGTTGGGAGAAAAGACTGAATGAATGATAGACTGTCCTGTATTTGTCGATTACGTGAAAATGGGTTTACATTTCATTGTACAAGTACGTTGATTGGTAGTAGCATAGCAACCCGACCTAATAAGAAAAAAGGCGGTTATTCAAAAATTGCGCGTGCGTATGTTAAGGTTTACAGTTTGTAAATTGACGTGGTTAAAGTGATTTGGTTGTACAGGTGCCAAATTTACGTGTTTGTGATTAAGTTTAACGCCCTAGATTACGGTATGAGACATGAACTTTATGATTACTAATTGTATAGAGTTAAGTTGTAAAAAGAGTTAAGATGTAAAAAGAATATATGTAAATTTTATCTTATTATCTCGGTAATGACACTGCCGTAGCTGTGTCTAGAAAGAATACCGTATTTCCATATCATATTCTCATATTTATTAAAAAATTCACAAGCAATCCGTACGAAGTCCGATTGCTGGTAACCATTTTCGATCAAAGTTCGATAAAGTTTAGTTATGGCTGCAATCCAATTCTCTTTTTTGTCAAGTCGTGTAGTGAAGCGTAATAATTGTCCAATTATAGTACCCTTTATTATCTTAGTATGGATACAACTCGTAGCATGAAAGAGCTTGTTGACTTTGAAGTTAAACGCGTCAGTTTTATCGAACATTTTTATTTCATTTTTACCTTTAAAAATGGTAAGGTCCAGATAGTTAATTCCGTTGTTAATCATGGTTTCTTTATTTAACTGTAAACTGTTGTGATATATTTCCGTCCAACGGTCGTCAAAATCTGCATTTAGTAGTAAAATGTCATCAATGTATCGGAACATTGGTGTATTTTTATTGATTCTATTGTTAGTGAAATATTTATATTCCATCATGCACAAGGTAAGGTCTGCGATTAATGGACTGGCATTGTTACCCATTGGAATTCCACAAATTTGTTTATATACTTTACCGTTGAAAGTTACGAATGAATTATGCAAAACATTATGAATTAATTCATAAATCTCTTGAATTTGTATGGTTACCCGTTTTGACTTATTATCGGACGGAGTGTTGGTGTAATAAGCTGGGCAACCATAATCATGTTTATTAAGGGAAATGTATTTTTTATTAGCATTGTTTAGACATAAATGTGTGAGTTCCATAAGATTTTTCTCAATGACATCTATATCAAGTTTTGTGTAAAGTGTGGAGAAATCATAACTGCCGCCTGTCGTTAAAGTGATTTCCTCACGTTTTAAAGTCCGACATACCGTATCACTGTTATTAATGGAAATGAACATTTTTTTATTGGTCCTTTTTTCGATCATAAGACAATAGTTTTTGAAATGTTCACGAAATTTAAGTAGACATCTTAATAGAAGTTTTGAAATTTCTTTGGTGCTGCATTTAGCTGCCCCGGCTATGAAGCGAAATTTGTACGGATTTTTATGTAATTTGGGTAAGGCATATAGTTTGGGTAACTTCATAGAGTCTTCGTCTATGATTATGCCATATTGCTTTGCTAAGTTCATATGGTCAGCTATGATATCTGGAATATTTCGATTGCATAGCTGGTATGTGTTGTTATTTTTTATCTCGTTATCAATAACTTTGAAATACCAACGTTTGCAAATGATACCACAATTGTTGTTTGCTTTATCAATAGGAGTGAATATGTATTTGTTTTGAGCTTTTTTAATGTCACTAGGTAATGAGTTATGGTTAGTATATGGTTGGATTCGGTCCAATCTTTGTATAGTATCTTGTTTTACCGTATCCAGCATGGTAATGTCAGAAGTGAGTTTATTATGGTATTTTCCATAAAATTCGTTGATAGCCGTATCGATTGCTGCTTTCCATGCGTTTCTACTGGCATCGTTTGGTAGTCGAAACTTAAGTCCTTTGTTGATAACTTTTTTAATGGTCAAATCGCCCAAGACTTCCGTATTACCAGTGACTATATGTCCGTGTAAGTTATAAATGTAAACTTTGTTTTGGTCACAAGTACAGGGTATGTCAACTTCAATAACCGGATGTTCATTTAACTCGTTCAAGAACTTGTTGTAATTAAACAGTTTTTCTCCGATAGTTGGGTTATACGCATAAATCACTTGAATCTTTGTATCATCTGGTAACTTTAGTCGTTTTCGATTGAGCTCAGTATTAAACCATTTTTCATATTTGAGCGATTCTGTTTGCTTGGTGAAAAAACGGCAATTTAATGTACAAACTGCGTGGTTTTTGTTCATTTACTTTACGTTTAATCTTGGTATTTAAATGCCCGAGTATGAAACTGTCGAGAATTTTTTTAGTGAGTGCGCTGACATTTGTGTAGTTCATTTTTGCATATTTCAGCGATTTGTGATTAGCACCGCGTAATAATTGATATGAGTTATTCAGATCGTCTGAGATTGTATCCAGTTTATTGATTAGTTCGAAGTCAACTTTTGGCTTGATACTTTTCGGTTTCCTTTTACCGCGCGTTTTTCGTTTAAATTTGTAGGTGAAGAAAGGATTGTGGTCGGTGCTGATTTCCTCCAGATTTGTGTGTCGTAAGTTACCAATTTTCTTGACATTATCGTTGAGACCAAGAGGGTAAGCTGTGTTGAAAAGTTTGATACATTCGTATTCTGTATTCCGCAAGTGTTGTTTATCACGCAAATTTGAGTACAGAATCCTAATTTTCATGTTATCCGCCGAATGATTAATGCTGTTAAAATGTTTTACCATCAGTGTATCTTTATTGTTATGCCTTACGTCAGCCCTGTGTTGCGTGAATCGTGTGCGTAGTGATTGTGATGTTTCACCGATATATTGCTTAGCGCATAAATCACAACTGATGCAATAAATAACTGAATTGGTGTCACAGGTCTTATTACCATTGTCATTTAAATTAATAATCGTGTTGGTGTTGAAAGAAATGTCGTATTCTGTATCATCAATATGTACACAAACTGTGCATCGTGGTTTATTGCATTTGAATGTTCGGGATTTAAGGGTGCATTCAAGTTAACTTCGACCGCTGTCGACCGCTAGGTGGGTCATGAAAATAGTAACGCTAAACTTTTTGAGTTTTTGGGCTTAATGGATCCGCTAAGGCCTATAGATCATATCTGTAGCTCAAGTTTATGAATTTTCGGAACATTCCAATTTTGGCGACATTTTTTGTACCGTTGGTAGTCAAAAAGTAGCCCACTTTGGGGTGATTTCTCAATATGCTCTGGAATGTTTCAGAAGCTGATACTTTCACAAAAGAACCGCCGTGCATCAATCTATCTGTGGTTAAAATATTTTGGGGGTGCTCTTTCCTCTAAAGTGCCGAATTTTCAACGTACTTTTCGAATCCGTGCGATCTTTGCCACACCTAAACGACAACCACTTTCAGTCACTCACAATCCGTTTCGATTAGCGCGTAGTTATGTCAGTCTTGAATTGGCTTGCCCAAAATAATGCTTATCATTGTTAGTTTATGAGAATTTTATAATAATAAATAAATAAAATAAAATAAAATTCTAAAAAAAATTATCAAAACTCATTGGCGCAAAAAAACATCGGCAAACAAAATTTTTTGTTGTAAAACTGTTTCCTAGTCATCAGTATTTATGTGAAAACGAGAATGCAGGTAAAAAAACTACATGAAACATTTTGTTTGTTAACCAAAAAAGACAAAATTACAGGATAGGCTAGAAAAAACAACAATTGTTTGATCTGACCTAGAGGTGACAGTGTTCAACGTTTTTGCTTGTCGTTTTCATTATATAATAACAACACACCAACTCAGTTTTCCTGAAATTTTTTACTGTAAGACCAACGAAGTTTCTTAATTCAAACATGAAAGTCAGAAACATGTCAACAAGAGACCTACAGAATTGCAGAACCAAAATATAATCAGTGAGACAGACAGATTGACAGACCGACAGACTGATAGAGACAGACAGACAGAAAGGCAGACAAACAAGCAGAAGGACAAACAAAGAGACAGATAAACAGACAAGCTGACAGAAAGACAGACAAACAGTCAGATAATAAGAGATACAAACATACCGTCAGTCAGACATATAAAAACTGAAAAACAGACAAACACTTAATTATAATACATACACTCATCAGACAGACAGTCAGACACACTTACAGAATTACAGTACGTACAGACAATAATCAGGAAGACCGACAGAAAGACAGTCAGTGAAACAGACTGACATGCAGACTGACACAGAAACATACAACAGATAGAATTACAATATAGACACTCATCAGACAGCAGAATGTCAGAGAGACAAACAGGGTTACATTACATACAATGTTCAGTCAAGCCGACAGTCAGTCAGACAGACAGACAGAAAGGCGGCTGAACAGACATAAATAACCGATATAGTCGGTTCAGACAGGAATACACAGAAATACACACTCAAACATTAAACAGTCTGTAGTTCTGTCTATCGGTATGGCTGCGTCTGTCTGGATCGTGTCAGTTTATTGAACGTTTAATTCTTGAATGTGCATTATTTGATTATTTTAATGCCTGGCTTCATTTCATTCAGGCATAAATATGTAGGAATCTGTTTAAAAGTGGGCTTACTCGTTTCTTGCATCAAATCAATGTCTGCCTGTCTGTTTCATATACAGGGTGGGCGTGGGCCAATACGACGACACTCTAATTTGACTTATAAGGCAGAGTTGCTGGTTAGAGTGGAAGTGGACTTGAAGCAGAGACACCTTTTGTTAACAACACATGAATAGAGTTTGAATGAGAATTATATTATGATCCATATATATTATCATGAAAAACTTGTGCATTTTTGTCTAAATTAATTGCTTGCTCGTTTTTACAGCAGCTATGCACAGCCATATCGATATTTTATCAGTTGTCATTACGATGATATTTGTCACTGAAACATGGTCTTATGTTGTTTTAGAGCCCTTTGTGTTGAAATCCACTCTTTTACCCGCTTAATGAGAACAACTTCATTCAAAGTTTTCGGTTCAGAAACGTGTGTGAATAGTTTTGACTAAAAAAAGTCGATTGAACTGCTGAAAGACCTAAGACGGTCGTCGTAAGATTTATTTTCAAATGGTTATCGACTCTCATGTTCAAAATGCGGAGTTTTTTTCATGACAGATGTTATAATGTTTAGTGAAAGTGACAGAATAATGAAGAAATTTTAGTGGCTGTTGTAAAAATGCGTTCGACGTTTTTTGGTTGTTCTTGCACAACTTCACTGCTAAGATCCACAATTCATACGGGAAAGTTCAGGAAAACAAAGTTTGTGTATTGTTAATAGATGGTGAAAACGTCAACCAAAAACGTTAAACACGGCCATCTCTAAGTCAGATCAAATAATTGTTGTTTTTTCTAGCCCATCCTGTAATTTTGTCTTTTTTGGTTTACAACCAAAACGTTTTGGCACTGTGCACGTATAAGCTTTGGGCTTATAATTATAAGCCCAGGGCTTATAATTTACGTGTTAAAGTATATACCTCAGTATAAATTTATAAGCCCAGGGCTTATAATTTATAAGCCTAGGGCTTATAATTTTATATACTTTAACACGTAAATTATAAGCCCTGGGCTTATAATTATAAGCCCAAAGCTTATGCGTGCACAGGGCCTTTGTGTAGTTTTTCAACCTGCATTCTCGTTTTCACATAAATACTGATGACTAGGGAACAGTTTTACAACATAAAAATTTTTGTTTGCCGATGTTTTTTTGCGCCAATGAGTTTTGATATTTTTTTATTAATTTTTTTATTATTATTTTAATTATTATTATTTAATTTGTATAAACTAACAATAATAAGCATTATTTTGGGCAAGCCAATTCAAGACTGACATAACTACGCGCTAATCGAAACGGATTGTGAGTGACTGAAAGTGGTTGTCGTTTACGTGTGGCATAGATCGCACGGATTCGAAAAGTACGTTGAAAATTCGGCACTTTAGAGGAAAGAGCACCCCCAAAATATTTTAACCACAGATAGATTGATGCACGGCGGTTCTTTTGTGAAAGTATCAGCTTCTGAAACATTCCAGAGCATATTGAAAAATCACCCCAAAGTGGGCTACTTTTTGACTACCAACGGTACAAAAAATGTCGCCAAAATTGGAATGTTCCGAAAATTCATAAACTTGAGCTACAGATATGATCTATAGGCCTTAGCGGATCCATTAAGCCCAAAAACTCAAAAAGTTTAGCGTTACTATTTTCATGACCCACCTAGCGGTCGAAGTTAACTTGAATGCACCCTTAACTGGTCGAATCACCGGGGAAAATTCAGATACGTAATGTTTGACTCGAATATAATGAACAATGTGACTAATTCGCATTCAGGTAGGGTTTTGAACACAAGCCCACAAAAGACAATATATGTTTTGCTGAAACATATTTTTTTTGAGAAAAACGATCATTTCTGGCTAATTTGAGTTTTTTGTGTTATTGATCCAATAACCTTCTATTCGGCTTTTTATGATCATCAGTTAGCATGATTATCTGGATCACTGAATTAGCTACTGATGGTCTATTATTGAAGGTTTACATGGCGATGCGTAGTCTGCTAAATTCACATCGTACTGACTCATAACCCACAGCAGTAGACTTTTACAGTTATCGCATTTACATTAGTGTAAACGCACCCAGAGATGAATTTGGCCGCCGAACAAGATTATGGAGTTGACTTCAACATACAAAGGATGAACTATGTTTTTTTCCTTCACTTCTGAAAATTCTAAATTTCAGTGTAATATGTTCAGGACGGATTTTTACACAAGCCCACGAGCCAGTGAAAAAACCGAATACGAGGTTCAAAAGATAAGATATAGTTGTCTAACGTGTGCTAAGTCCCTCAAACCACAGAAAATAATTTCCAAAGAAAAAAAATTTTTAGCCAAAAATTATTATTTTTTGTCAATTTTGATGTTTTTTTGATTTTTGACAATTTTTTTGTTGGCTCGTTGAATGATTACCAGGTTGACATAATTATCTAGAGTATCGAAGTAGCCACTGATTCAACGAATTTTTTTTTATTTGATTTAGTATTGAAAGTTTAAATGGCGGAAGACGAGCTCAGATCGTGTGTTTTCGAAGTTTTCGAAAAAGTGTCATAGTGGTCATGTTCGGAGGGTCATAAAAATGCACCTAAGCATTTTTTGAGGTCTGAAACTGTAGAAGAAAACCTAAAATTACTTGAATTATTGTATTTTGATCATTGAATAACAATCGGAATTATTTTTTCAAACATGTGCTGGGATTGCTGCGTCCTAAACGGATTGCTAATTGCGTAAATTTTTATCGCGCAGAACCATAATCCAAAGAAGCAGACTATTACAGCCATCTTATTGTGACTAGGTTACATGCACCTAGGGGTAAAAATCTACGCTGAAGAAGAATATTGAATTGATTTCATCCTACGTGTGATGAACAATGTAGTTTTCGTTGATTTTAGATAATTTGATGTTTCATGGTAACATGTTCAGGGCGTCTTTTGAACTCAAGCCCACGGGCCAGTGAAAAAACCGACTACGGGGCTTGAAACAGGTGATATGGGTGTCTAACATGTGCTAAGTTTCCCGGGCCACAAAATGAATGTTCCTGAAAAAAATATTTTTTTTCTAAAAATAACGAATTTTTCAAAAATAATTTTTTTGTTTGTTTTCGCAAAAAAAAATTTCGGTTGTTTAAAAGATCATCAAGTTAACACAAATAACTAGATCATTAAATTAGCTATTGATTCAACGCATATTTTTTGGAAATTGACCTAGTATTGAAGGTTTAAATGGCGGATGATGAGTTCAGATCGTGTGTTTTCGAAGTGTTCGAAAAAATTTATTAGGGGTCATGTTCAGAGGGTCATAAAAATACACCTATGCAATTTTGAGGCCTGAAAGTGTGCATGATATCTTAAAATGACCTGAATAACTGATTTTTGATCATTGAACGACAATCGGAAAAACTTTTTTTCAAACATGTGCTGGAATTGCTGCGTCTTACACGGATTGCCTCTTAAAATGTTTTTGAAAGGGGTCTTTATGTTGTTAGAAATATTTTTTTTATAGTGGAAGGTACATTTTTGTATCATTTGTTGCAACGTTAGACATACTGAACAGAAACTCACAGGTTCAAACATCAATTATTCATGAATTTCCCACCAAATAACCCAAAAAACCCATTAACCTCATTCGCTTTTTATTTGTTTTTTTTATTTGACATACACTGGAATTTACTCCATTTTATAACTGCTCGATTTTCAACCGTTTTTTATGTATCCATCCTGATAATTGCGTGATGAATCGGTGATTGTGTTTTTGGATTCAAAGTGTTTTTAATAAAAAAAGGTTGTGAAATTTTTTAGTTTATCATGGATACTTTGTGTATATTCCCGCAGTTTTCTCCAAAACTCTGATTAAAATTCCAAAATAATCGACGATTTTCAGGCGGGAGCCGATCCGACAATTCAGAATGAGGCCGGACATCGAGCGGCTGATTACGCACGTACCACCACCATGAAGACGGCATTGGAATTCGCTTCGCAGCAGGTTGGTGGGGAATTTCCCTCTCTTTGGTTTTCTGAAAAGTGTAATTTATTCGATGGTAGGTGACTGGGGTTGGAGTTTGTTTGGAGTTTCCAAAGTGTAACTGAAATAGCGTTAAAATTCGCTTCGCAGCAGGTTGCTGGGGGAATTCCCACTTCTTTTTGATTTGTGATTTGTTGAAGTTTATCTGAAAATAGGTGATTGGGGTTGGAGTTTGTTTGGAGTGTCCAAAGTGTAGCTGAAATGGCGTTAAAATTCGCTTCGCATCAGGTTGGTGGACGAACTCGTGGACGCAACGGTTCAGTTATCTTATCACATTCATTTTGTATATATCCTTCACGTTAATTCAAAGTAACTTGTCATTTGGTAAGACCGATTATATGCGCGTCAACCCCATGAAAACTGAAAACTTGATCAAAAAATGATTTCAATTTCAAGAAACTCGAAAAAAATCAAAGAAATTTGATCAAAAAATTTCTTCAGTTCCAAACTCGAAAAAATCAAATTTTTTTATCAAGAAATGTCTTCAGTTCCAAGAAACTCGCAAGAAGCGCGAAGCCGAGGAACGACGTCGTTTCCCGCTCGAGCAGCGCATCAAAGAGAGGATCGTCGGGCAGGAAAGTGCGATCGCTACGGTGGCGGCCAGTTGGTTTACTTCGGCGCTATTCATACTTCTTTTGCGATTTTCTGCGATTCACGCGCGAAAATGAAGATGAATGATTTCTTCTTTTGCGAATCGCAGAAAATCGCAAACCCAGATTGGGAAATGATTTTTCTCACTCGAAAATGAATGGAATTGAGCTAAAAAGACCATTTTCTTGTTCAGTTCAACTCCCTCTATCGATTAGAATAAAAAAAAAATTGAAAAAGATAAAGTTTTGACTTTTTGGCGATTTTCTGAAGTATGAATAGCGCTTTATATAGTCGAAAATAAATTACTGTTCCAAACGTTTACTTATATAGTCGAAAATGAGTTACTTTTCCTAAAAGTTGCTGTAAATCTCGATAAACAACATGATGTTTTACATTTTTACAATGTCAAATTTTTTGTCGATGAACATTTCGGATGTACAGGGAAGAAAAGTCAGTTTAATCCGACGACCGACGATATCTTTGGCGACAAAAATCTGACACCGTGAAGCATCAGTTTGTTTATCGTATCGATAATTCCCACTCCTTTGTTGGAACAGTGTCCGGATCAAAAATATAGGTCATCCTCTTCCCCCTTGGGAAAGATTCCCCTTCCCCTCCCTTCGGAGGTTGGACTCATCCGCCAGTGATGGTGTCAGTAAGAAGTTCGTAAGAAAAAATTCATTTCAGCCATTCGTCGCAAGGAGAACGGTTGGATTGACGATGAACATCCGTTGGTCTTTCTATTTCTTGGCTCCTCTGGCATCGGCAAAACCGAACTTGCTAAACAGGTTATGAAACATCATTATTTTTTCTGGTGTTTTATTTTCTCTTATGATAACTCGCTAAATAGGGTATAAAACATATTAATTTGTGTGTGTTGTTTCGGTCTTGTTTTGTTAACTCGGTTATGAACTTATGAAGCATCATATTTTCTCTGTGATGTTTAAATTTTACTTATGCTAACTCGAACTCGCTAAATAAGTTACGAAACATATTAATTTGTGTGTGATGGTTCGTTTTTTATGATAACTCGCTAAATAGGGTATAAAACATATTGATTTGTGTGTGTGGTTTTATTCTTGTTTTGTTAACTCGCTAAACAGGTCATGAAACACCCTATTAGGTTTGGGAGTTTTTTTCGTTATGATAACTTGCTTGACAGGTGATGAAACATATTCATTTGTGTGCGATTTTTTAATTTTTGTCACGATAAATAGTTGAACATGTTATGAATATATGAAACATCATATTTTTAATGTTATTATGTTTAATTTTTGTCATGCTTTGTTTGTTCTTATTGTGGTTATCTTTTGCTTTCAGGTTGCCAACTACATGTTCAAGGACAACAAGAAGTGCTTCATCCGCCTGGACATGAGTGAGTATCAGCAGAAACACGAGGTAAGTTTCATCCATTAAGTACGGTCGGTATTCATAGGGTACGTTTATAGTTTTCCCTGATCTTTCCCGGTAATGTTTCACAATTTAACACGCTTTGCTATGGCAGCCACATTGGTTGCTGCTTATGACAACTGTTTCCTGGGAAAGTCCAGGGAAGACCATAAACGTACCCGTATTGTTGTCTATTTGTGTGCAGAGGAACAATACTAAGTAACCTATTCAATACACAGGAGGGCTAAAACATCTAGTTCAACCAAATGTGTCAGCCCTGTGTATTGGATAGGTTACGTAGAATAGTTCAAGAGTTCAACTGCACACAAATAGACAATAATAAGAACACCGAGTATAAGATGCTTAGCGCTGGCCTCGAAACTGGTGGTCCTGGTTCGAAACCGGACAGTGTAATCGATATTTTCTCAAATATAAACCAATATTTTCTTCGGTGTGACCCGATTTTTCCTCAAGAAGTATAACTCGATATTTTCTCAAGAAGGATAGTAAAATTTTCTCAAGAAGTATAACTCGTTAGTCGTCATTTTCCTCAAGAAGTATAACTCGATATTCTCTCAAGATTCAAGAAGTATAATTCAATTTTCTTAAGTATAACTCGATAACGTTCTTAAGTATAACTCATTAATTTTCTCAAGTATAACTCATTAATTTTCTCAAGTATAACCCGGTATCTCAGGTCTCCAAGTTCATCGGCAGTCCGCCCGGCTATGTGGGTCATGAGGACGGTGGTCAGCTGACGAAGAAGTTGACCGAATCACCTGATGCCGTCGTTCTCTTCGACGAAATCGAGAAAGCCCATCCCGATATACTGACGATCATGCTGCAGCTGTTTGATGAGGTTGTTGTTGTTGTTGTTGTTGTTGTTGTTGTTGTTGTTGTTGTTTCGTTGTTGTTGTTGTTTGTTGTTGTTGCTGTTTCGTTGCTGTTGTTGTTGTTGTTGATGATGATGATGTTGCTTTCGACCTCGACGTCGTTCTGTTCGACGAAATCGAGAAAGCTCTTCCCGATATACTGACGATCATGCTGCAGCTGTTTGATGATGTTGTTGTTGTTGTTGTTGTTGTTGTTCGTTGTTGTTGTTGTTCGTTGTTCGTTGTTGTTGTTGTTGTTGTTGTTGTTGTTGTTGTTGTTGTTGTTGTTGTTGTTGTTGTTGTTGTTGATGATGATGATGTTGTTGTCGACGTCGTTCTGTTCGACGAAATCGAAAAAGCCCATCCCGATATACTGACGACCATGCTGCAGCTGTTTGATGAGGTTGTTGTTGTTGTTGTTGTTGTTGTTGTTGTTGCTGTTTGTTGTTGTTGTTGTTGTTGTTGTTGTTGTGGTGGTTGTTGTTGTTGTTGTGGTTGCTGTTGTTGTTGCTGTTGTTGTAGTTTTTGTTGTTGTTATTGTTGTTGATGATGTTGTTGTTGTCGACGTCGTTCTGTTTGAAGAAATCGAGAAAGCCCATCCCGATATACTGACGATCATGCTGCAGCTGTTTGATGAAGTTGTAGTTGTTGTTGTTGTTGTTGTTGCTGCTGCTGTATTTGTTGTTGTTGTTGCTGCTGTTGTTTATATTTGTTGAAATCAAATTTCAACAATTGCTATTTACAATCATATCACTATTTAATCAATATACAACATACACATCACGGTATGGTAGTACTTTGGAGGTGGACGGTGGATAAACGTAAATCAGGTCCACCATCCCCGTTCAGCTGTCTCAAATCGTAGATTTTGTCCCATGAATCATAGGCAAAATAGCCTTTGAGTCGGAACTGATAATGCCCCCCATCTCTTTCTTGGAAAATTCCCCTCTTTTCAGGGGATTATCTGGTTTGCCCAGTGCTAAACAGATAATCCGGGAGGCAAAACTAACTTGCAAAAAATTTTTCTTCAGGGTCGTCTGACGGACGGTAAAGGCAAAACGGTCGAGTGTAAGAACGCCGTTTTCATTATGACATCGAATCTGGCATCTGATGAGATCGCCGGGTACTCGGAACGACTGCGCGACGAGGCCAAACGCATCAATCAGGGCAAATTGAGTGGAACATTAGGTTGGTCCACTAGCGGACGAGAAGAGGTGGGAAAAGTGGATTTCCCCCTCTTTGGCGGTTTCATAGAGTTGGATTTGTTCCTGAAGGTGTAGGAGGTGAAATGGCCCTGATTCCTGACTTCTTTCTGGTGATGATAGTTCTTGATTGAATCAAGCGCGATTGCTCAGCTTGTCCTACCCCTTCTTTCTCTCTTGTACCCCGATTAGTGGGGATAACGTCGGGTAGTCAGATAAAATCATAATAATTCATATTAAAATTTCATTCACATAAATTGCACTGTTTTGAGCGGCGAGTCAGTCAGTCAGTAAGAATGCAGAATGAAACAAGTCTTTCTTCGAAACTATCTGTAAACAATCGAAGAAAAACGTACTGATACGCCTTAGATTTTATTTCAACCAGCGGAATTCTATTCGGAGGGAAATGATGGATTTCACAGACAGCCATTCATTTTGTTAGACTTCTCCTCAGACTTTGGATGGAAATTTTATCCTTTTTTGAGTTCACTTTAACTTTTTTTGCAGACGATGTTAATGCGGCGGACCGCATCACCGTTTCCAAGCAGTTCAAAGAGAAAGTTGTTCAGCCGATTCTTAAGGTAGAGTGTTTTTCTTTCTTCTGTAACTCGGTCAAGGTTTCTCATTTCTGCTCTTCACTCAGTCCCTTCTTTCATCAACTCATTCACTCAGCATTTCACTCCTAAATCACTCCCTCACTCACTCACGAACTCAACCTCACGCCTACTCATTCAATACTCACTAGCTCACTCACTACTTTACTCACTCCTAACTCAATCACACACTAACTCATCAACTCACTCACTCATTCAATCTCTCACTCACTCACTCACTCACTCACTCACTCACTCACTCACTCACTCACTCACTCACAAAATCACTCACTCAGTGGCTGCCCAACTCACTCACTCACTCATACACCAATAACACACGCAGTAACTCACCTACTCACCAACTCACTCACTCAAAGGACAAAGACTCACCAACTTACTCACTCACCAACTCACTTACTCACGAGCAGCGCCACTTCAAACGTGACGAGTTCCTCGGTCGCATCAACGAGATGGTCTACTTTGTGCCCTTTTCCACCTCCGAGCTGGCACAGCTTGTACGCCGCGAGCTGGAGCATTGGCGCACCAGAGCCATGAAACGCCATGATATAACACTGGAGTGGGACGCTCAGGTGATCGATGTACTGGCTGGTGGCTACAATATTCGATATGGCGCCCGGTCGATCAAACATGAGGTGAGTGGGCGTTTCTTTTTTGTTATTATAGCTTGATCCGGGATTTTTGTTATCAAAAAATAGTTTTGCTGATCGGTTACGCACGTGTGCGATGGATTAAGCGAAATTTTCGCCTGCATTCCCAATGTTATGTAAAAAGTAGGGTTCTCTCGAAATTTTAAAAGCGCGCCAAAAACAGATTTGAATTCAAAACTGCGTGCCAATTTTTTCTGGCTAACAAGAAACTCTGGATAGGGTAGGTTTTGGAAGATTTCAAGTGAAATAAAAAAACCCGGATCATCAGAAAATCGGTCATTGTGCCGGAATATCAGAGTTGGGTAACTGGTCACAAATAGAGTGAAATGAAGTTGATTATAGTCGTACTAGTTATTGTGCTTATCACCATTGATTTTCAAGATATCAATATACTATTGTTATATTCACAATCAGGGGCGGGCCGCTGGGGGGGGGGGGGGGTTGGGGTGGGTTAACCCCCCCCCCCACTTTTCAGGGTCGGGGGTAGCCTACCCCCTCCCCCCTAGACAAAAATTTAGGTCGCCTACCCCCTCCCCCCCTACTCGAAATTTTTGAGAAAATCGGCCTCAAAACCTCGATTTTGAGGCTCATTTTTAAAAAAATTTTGGCTGTGAGAATTTTTTTTCGAACAAACACGTTTTCTGGGTCAATTTTATTGGTTAAAACCTGAAAAAACCGTTACATGTGATGTTTATACCCTATAAAAGAAGATTTTTTTAACAAAAACGAACAAAAAACGAAGCTTTTTTGCGAAAAAATATTTTTCTACCCCCCCCCCCCCTACCCGACCTTACCCCCCCCCCCCCCCCCACTTTTCGAATAGGGCGGGTAGGACAGGGTTTTCGGTCGGCTACCCCCCCCCCCCCCCCGCCCCCTGCAAAACGCCAAAAAAACCCGGCCCACCCCTGTTCACAATATATAAATTTTCATTCTTTAGTATTTAATTAGTAAAAGTGTTTTTTTTAGTTTACTAATGTAAACGAACCGAAAAATATGTTTTTTAGTTTTCTAATGTAAACGAACCGAAAAATACGATTGATTTCAGGTGGAACGACGCGTGGTTAACAAGCTGGCTGCTGCACACGAACGAGAGCTGTTGCCAGACGGATGCAAGGTGAGTTCATTTGATGTAATTCATAAAATGAACATATAAATATATTACATTACAACACATTAGAAGAATAAAGTATTATACTTATTGTTATCTTGCTAATGCTAACTTATCGAGAACATAGTTTCAAAAACAACAAAAATCTAATTTTTATCTAAAAAAGCTTTTTTATCAAAACTTTTTTCTATCAATTGAACAGTTGATTTCTTATTGACTTGCTGTAAAACGCTGACGTTTCGAAGTTGAGCTTTTGTTTTTATTTAAAAAAAACTTTTTTGATGTAATTTTTCTGTCCAAAAATGGTTCATTGTAAAAGCGGATGTTGCAGGTGAAACTCATCGCGGTTTTCCACGATTCTCAGCCAACAGAGAAGAAGGACAGGGAGGAGGAGCAGAAAGAGGAGTCGATAGAGCGAGATGAGCACGATCTGGAGCACGCGTCCATTGAACTAGAGGTTTGAAACATTAGGTCGTAATTATTCAAATTATGTACTAGATTTTTACGAAATTCAAGTTTAATTAATAATTTTAGTTTTTGCTTCACTTATCATCAAATACAAAAACCTTCTTTTTAATTGCATTCCTCAATAAATATGACTGTTCGCTATTCTTCAAGTTAAGCCCAAGTCGTACAAAAGTAAGACCACTCACCATAATCGAAAAATTGTGAAACACATTTATTTTCTTCTTAGTTACAATCTAGATGCCGCCTAACGTAGCAAAAATTATCGAATTAGTACCATTTCAGGTATTGTTTCGATTTGTTAGTTTTTTTATAAATCATGGTTTTTTGCAGGTAACGAACGAGGGAGGCGGGCCCTCTAGTCGGCTTATCCTACCCGACACTCATCTCAGTGATCTGAGTCCGTTCTAAAATGAAGATAATAATTTATAATATCTAATATTCAAATATATAATATATTCTTATATGTTATAATATTATATTATAACTGAGGTTCGAATATTTCGCGACAAAAGCGACAAATTCAAGTTTTTTTTAAACTCTCGCCACCCAACTTATATTAAAAATTTAAAATTAATGTGCCTGGCAAACTTGTTACAAAAAACAAACAAATTTTTTTTACAAAAAACTGTCCTGACGATGTCCCGGAAAACTGTCGTGAAATATTCGAACCTCAGTTATATATAACAAAAGCTTTTTATTGAGAACGCTTTGGTTCGGAAGTTCTCAACTTCGCCTATGTGAAATCACGCGTACGTACTAACAAAGGAAATGTTCTTCTATTTATAATATTGTTTAGCAGTGTTTTGTTTGTTAAACATAGTGTTTGGTAGTCAGTAATAGAGAATCGAAGTGAAATGCCTATGATAAAGGCCGGCTTTTTCTGGTCATTTTTCATATTATTTTTGTATTCTATGCTTCATAACTTGTTTGTAATAGTGAACTGATTCTTGTTTGTATGTTCATATGGGCTTTTCAACTATCTGGAGGTTTTTCCTCGCATATGCTATAATAGTGCTGATCAACATATTTTCTAATTAAGCATTAGTATTACATTGGGTTGAATCACATCTAAAGAGAAGGAATTTAGAAGAAAAATTGAATTAAATTAAACCAAATGAAATTACAGAATTCAAATTCATCTCATTACTCATCTTTGTTATTTTACAAATATCATCATGCAATTATAACAACTGTGCTATCCATTCTTTCATTTGTTTGTGAGCGAAATATTTTACTTCACCCCTCACACTTAATTATTTTTTAACCGAAAATCGAAATGAAATTTGAACATTCAAACGACCGGCTGAAATAGATACCCTTGAACGTTGCATTCGGTCATCTCCTATTCCGAGCCTCGAGAGGTTTTACCGATAAAATTCGTAAAATTTGTTAACCTGATGTTTGTGAATTGGAACATTTCCTAGAAATTCAACTGTTCAATGGTGGATTTGAAAGACAAATCTTCGCCCTTGAATTGATAATAATCATTATTTCACTCTGTGACCTGTATATTCTTGTTGCCATTATGGCGATAAACATGAAACCTCAATTTTCCGTAATAAGATGACATCACCAGCGGACGAGAATGGAGGGAAAAGTGAAATTCTCCCTCTCTTTGGTGAAATTTCCCACCCCTTTGGAGGGTAAGCCAGTGGATGACCTAAATCTTCTCTTCCAGATGTGCCCTTAAATGTTTCCCATAATGTCTATCGGCATTGATTGCGCTCAACCCTGTACCGAGTCGGATCACTTTGTATTCCCCGCGCAGCCCGTGGTTTTTCTTCCCAACGATACGCCGAAGTCTCTGATCACCGTGGCACAACAGACGGACGATCCGAACAACCTGGACGTGATCGGCGGTCTGCAGAAGCCACGACGCGTTGACGATCAGTTCAGGTAAGCGAACGAATACGTGTTATAGTCGAATGTTTTATAATTGACTCGTTTTGTGGCAGGCCACACAATTTTCACTTAATGTTCCGCTTTATATTCGTATAGTTTTGTAATAAAAGGCAAAATTTGTCTGCGTTCATTTTATCACTAAACTGAAGTGAATTATTTTACTTAGTTTTAGCAGCAGATAGGGAAAGAGGACAAAACAGTATTGCCTTCTGAAAGTCTCAGTTGTACGTAAATATGTGGGTAAAGTAGCCTGAAACTTGCTAGTTATCGGCTGTCTGAAGAAATTTTTCATTTTTTTGGAGGAATTTCATTTTTAACTTTTTTATTATCATTTAAATGATTGTCCCATTTTCCTGCCAGTGTGACAACCGATCGATTGGGTACGATTACGTGCGGCTTCGGCGACGGTGACGGCGATTCGGCGAGCTCAACGGTGATCGCATCGTTAACTCGAGTATTTACTGAGTTGGTCGCGCCGCACCGGCGGACGAGCCAAACCTCCAAAGGGAGGGAAGTTTCATCAAAGAGGGGGGAATTGGCAATTTTCAGGCTATTTCACATACACCTTGAGGAACAAATTCCACTTTTGCGCCAAATCGCCAAAGAGGGGGGAATTCCACTTTTCCCTACCCGTCTCGTCCGCTAGTGGGTTGCGGTGTTTCACAAATTTGGAATACAAATTCCATTCATAACAATTTTGAATACGATTAATAGTAATTAATATTATTATCGTGCATTCAAATTCAGTTTCCGTATTATTTAAGAATGTTATAAATAGCTTATAATCAGACATGAGAAGCTAGCGGTGTAGCGGTGATTTTGTCACCGCTAGGCATCCTGAATCACCGCTAGAAATGCTCTAGCGGTGACAGAAAAAAATAATACGTTGAAATGTAAAAAAGGGGTCTCCGAGTGTCTAAAATTTATTCACGATAAGACGTCAAAAACTACCTTTTTCAATGCTGTGAATAATATACATACAATGGTCATAAAATTATACCTTTTTTGCAAGTTGGGTCGAGAAATGATACCTTTTTTGCAAGTTGGCTCGAGGTATGATACCTTTTTTGCAAGTTGGCTCTAAAAAATATACCTTTTGGTAAGTTGGGTCAAGAAATGATACCTTTTTTGCAAGTAGGGTCAAGAAATGATACCTTTTTTTGCAAGTTGGGTTGAGAAATGATACCTTTTTTGCAAGTAGGGTCAAGAAATGATACCTTTTTTGCAAGTTGGCTCTGAAAGTTAAACATTTTTTGCAAGTTGGGTTGAGAAGTGATACCTTTTTTGCAAGTAGGGTCAAGAAATGATACCTTTTTGCAAGTCGGCTCTAAAATTTATACCTTTTCTGCAAGTTGGGTCAAGAAATGATACCTTTTTTGCAAGTTGGCTCTAAAAATTATACCTTTTTTGCAAGTTGAGTCAAGAAGTGATACCTTTTTTGCAAATAGGGTCAAGAAATGATACCTTTTTTGCAAGTTGGATTGAGAAATGATACCTTTTTTGCAAGTTGGGTCAAGAAATGACACCTTTTTGGCAAGTTGGGTTGAGAAATGATACCTTTTTTGCAAGTTATGTCAAGAAATGATACCTTTTTTGCAAGTTGGCTCTAAAAGTTTAACATTTTTTGCAAGTTGGGTTGAGAAGTGATACCTTTTTTGCAAGTAGGGTCAAGAAATGATCCCTTTTTTGCAAGTCGGCCCTAAAATTTATACCTTTTTTGCAAGTTGGGTCAAGAAATTATACCTTTTTTGCAAGTTGGCTCTAAAAATTATACTTTTTCTGCAAGTTGGGTCAAGAAGTGATACCTTTTTGCAAATAGGGTCAAGAAATGATACCTTTTTTGCAAGTAGGGTCAAGAAATGATACTTTTTTGCAAGTTGGTTCTAAAAATTATACCTTTTTTGCAAGTTGGATTCAGAAATGATACCTTTTTTGCAAGTAGGATCAAGAAATGATACCTTTTTTGCAAGTTGGTTTAAAAAATTATCCCTTTTTCGCAAATTGGGTCAAAAAGTGATACTTTTTTGCAAGTTGGGTTGAGAAATGATACCTTTTTTGCAAGTAGGGTCAAGAAATGATACCTTTTTTGCAAGTTGGATTGAGAAATAATACCTTTTTTGCAAGTAGGGTCAAGAAATGATTTCTTTTCACAAGTTGGCTCTAAAAATTATGCCTTTTTTGCAAGTTAGGTCATGAAGTGAAACCTTTTTTGAAAGTTGGGTAGAGAAATGATACCTTTTTTGCAATAGGGTCAAGAAATGATACCTTTTTTGCAAGTTGGCTCTAAAAATTTTACCTTTTGGCTTGAAAAAAGTTGAGTTGGCTTGAAAAAATACCTTTTTTAAAGTTGCCCGAGAAATGATACCTTTTTGCAAGTTGAATCAAGAAATGATACCTTTTTTGCAAGTTCGGTCAAGAAATGATACCTTTTTTTGCAAGTAGGGTCAAGAAATGATACCGTTTTTGCAAGGTGGGACGAGAAATAATACCTTTTTTTAAGTTGGCTCGAAAAACACCTTTTTGCAAGTTGCCTGAGAAATGGTACCTATTTTGCAAGTAGGATCCTGAAATGATACTATTTTTGCAAGTTGGCCCGAGGAATGACACCTTTTTCTTTTTGTAAGTGGAAAAAATCATGCCTTTATTGCAATTCGTCTCTGAAAATTATACCTTTCTTGCAAGTTGGCTCGGAAAATTAAGCCTTTTTGCAAGTTGGGTCAAAAATAATACCTTTTTTGCAAGTTTGCCTAATTAATTGGGAATAGTATCCCAATTTTCGAAATTTGGCTCGAAATATGTTTTCACGTTCTGGTGATGATACTGTACGCCTGATTTTCGGCGCCACTTGCAATCAGCGAAACCCGTGATTTAATAAAACGTACCCAATAAAACTAGTTTTGTAAACGACAAAATTTCTGCGCTACGTCACGAGCTTCCAATACGTTTCCAATACAAAGAACTGGGAGTGGAAAGAATAAAGTTTTGGCGCTACGCGCCATCCATTTTCGCACTTTTTTCCCATTAAAGTTGCAATCTAATCTCGGTCTTCCAAGATACGTAACAATACAAAGCTGTAGTACTGAAAACAAAAATTTTGCCGCTACGCGCCATTCGTTCATGGACTCCCAAGATACGTTTCCCAATTACAAAGAATCAGGGCTGGAAACGTCAAAATTTTTGCGCTACGCGCCATCGATCTTCGCGCTTTCAAATCGTGATTATAAGACCGAGCTGTAATGCTGAAAAATGTTTCGGCGCCACTTAAATCAGTTCTTGAGTTTTCAAGATACGTAACAAATACAGTACAATTGTACTGAAAGCATAAAAATTTCGGCGCTACGCGCCATCAGTTCATGTGCTTCACAGATATGTACGTCCTCAATGCAAAGAAGCAAGGCTGGAAATTATAAATTTCTGGCGCCAAGTGCCATCGATATTCAGGCTTTTAAATCATGAGGCAAAAACAAAGCAGTAATGCTGAAAACTAAAAAAGTTCGGCGCCACTATCAATCAGTTTTCGGGCCTTCAAGACACGTCTGCAATATAAAGAAGCTATGCTGGAAACGTCAAAATTTTGGCGCTGCGCGCCATCCATTCTCAGCCTTTTGTTTAAGCATGATTCAAGGACAAAGCTGTGACGCTATCGCTAAAAACGTCAGACTTTCACCTTCATTTGAAATGAGTTCCTGGGGAGCATCCAATACGAGGAAATAGAACTGAAAACGTTGGAGTTTCGGCGCTATGCGCCTCTTGTTTATGCGCTTCCAAGATACGTCTCTAATACAACTTAGTAGGTCTTGAAATACCTAATTTTCGGCGCTGAGCCATCCATTTTTGGACCTAAAAACATAACTCACACAAAAAGTGGGAACAAAACTTTGAATTTCACGATATCATGACGATTAGAACACATAATAACTGTTCTACGCGCTTTTAACACTAAGAAAACGCCAGACATGAGTATTAGAAACCTTTTCAGTGACCCAGAAAAACATGTAAAAAAGGGGTCTCTAGGCTCAGTCAACTTGCAAAAAAGGGGTTGAAATTGGTTGCAAAATCACCGCTAGAAAATTCTCCCTTCTCATGTCTGCTTATAATAGCTAGAAGGAGTGGGGAAAGTGGAATTCCCTCTTTGGCGTTTTCAAATAGTAGGATTTGTTTCCTAAGGTGTAGTTAAAATGGCCTGAAACCTGCCAATTCCCCCTCTTTAACGAATTTCCCCTCCCGTTGGAGGATTAGCTCGTCCGCCAGTTTCTCAATGTTATTATAGTTGTAACTTTATACTTCATAGTTGTAACAAATACGAAAATATCATGTCACATCCGTTGTCTGCTTTTCTATTATGTATTCCCTATTTCATATTCTCTACTTTGATTCCTGTAATTGTTTTATCTTATGTTTTCCTTTGACAATTGCAGCGACCGTGAGCCCCTGACCATTCTGGCCACCCTGTACAGCCTGGTACAACAGGTGCTGGTTGAAGACCTCATTGAACGACCGTTCAACGAGCTGGTTAGTCAACTCCACTAGCGAACGAGAAATGATGGGTGAAGTGGAATTCGCCCCTTTCGGCTTTTTACAAAAAGCACAATTTGTTCCTCAAGGTATAGGTAAAATGGCCTGATTTCTGAAAATTCCCCCTCTTTGGGAAGATTCCCCTCCCTTTAGAGGATAATCTCGTCCGCCAGTGAGTCCACTAGCGGACGAGAAGGGATGGGTAAAGTGGAATTCCCCCCTTTTTGGCGCTCGAACCAGGACCGTCGGAGAACGAGGTCGGCGCCTTAAAACCACTTGACAAGGGAAGCGACATACTTTTGTGTTTTTTCAGACCACCACTCTTCAAGAAGCCTGTCCTGCGGCCATCGAAGAGTCTCTGTCTTCCGTTGACTCGTACCTCGAAGGAGAGCAGGAGGAGGAAGAAGAAGAGCAAGCTGAAGGCCCGGAGGACGGTCGGGAAGGACCGGATGAGCAAAATCTGAGTGACCTGATGAGCATGATGGGACTACCGTCTCAATTCGGTGAGGGTAATAAGAAGAAGCATAAGAAACGGTTAGTGTATACAGTTAATAGGAGGAGCAGTTGTTTATATCAAGTTGTGAGGTCGACTGATTGACTGACTGACTGACTGATTGAGAGACAGACAGACTGACTGATTGACTGACTGACTGACTGATTGACTGAATGACTGACTCGCTGAATGATATATCGTATCACTGGCTGATTGATATACTGACTATCTGAGCGATCGGTTGACTGACTATCTGATCACTCGATTGACTGACAAACCGGTTGGCTGTTTCACTGTCCGACATGTTGGCTGACTGACTAATCAACCGCTTGAATGTCTCACTGATTGATTGACTGACTGAAAAAAAATTGACTGACTGATTGGTAGAGCGATTAACTTTTGGCACTTTCCGACGGAATGACTGACCGACAGATTGATTAACTCACCGACTGACGGACTGGTTCAGTTGCTGACTGATTGACAGTACAGCATAAACAACTAAGATCACGGATTGACTGGCTGTTCAATCGGTTCGGTTGACTCTCTCACAGACGGAATGAATTTCAGTGGTACGAAAAAGTCAAAGTACAAGAAGCCGAAGCAGCGCTTCAGTACAACCGATTCGAAAGATGATGATGGATTTCAGGATCTAAAGCCGACGGGTATGGAAAGCTAGTTTGTTTTTGTCATTTTTGCTTCAGCCAAGAGAGTGGTATAGAGTGTAGGACTAATGGTAAGAAGTTCCCGGGTTCGAACCTTGTTGCAAAATACATCACATCATGGGAAAGTTAGGCTCGGCTCGGTAATTCAGCGCCTAGACTAGTGCTAATCTATTGCCTGTCTATTCTAGTGTAAATGGAGCAAGCCTTAAAAACTGGTAGTCCTGACTCAAAGTATCGCTTGAGACAGACACTCTTAAGCGTTTCCCTGAGGTATCTGGCCTTTACAATAACACCATTCTGATGGTCCCTGGCACTAGCCGACGAGAAGGGGAGGGAAAAGTGGAATCCCCCCACTTTGGGGGTTTCTAAAAGTAGTAGGTTAAGTCAGGTTTCATGATAAAATTTGTTATACGTGTGTGTTGATTTGTGTAATATTATTTTAAAATAATTCCGAAACTCTAATAAGTGATCGATTCAGGTCCGACCTCTACATCCTCGACCAGCTCCACGACCAGTTCCATGTTCGACGTCTACTGGCGTACGAACCAGCAGTTCCTGTTTTACGCGCATTGGCTGCGTGCATACCACAAGGTTGTTGTTGTTGTTGTTGTTGTTGTTGTTGTTGTTGTTGTTGTCGTTGTCGTTGTTGTTGTTGTTGTTATTGTTGTTGTTGTTGTTGTTGTTGTTGTTGTTGTTGTTGTTGGTGTTGTTGTTGTAATTGTTGTTGTTGTTGTTGTTGTTGTGGTTGTTGTTGTTGTTGTTGTTGTTGTTGTTGTTGTTGTTGTTGTTGTTGTTGTTGTTGTTGTTGTTGTTGTTGTATGATATCTTCTTACTCAGAAAGTCTCTGTTGAGCAGCTTGATGTCAAATCTGCTTTTGGCGCGCTTTCAGGTTCCCCATTGAAAATATTTTTCACGTGACATCAAAACAAGATAGAATTGTTTTTTGATACCTCGACCAAGCTATAAATTATTATCAATTATTTATTACGACTTTAGGAAATGCGATCGGATGCTTTTGACGAATTTTGCGGTAATTTGCGCGACTATGATCAATCGGAGTTGATACCGTTGCATCGACTGAATCTGAATGGTGAGCTGAGTGAGTGAGTGAGTGAGTGAGTGAGTGAGTGAGTGAGTGAGTGAGTGAGTGAGTGAGTGAGTGAGTGAGTGAGTGAGTGAGTGAGTGAGTGAGTGAGTGAGTGAGTGAGTGAGCGAGCGAGTGAGTGAGTTTATGAGTGAGTGAGTGAATGAGTGAGTGAGTGAATGACTACTCCGTTTACCAAGTGCTGTTCGCTCATATTATACAATTCAGTACTGAGTTAACTGACGAAATTTTTCAGATTTTCGCGGTCAGTCGAGAACTGATGAAACACCAATCGACAGTGAAACATCTGACGAAAATGTTATCGACTGGGATACACGATGGGCGGAGCTAACAACAACCGATGACCTGCGCAAAAAATGCCGAAAGGTTGTTGTTGTTATATGTTGTTGTTGATGTTGTTGTTGTTGTTGTTGTATGTTGTTGTTGTTGTTGTTGTTGTTGTTGTTGTATGTTGTTGTTGATGTTGTTGTTGTTGTATGTTGTTGTTGTTGATGTTGTTGCTGTTGTTTTGTACTTAATGATTGTCTGATTGATGTTGCTGTTAAATTTCTTAATATCTTTGTTGTGCTGTTATAATTATAAATTTTTTTTTATATTGACTTGTTTTTTTTAGGAAATCTAAGTTTTTTTGTTTCTGTGATAAGTTCTTTATTTTCAGGAATACCTCATCCACACTCAATCACTGAAGCAACAACCAAAATGTCTGTCGGCCGCTCAGAAATTCCTGGCCAATCAGGGTTTCGCATTGGGTCGTGCTGATATGGAAGGGTTGGTGTGGTTGTTGTTGTTGTTGGTGTTGTTATTGTTATTGTTGGTTGTTGTGGTTGTGGTTAGTGTTGTTGTTGTTGTTGTTGTTGTCGTTGTCATTGTTTTTGTTGTCTTTTTTCTTTTGTTTTTTGTTGTTGCTGTTATGTTGCTGTTGTTGTTGTTGTTGTTGCTGGTATGTTGTTGTTGTTGTTCTTGTTGTTGTTGTTAGTGATATTGTTGTTGTTATTGTGGTTGTTCTTGCTGTTATGTTGCTGTTGTTTTTCTTTTGTTTTTTTGTTTGTTGTTACTGTTGTTTCATGTTAGGTTCTTCCTGTTGTAGTCAATGTTGTTGTTGTGGTTGACCAACTGTTGTTCATTACAGTGCATCACCCAACAATCAACTGGTCAGCTGTGACGTACAGCGTTTCCGCGAGGACAACTCGTACGATTTCCCGTTTTACTTCGAAACCAACACCCTGAAACCACCGAAGAAATTACTCAGTGAGGTTGGGTCATCGAATTTTTTCTAACTGGGTTCAATTCTTTAGATTTATTTTTTATCATTATGTATGCATTGTCATAATGAAATCAAGTTTTTTGTTTTGTTAACCAGACCAAGAATGCATAAATGTTTCAGGTGCCCGATAATTGCTGCTCACGGTGCTCCAGTTCGGTATCAGGTAAATTGATGTTTCACTCACTCACAACTTAAGTCACACCTATTCACTCACTCACTCACTCACTCTCTTACTCACTAACTCAATCAGTCACTCCAATACCCACTTACTCATTCACTAACTCAATCAGTCACATACCCACTTGCTGACTCGCGCCCTCTTCTGTCTCGTGCCCTCTCGTGCACTCACTCATAGTCCCGGGTGAGTTCAATCCAACAACGTTCAACCATTCTCTGTTCACTCACTCACTCACTCACTCACTCACTCACTGATTATCCTGTTTCAGGTTCAGACGAACCATCTTCATTCGAGTTCAACCCCGCCACGGACGGGCATTTGGTGGCCAAAAACGTCAAAGTCACAAAGAAACTGCAGAAATACTGGCGGCAACGATTTCGGCTGTTCACCCGATTCAATCACGGCGTACTGATGGATGACGGTGAGATTGTTGTTGTTGTTGTTGTTGTTGTTGTTGTTGTTGTTGTTGTTGTTGTTGTTAATGTTGTTGTTGTTGTTGTTGTTGTTGTTGTTGTTGTTGTTATTGTTGTTGTTGTTGTTTTATTGTTGTTTTTGTTGTTGTTGTTGTTGTTATGTTGTTGTTATGTTGTTGTTGTTGTTGTTGTTGTTGTTGTCGTTAATGTTGTTGTTGTTGTTATCGTTGTTGTTGTTATCGTTGTTGTTGTTGTTTTTATCATCGTTGTTGTTGTTATCGTTGTTATCGTTGTTGTTGTTGTTATTAACAATGTTGTATTTTTGCAGAAGGCTGGTATTCTGTGACACCAGAGTCGCTGGCCGCTCACATTGCCGACCGATGCGCCAACGCTTCGGTTAGTGGGACTTATTTGATTCATATTCAATCTTCTAAGTTGTTTTCTGTTTGATGTGGACATGCTTATCAGAAAAATACGGCCTATTTTTTCAAACTTTTCTGAATTGTCGTGAAACGTTGAAAACACACTCAATACTTTGTAAACCGAGTGTACTACAACGATTGTTATACATCGATATGAGTATATGACATTAGCGGTTTGAGTTATATTTGGCAAATATGGAAGCGGATTATTTCGGAAAAAACCACATGCCTTAATGTGTCCTGAAAATGTTTATGGCTAAACAGTTTTTTTAACTTCATTTATCGAATTTTCGCGCGATTTTTTCGGCGAATTTTTTGTTTTATAGAACATTTTGCAACCAAATTGTTACATTGTTTCCACGTTTTCCAGATAATCGTCGATGGATTCTGCGGGGTCGGAGGCAACGCCATTCAGTTTGCGCGACGTGGTGCTCGAGGTTGATGATCAGTCACTCACTTCATTGCTCTCTCTCACTCACTCACTCTTTCGCTCACTCACTCTTTCACTCACTCGCTCACCTACTACTTCACTAACTCCCACACTAACGCACTCCTCCACTCACTCACTCGCTAACTCACTTGCTTACTCATTAACTATCCCACTCACTTCCCCACTCACTCACTCCCCCACTCACTAACTCACTAACTCACTCATTTCCCCACTCACTCACTCCATCCCTCATTCACTCACTCCTTCCCTCCCTCATTAACTAACCCACTCACCCACTCATTCACTCACTCCCTCCCTCATTCACTCACTTCCTCCCTCCCTCATTCACTAACCCACTCACTCCCCCGCTCACTCACTCACTCACTCACTCACTCACTCACTCACTCACTCACTCACTCACTCCCTCCCTTTGTCATTCACTCACTCACTCACTCACTCACTCACTCACTCACTCACTCACTCACTCACTCACTCACTCACTCACTCACTCACTCACTCCCTCCGTCATTCACTCACTCACTCACTCACTGTTTCAGTCATCGCCATCGACATGGACCCGATCAAAATCAAATGCTCTCGGCGAAACGCCGAAATTTACGGTGTCGCCGATCGCATCGAGTTTATTTGTGCCAACTACTTCCATGCCATCGGAGGTATCAAAGCCGATGTTGTATTTCTGTCCCCACCGTGGGGCGGACCGAACTATCAACAGTTGGACACGTTTGATATGCAAAAGGTTCGTTGTTTTTTGGGGCCTTTCTCAACACTGAAGCCATCAAGACAAGATCCTGTATCTTCTCTGAGGTCCTATAATACACTAGTAGACGACCGGTGAATGTAATTGTTTTCTGTAAAAATTGCGGCTCCTTCAAAAGTTTCACTGCTATAAATAAGCCGTTGTTGTTGTTGTTGTGTTTTTTATTGTTGTTGTTGTTGTTGTTGGTGTTGTCTTCTTGAATATGCTCTCTTCATTACACTTCAACTTTTCGTGGCCGACATTTTATCTTTTCTTGATATTGTGGCATAATTTCCATATAGTGTCCGTGTTGTTGTTCTTAATCGTGCAGTTTTTGTTGTTGTTGTTGTTGTTGTTGTTACATAACCCGTTTTCCAGGACATGACGCCGGATGGTTTCGCCATCTTCGAAGCCGCCCGCGCCGTCACCAGAAACATCGTGATGTTTATGCCGAAGAATACGAATGTTAAACAGGTAAGCGTGAACTGGTTGACTCACCCACTTACTCAATTAATGACTCAACCAGTCACTCTTTTACTCGCTCACTTGATGACTCACTCACTTACACACACACTGACTCCACTCACTGATTCTCGATCTCGTATTGTTGTTCATGCCATAAAATACCAATGTTAACAAACTCACTCACTCACTCACCAAAATACCAACTCACTCACTCACTCACCTACTCACTCACTCACTCACTCACTCACTCACTCACTCACTCACTCACTCACTCACCTGCTCACCTACTCACTCACTCACTCATAGCTCGTGTCACTGGCCGGTCGCGGTGGCTATGTGGATATCGAACAAGGCTTCGTCGAGTACAGTTTTCCCCGACTAAAGGCAATCACTGCTTACTATGGTGATCTAGTGAATGCATCTGGTGATTGAGAAACCGTATCTGGTGTTTTTTTTTTGCTAAAAATAGTCACCTAGTCTGAGGATTCCCTCGTCGAGTAACCATGTCGTTTGAATGGTGTTTTCAGTAACCGTTGCCATAATTTGATTTATTTTTTGAAGGTTTCATACTAAAGTTTTATTTAATCTCACTTTGTTTGAAAAAATCTGGGGGATTGTTTGTTTCTGTTCTGTGATGGTGATTTGTGGTTTTCTCGTGTTGTTAGACAATGTATCTGCCGAAATATAGCACACTGCCCTTCTAATGTGATCATGTCAATTTACGACTTGTGATTCTCCATATTAATTTCAGCTTCTCTAGAAAAATATTTTCTTTATTTTTTACACATATCAACGTTTCTTGTAATTTACCTAAACAACATAATTCAAATGATAATAATATAATAGTCTTCCCATATTTTTTGTCGATTACAATATTTGTTGTTTTATGCCAATGTTATTTGTGATTTTGTCATGTTGATCATAACATATTTTTCGTATCCGACGTGTTCTTCAATTGTTTTCAACACTCGAAAATATTTGCGCAAACCCCCACCGTATTTCATGAACGCTTTCCAGTAGTTGCATTCCAAAATACCACTTAGGTTACATTCTAACCGCTTTAATGGGGTTAGTCTAAATTGGAACATTTCCTAGAAATTCAACTGTTCAATGGTGGATTTGAAAGACAAATCTTCGCCCTTGAATTGATAATAATCATTATTTCACTCTGTGACCTGTATATTCTTGTTGCCATTATGGCGATAAACATGAAACCTCAATTTTCCGTAATAAGATGACATCACCAGCGGACGAGAATGGAGGGAAAAGTGAAATTCTCCCTCTCTTTGGTGAAATTTCCCACCCCTTTGGAGGGTAAGCCAGTGGATGACCTAAATCTTCTCTTCCAGATGTGCCCTTAAATGTTTCCCATAATGTCTATCGGCATTGATTGCGCTCAACCCTGTACCGAGTCGGATCACTTTGTATTCCCCGCGCAGCCCGTGGTTTTTCTTCCCAACGATACGCCGAAGTCTCTGATCACCGTGGCACAACAGACGGACGATCCGAACAACCTGGACGTGATCGGCGGTCTGCAGAAGCCACGACGCGTTGACGATCAGTTCAGGTAAGCGAACGAATACGTGTTATAGTCGAATGTTTTATAATTGACTCGTTTTGTGGCAGGCCACACAATTTTCACTTAATGTTCCGCTTTATATTCGTATAGTTTTGTAATAAAAGGCAAAATTTGTCTGCGTTCATTTTATCACTAAACTGAAGTGAATTATTTTACTTAGTTTTAGCAGCAGATAGGGAAAGAGGACAAAACAGTATTGCCTTCTGAAAGTCTCAGTTGTACGTAAATATGTGGGTAAAGTAGCCTGAAACTTGCTAGTTATCGGCTGTCTGAAGAAATTTTTCATTTTTTTGGAGGAATTTCATTTTTAACTTTTTTATTATCATTTAAATGATTGTCCCATTTTCCTGCCAGTGTGACAACCGATCGATTGGGTACGATTACGTGCGGCTTCGGCGACGGTGACGGCGATTCGGCGAGCTCAACGGTGATCGCATCGTTAACTCGAGTATTTACTGAGTTGGTCGCGCCGCACCGGCGGACGAGCCAAACCTCCAAAGGGAGGGAAGTTTCATCAAAGAGGGGGGAATTGGCAATTTTCAGGCTATTTCACATACACCTTGAGGAACAAATTCCACTTTTGCGCCAAATCGCCAAAGAGGGGGGAATTCCACTTTTCCCTACCCGTCTCGTCCGCTAGTGGGTTGCGGTGTTTCACAAATTTGGAATACAAATTCCATTCATAACAATTTTGAATACGATTAATAGTAATTAATATTATTATCGTGCATTCAAATTCAGTTTCCGTATTATTTAAGAATGTTATAAATAGCTTATAATAGCTAGAAGGAGTGGGGAAAGTGGAATTCCCTCTTTGGCGTTTTCAAATAGTAGGATTTGTTTCCTAAGGTGTAGTTAAAATGGCCTGAAACCTGCCAATTCCCCCTCTTTAACGAATTTCCCCTCCCGTTGGAGGATTAGCTCGTCCGCCAGTTTCTCAATGTTATTATAGTTGTAACTTTATACTTCATAGTTGTAACAAATACGAAAATATCATGTCACATCCGTTGTCTGCTTTTCTATTATGTATTCCCTATTTCATATTCTCTACTTTGATTCCTGTAATTGTTTTATCTTATGTTTTCCTTTGACAATTGCAGCGACCGTGAGCCCCTGACCATTCTGGCCACCCTGTACAGCCTGGTACAACAGGTGCTGGTTGAAGACCTCATTGAACGACCGTTCAACGAGCTGGTTAGTCAACTCCACTAGCGAACGAGAAATGATGGGTGAAGTGGAATTCGCCCCTTTCGGCTTTTTACAAAAAGCACAATTTGTTCCTCAAGGTATAGGTAAAATGGCCTGATTTCTGAAAATTCCCCCTCTTTGGGAAGATTCCCCTCCCTTTAGAGGATAATCTCGTCCGCCAGTGAGTCCACTAGCGGACGAGAAGGGATGGGTAAAGTGGAATTCCCCCCTTTTTGGCGCTCGAACCAGGACCGTCGGAGAACGAGGTCGGCGCCTTAAAACCACTTGACAAGGGAAGCGACATACTTTTGTGTTTTTTCAGACCACCACTCTTCAAGAAGCCTGTCCTGCGGCCATCGAAGAGTCTCTGTCTTCCGTTGACTCGTACCTCGAAGGAGAGCAGGAGGAGGAAGAAGAAGAGCAAGCTGAAGGCCCGGAGGACGGTCGGGAAGGACCGGATGAGCAAAATCTGAGTGACCTGATGAGCATGATGGGACTACCGTCTCAATTCGGTGAGGGTAATAAGAAGAAGCATAAGAAACGGTTAGTGTATACAGTTAATAGGAGGAGCAGTTGTTTATATCAAGTTGTGAGGTCGACTGATTGACTGACTGACTGACTGATTGAGAGACAGACAGACTGACTGATTGACTGACTGACTGACTGATTGACTGAATGACTGACTCGCTGAATGATATATCGTATCACTGGCTGATTGATATACTGACTATCTGAGCGATCGGTTGACTGACTATCTGATCACTCGATTGACTGACAAACCGGTTGGCTGTTTCACTGTCCGACATGTTGGCTGACTGACTAATCAACCGCTTGAATGTCTCACTGATTGATTGACTGACTGAAAAAAAATTGACTGACTGATTGGTAGAGCGATTAACTTTTGGCACTTTCCGACGGAATGACTGACCGACAGATTGATTAACTCACCGACTGACGGACTGGTTCAGTTGCTGACTGATTGACAGTACAGCATAAACAACTAAGATCACGGATTGACTGGCTGTTCAATCGGTTCGGTTGACTCTCTCACAGACGGAATGAATTTCAGTGGTACGAAAAAGTCAAAGTACAAGAAGCCGAAGCAGCGCTTCAGTACAACCGATTCGAAAGATGATGATGGATTTCAGGATCTAAAGCCGACGGGTATGGAAAGCTAGTTTGTTTTTGTCATTTTTGCTTCAGCCAAGAGAGTGGTATAGAGTGTAGGACTAATGGTAAGAAGTTCCCGGGTTCGAACCTTGTTGCAAAATACATCACATCATGGGAAAGTTAGGCTCGGCTCGGTAATTCAGCGCCTAGACTAGTGCTAATCTATTGCCTGTCTATTCTAGTGTAAATGGAGCAAGCCTTAAAAACTGGTAGTCCTGACTCAAAGTATCGCTTGAGACAGACACTCTTAAGCGTTTCCCTGAGGTATCTGGCCTTTACAATAACACCATTCTGATGGTCCCTGGCACTAGCCGACGAGAAGGGGAGGGAAAAGTGGAATCCCCCCACTTTGGGGGTTTCTAAAAGTAGTAGGTTAAGTCAGGTTTCATGATAAAATTTGTTATACGTGTGTGTTGATTTGTGTAATATTATTTTAAAATAATTCCGAAACTCTAATAAGTGATCGATTCAGGTCCGACCTCTACATCCTCGACCAGCTCCACGACCAGTTCCATGTTCGACGTCTACTGGCGTACGAACCAGCAGTTCCTGTTTTACGCGCATTGGCTGCGTGCATACCACAAGGTTGTTGTTGTTGTTGTTGTTGTTGTTGTTGTTGTTGTTGTCGTTGTCGTTGTTGTTGTTGTTGTTGTTGTTGTTGTTGTTGTTGTTGTTGTTGTTGTTGGTGTTGTTGTTGTAATTGTTGTTGTTGTTGTTGTTGTTGTGGTTGTTGTTGTTGTTGTTGTTGTTGTTGTTGTTGTTGTTGTTGTTGTTGTTGTTGTTGTTGTTGTTGTTGTATGATATCTTCTTACTCAGAAAGTCTCTGTTGAGCAGCTTGATGTCAAATCTGCTTTTGGCGCGCTTTCAGGTTCCCCATTGAAAATATTTTTCACGTGACATCAAAACAAGATAGAATTGTTTTTTGATACCTCGACCAAGCTATAAATTATTATCAATTATTTATTACGACTTTAGGAAATGCGATCGGATGCTTTTGACGAATTTTGCGGTAATTTGCGCGACTATGATCAATCGGAGTTGATACCGTTGCATCGACTGAATCTGAATGGTGAGCTGAGTGAGTGAGTGAGTGAGTGAGTGAGTGAGTGAGTGAGTGAGTGAGTGAGTGAGTGAGTGAGTGAGTGAGTGAGTGAGTGAGTGAGTGAGTGAGTGAGTGAGTGAGCGAGCGAGTGAGTGAGTTTATGAGTGAGTGAGTGAATGAGTGAGTGAGTGAATGACTACTCCGTTTACCAAGTGCTGTTCGCTCATATTATACAATTCAGTACTGAGTTAACTGACGAAATTTTTCAGATTTTCGCGGTCAGTCGAGAACTGATGAAACACCAATCGACAGTGAAACATCTGACGAAAATGTTATCGACTGGGATACACGATGGGCGGAGCTAACAACAACCGATGACCTGCGCAAAAAATGCCGAAAGGTTGTTGTTGTTATATGTTGTTGTTGATGTTGTTGTTGTTGTTGTTGTATGTTGTTGTTGTTGTTGTTGTTGTTGTTGTTGTATGTTGTTGTTGATGTTGTTGTTGTTGTATGTTGTTGTTGTTGATGTTGTTGCTGTTGTTTTGTACTTAATGATTGTCTGATTGATGTTGCTGTTAAATTTCTTAATATCTTTGTTGTGCTGTTATAATTATAAATTTTTTTTTATATTGACTTGTTTTTTTTAGGAAATCTAAGTTTTTTTGTTTCTGTGATAAGTTCTTTATTTTCAGGAATACCTCATCCACACTCAATCACTGAAGCAACAACCAAAATGTCTGTCGGCCGCTCAGAAATTCCTGGCCAATCAGGGTTTCGCATTGGGTCGTGCTGATATGGAAGGGTTGGTGTGGTTGTTGTTGTTGTTGGTGTTGTTATTGTTATTGTTGGTTGTTGTGGTTGTGGTTAGTGTTGTTGTTGTTGTTGTTGTTGTCGTTGTCATTGTTTTTGTTGTCTTTTTTCTTTTGTTTTTTGTTGTTGCTGTTATGTTGCTGTTGTTGTTGTTGTTGTTGCTGGTATGTTGTTGTTGTTGTTCTTGTTGTTGTTGTTAGTGATATTGTTGTTGTTATTGTGGTTGTTCTTGCTGTTATGTTGCTGTTGTTTTTCTTTTGTTTTTTTGTTTGTTGTTACTGTTGTTTCATGTTAGGTTCTTCCTGTTGTAGTCAATGTTGTTGTTGTGGTTGACCAACTGTTGTTCATTACAGTGCATCACCCAACAATCAACTGGTCAGCTGTGACGTACAGCGTTTCCGCGAGGACAACTCGTACGATTTCCCGTTTTACTTCGAAACCAACACCCTGAAACCACCGAAGAAATTACTCAGTGAGGTTGGGTCATCGAATTTTTTCTAACTGGGTTCAATTCTTTAGATTTATTTTTTATCATTATGTATGCATTGTCATAATGAAATCAAGTTTTTTGTTTTGTTAACCAGACCAAGAATGCATAAATGTTTCAGGTGCCCGATAATTGCTGCTCACGGTGCTCCAGTTCGGTATCAGGTAAATTGATGTTTCACTCACTCACAACTTAAGTCACACCTATTCACTCACTCACTCACTCACTCTCTTACTCACTAACTCAATCAGTCACTCCAATACCCACTTACTCATTCACTAACTCAATCAGTCACATACCCACTTGCTGACTCGCGCCCTCTTCTGTCTCGTGCCCTCTCGTGCACTCACTCATAGTCCCGGGTGAGTTCAATCCAACAACGTTCAACCATTCTCTGTTCACTCACTCACTCACTCACTCACTCACTCACTCACTCCCTCCCTTTGTCATTCACTCACTCACTCACTCACTCACTCACTCACTCACTCACTCACTCACTCACTCACTCACTCACTCACTCACTCACTCACTCCCTCCGTCATTCACTCACTCACTCACTCACTGTTTCAGTCATCGCCATCGACATGGACCCGATCAAAATCAAATGCTCTCGGCGAAACGCCGAAATTTACGGTGTCGCCGATCGCATCGAGTTTATTTGTGCCAACTACTTCCATGCCATCGGAGGTATCAAAGCCGATGTTGTATTTCTGTCCCCACCGTGGGGCGGACCGAACTATCAACAGTTGGACACGTTTGATATGCAAAAGGTTCGTTGTTTTTTGGGGCCTTTCTCAACACTGAAGCCATCAAGACAAGATCCTGTATCTTCTCTGAGGTCCTATAATACACTAGTAGACGACCGGTGAATGTAATTGTTTTCTGTAAAAATTGCGGCTCCTTCAAAAGTTTCACTGCTATAAATAAGCCGTTGTTGTTGTTGTTGTGTTTTTTATTGTTGTTGTTGTTGTTGTTGGTGTTGTCTTCTTGAATATGCTCTCTTCATTACACTTCAACTTTTCGTGGCCGACATTTTATCTTTTCTTGATATTGTGGCATAATTTCCATATAGTGTCCGTGTTGTTGTTCTTAATCGTGCAGTTTTTGTTGTTGTTGTTGTTGTTGTTGTTACATAACCCGTTTTCCAGGACATGACGCCGGATGGTTTCGCCATCTTCGAAGCCGCCCGCGCCGTCACCAGAAACATCGTGATGTTTATGCCGAAGAATACGAATGTTAAACAGGTAAGCGTGAACTGGTTGACTCACCCACTTACTCAATTAATGACTCAACCAGTCACTCTTTTACTCGCTCACTTGATGACTCACTCACTTACACACACACTGACTCCACTCACTGATTCTCGATCTCGTATTGTTGTTCATGCCATAAAATACCAATGTTAACAAACTCACTCACTCACTCACCAAAATACCAACTCACTCACTCACTCACCTACTCACTCACTCACTCACTCACTCACTCACTCACTCACTCACTCACTCACCTGCTCACCTACTCACTCACTCACTCATAGCTCGTGTCACTGGCCGGTCGCGGTGGCTATGTGGATATCGAACAAGGCTTCGTCGAGTACAGTTTTCCCCGACTAAAGGCAATCACTGCTTACTATGGTGATCTAGTGAATGCATCTGGTGATTGAGAAACCGTATCTGGTGTTTTTTTTGCTAAAAATAGTCACCTAGTCTGAGGATTCCCTCGTCGAGTAACCATGTCGTTTGAATGGTGTTTTCAGTAACCGTTGCCATAATTTGATTTATTTTTTGAAGGTTTCATACTAAAGTTTTATTTAATCTCACTTTGTTTGAAAAAATCTGGGGGATTGTTTGTTTCTGTTCTGTGATGGTGATTTGTGGTTTTCTCGTGTTGTTAGACAATGTATCTGCCGAAATATAGCACACTGCCCTTCTAATGTGATCATGTCAATTTACGACTTGTGATTCTCCATATTAATTTCAGCTTCTCTAGAAAAATATTTTCTTTATTTTTTACACATATCAACGTTTCTTGTAATTTACCTAAACAACATAATTCAAATGATAATAATATAATAGTCTTCCCATATTTTTTGTCGATTACAATATTTGTTGTTTTATGCCAATGTTATTTGTGATTTTGTCATGTTGATCATAACATATTTTTCGTATCCGACGTGTTCTTCAATTGTTTTCAACACTCGAAAATATTTGCGCAAACCCCCACCGTATTTCATGAACGCTTTCCAGTAGTTGCATTCCAAAATACCACTTAGGTTACATTCTAACCGCTTTAATGGGGTTAGTCTAAAGTCTAGGGTGCAGAGGCGGGCCGCTGGGGGGGGGGGGTTTACCCCACCTCACTTCTCAGGGTCGGTGGGTAGCCTACCCCCTCTAGACAAAAATTTTGGTCGCCTACCCCTTCCCCCCCTCCCCCCCCGACTCGAAATTTTTGAGAAAATCGGCCTCAAAACCTCGATTTTGAGGCTTATTTTTTTAAAAGTTTTGCCTGTGAAAATTTTTTTTGAACAAACGCGTTTTCTGGGTCGATTTTCTTGGTTAAAACCTGAAAAAACCGGTTCATGTGATGTTTATAACTTATAATAGGAGATTTTTTTAAGCAAAAACGAGCAAAAAATGGGGCTTTTTAGCGAATTTTTTTCTACCCTCCCTACCCGACCTTACCTCCCCCACTTTTCGGACTGGGCGAATAGGATGGGATTTTCTGTTGGCTACCCCCCCCCCCCCTCCCCCAAACGCGAAAAAACCCGGCCCACCTCTGCTAGGGTGAACCTGATTTAGAAGGTGATTTCGAAGAACTCATGATCAAAATACCCTAACGTTCATGTTTTCCCAGTCAAAATGATATTTTTAGTTTGTTGTAGATTCAAGAATCATTTCGCAAGAAACCAAATTCCTGTATTAGGTTGATTGATTCCGCATAATGTTCCACTAAAAATCCGCAACTACAGTACTAGAACATGAATAATTGTTAGCTTCTTCCTTCATATCGATTCGCTCTTTTTTCATTGATTCAATTTGATTCAATTCCATTCGTTTTCTGTTGTGAATTTCTTGTTATGCATTTTGTTGAGAAAATCTTGCAATGAATTAGTTTTCGAATGAATGAAATAAAGAGCAACCAATCTGTGTGTGTTGAAGTCATTATTTATTTAAAAAGAATGTTAGATAACATAGTGTTTAATTTGAATTTGATTGTAAAATGCAGCTTCTGAACAACATCCTGCCACACTTACTCAACAGCTCAAGAACTAAATATCTCATTTACTCACGGACTCACGCTGTACACAGCTGAATAACTCACTTTGTCAAGGTCAGACATCATTGCAACTGCTCAGCACGTAAGTGGCTCCCCAGCTAACCAACTCGCTCGCTTAGTACATGGCTAACTCACTCATTGAAATTGCTCCCTAAATAACTCGCCTCTTAAATTCATTTAATTTCAATTAACTTTGTCCCATAGCTGAATTCCCGTAAAAATTGTGGGGAACGTACTCACTAACTCAGCTACGCACTAACATACCTACTCACTAACTCACTCACTCATTAACTCATTTATTCACTAACTCACTCATCCACCCACTCACTAAGCAGCACAATCCCTCACATAATTAACTTTGACGTTCCGACCATCAATAACGACGAACGCCCGTAAAAATTGTCAGAACAGGAACGTACCAACTCAGTAACTCACTCACTCACCAACATACTTATTCACTCACTAACATACCTACTCACTCACTCACTCACTCACTCACTCACTAAGCAACACATTCCCACACTTAATTAACTTTGTCTGAATGCATCGGCTAAGGACGTTCCAACCATCAAGAAAGATACATAAGAGCACGTGTAAAAAATTTGACACATATCAGGAACATATTCACTACTAACTTGTTATGTTGCTCACTGACTAACTCTCTCACTAACATACAGAGTGGGCCAAAAAAAAGTTTGCGCGTTTGAGGAGTTACTGTAAAAGTTGTAAATAAGCTGTGTAGCAGCGGTATAGCGCATTCGAATGAGTATATGTTTGCCTAGAAAATAATGTGTGGCTTAAGTTTCATCAAACTTTTTTTCTAATTTTACAAGTCAATTGGAGAAAGTTTCAAAATTTCGCCAAAAATGTCGTTTAATTTGTGTTAGAAACATGTTTAATAACGGAAAGAACAGCTTAACATAACCATTATATATTAAACGAAACATTCCCAAACATTAAAATCATATGTAATGTTAATAACGCTCGAAATTGTTGTCAAGTGATCATTCATGGTTACAATCTACAGAAAACAACCATGGCGGCTTGAATTCATTAAAATAGTCTTTCGGTTACAAATGATAGTTTAAAGCGGAGTTGATGGGCAAAAAACTTATCATTTATGCTTCTTTATCATAAAAAGTCAATAAATTTAATAAAACTGACAAACGTTCAAGGAATAAGCGAAACGAAGCACACAAACACGATTTCACTCAGGTCACGTTTGCATGATCCGTTGGGCGCGCGTTTAAAAAAACTTATGCCGTTGCTGCTGTAAACATCTAAACCTAGTCATATGACATCATTTTGTAGACAAACATATGCCCAATCGAATGCATTAATCCGCAATCTCGCAGCTTGTATATAACTTTCACAATAACTGCTCAAACGCGCAAACTTTTTTTTGGCCCACCCTGTATGTATCTACTCACTCACTAACTCACCCACTCACTATAATACATAACTCACTCAATTAACTTTGCCTGAATGCATCGGCTAAAGACGTTCCAACCTTCAAGAACGTACTGACTGACTTACTATGTAGCTCAATGACTAACTCACTCACCAACATATCTACTCACTCACTAATTAACTTTGGCTCAATGAATCGGTAATGACGTTCCAATCATCAAGAAAGAAAAGAGCGCTCGTTAAACATTAGAGACAGATCAGGAACATACAACGGATTCACTATGTAGCTCACTGACTTACTCACTCACTAACTCACTCACTAACATACATACTCACTAACTCACTCACTAACTCACCTACTCACTTAATTAACTTTGACTCCAACCATCAATAACGATAAGAGCGCCTGTGGAAAATTAGAGACAGATCATGAACGTACTACTGACTCACTGTGTAGCTCGCTGACTAACTCGCTCACTGACATACCTACTCACTCACAAACTCACGCACAAAGTAACATATTCCCACACTTGATTAACTTTGCCTGAATGCATCGTCTAATGACGTTCCATCCATCAATAACAACATTAAGAGCGCCTGCAAAAAATTAGAGACAGATAAAAAAACGTACTCACTCACTATGTTGCTTACTGACTAACTCATTCACTAAATCACTCACTAACATACATACTCACTAACTCACCTACTCACTACTTAACTCACCTAATTAACTTTGACTCAAAAATCGGCTAATGACGTTCCAATCATCAAGAAAGATAAGAGCGCCTGTAAAACATTAGAGACAGATCAGGAACATACTACTGACTCACTATGTAGCTCAATGACTAACTCTCTCACTAACATATCTACTCACTCACTAACTCACCTACTCACTACATAACTCACTCAATTAACTTTGCCTCAATGAATAGGCTAATGACGATCCAATCATCAACAACGATAAGGGCGCCTGGCATCAATTACCGGCAGATCAGGAACCCTGGAACACTAGCGGACGAGAAGGGGAAGGAAAAGTGGAATTCCCCCCTCTTTGGCAGTTCGAAAAACCATACTTTGGTTCCTTAAGGTGTAAGTTAAATGGCCTTCAAACTGTTAATTCCCCCCTCTTTGATGGCATTCCCCTTCCTTTGGAGGTTTGACTCGTCCGCCAGTTCCCTGGAACATGAAAATTAATATCGGTTCATCGGTTTTTCGTGCTCTGATTTCGCAATGAACGTTACATAACAGGTTTTAATAACTCGTTATCATTTATACCTATGTATTTCTCCTTACTTAATCTTCCACATAATTCCTGTTTTAACATTTTGCTAGATTTGGCTACGAATTTATGCATTTTTATTTTTACCTTTTGCTAAATTTGGCTAAGAATGTCGGTTGTGTATTATAAATGTCACTCACGCCAAATAAAAGCAGTATCCAGTATACTAATAATCGAATAGTCTGTAATATAGTCTGTTGTGATAGAAACTGTGATAGATAATATATCAGATAAACCGTCACATATCTGAGTTGATGCGCCATATGTAGCGACAACTGGACTGAAACTGAATTATCAACTTTGAACGATTAGTGGTTACATGCGAGGCAATATACGTTCGATTTCTGATTTAGATCTCTGCTATATTTCTTGCGTTTGTTAATGCCTTTATTTCGTTCGTCTCCGTATTTTGTGTCTGATTTATCTCATTTATTGTAAATATTTCGATCAACCCGGTCATTCAATTACCGATTACTGTCTATTTTTGTGTGCTTAATGCTAATCAAGATCGGGAGAAAAATCATAAAAATTTTCTCACCTCGCCACCTTTTCACTTATTTCCTATTCTTGCAATATTGTCTTTTACATAAACCAAAAACTTGTTGGCACGCAGTTTCAGTTCAAATCTGTTTTTGGCGCGCTCTAACATTTTCAGGGAAATAAAATCACTTTCACATAACATTCGGACGCAAAAATACAAAACCCAGTAATTTTTCTAGAATTTTCTAAACGCCAAAATTTTCTGTCACCAAAAATATATTCCATATGAAGTTTTACTGTTCTTTAACCCCCGATTACCTATCGTAAGGCTGACTTGTCCGAGCGGGAGCGAGAACAAGCGCGTTAGGCCCGCGCAGCGGTGGTAATTCAGTGGTCACCCACCTCATAAAATTTCGTGTGTAAGAAAAATTTTAGGAAAATTACTGGGTTTTGGAAATATGCCATTCGGACATATAAGCAATAAGAATATAAACACGCTTTCGCATATATAAGCACGGCTTACAAGGAATATAAAGTTACGGCCATATAAGCAATAAGATGAAATAAATACTCTTAGTCCTAATCTGAGCATATTCTCGAACGCAGGTTCTGTAATAAATAGAAAGGTTAGGCGTACAAGAAATAATGGGAATTTCGTTCGACAAAAATTCCTCATCTGTTTTTGATGACCAAAGTGACCTTAGACCCGAGTGGCCCAACAAATAAAGGGTAATAATGTTCTCTGTTGCTCAATTACTCTGTTGGCATTTGTAGCACATTAAGCCGACTTATAGCCATACGTGTAACTCCCGCCGTCAGCTGGACGCGTTCAGTTCCCAGGGGGGGCGATGAGGACGCGTCCACATCCCTCGACCTGGGAACAGGACGCGTCTTCATCTCTCGACCTGGGAACAGGACGCGTCCTGTTCCCAGGTCGAGGGATGAAGACGCGTCCTCATCGCCCCCCCTGGGAACTGAACGCGTCCAGCTGACGGCGGGAGTTACACGTATGCTTATAGCCTATCCAGGGACTCTTGTTACATGTAGCCAAAAACTGTTTGGCGCGCAGTTTGAATTCAAATCTGTTTTTTTTGAAGCGTTTTCAAATTGCCAAGAAACAAAATCTTTCACACATATCATTTGAACAACATTTTTTTTAAATTAAAAAAATTTTATTTAAAAAAACTTGAAAGGATTTACAATGAGAAAGTAACGACAGCCACTGCAGCGGCTTAGAGCGTTGCTTCTTAACAATTCATGTTTCATTGCTGATATAGATTTCCTTCAGTGACTTTTTGAAATACTGGAGGAGAAACTCTGGTCAAATTGAGCGGTAACGACAGCCACTTCAACGGCTTAGAGCGTTGCTAGTTATCAATCCTCGTTTCATTGATAGTATGAATTTTCTTCAGTGACTTTTGAAATACTGGAGGCGAAACTCTGGTCAAATTGAGCGGTAACGACAGCCACTGCAGCGGCTTAGAGCGTTGCTAGTAATCAATTCAAGTTTCATTAGTGATATACATTTTCTTCAGTGACTTTTTGAGATACTGGCAGCGAAACTCTGGCCAAATGGAGCGGTAACGACAGCCACTGCAGCGGCCAATAGCGTAGCTAGTTTTCCTTTAACGTTGCATTGATCATATATATTTTCTTCAGTGACTTTTTGAAACACTGGAGACGAAACTCTGTTCAAATTGAGCGGTAACGACAGCCACTGCAGCGGCTTAGAGCGTTGCTACTTAACAATCCCCGTTTCAATGATATAGGCTGGACAATTGATTATTGGAAAATCGGTAACTGTTAATAAAATACCTAAGCACGTTTTTTTATTTCAGAGTCACATTTTCTCTTATTTTGGATTCAGACCGCAAACTTGAATTTGAATTTCCCAGCGAAAAAAAATTATAGAAAATGTTTTAAACTCAATATGAACTTCAAATTATAATAAAAACTAATTCAGACCAAAAATACAAATCACGTTCAAATGCTGTATAATTTGTTACCCAACCACTTTTATTCCTTACGATTCCTTGCAGTTGGGTTTCATGGCCTAAATCCAAAATAAGACAAAATGTGAATCTGAAATTAAAAACGTGCTTAGGTACTTTCTTAACAGTTACAGATTTTCTAATAACCAATTGTCCAGCCTATAGCGCATGCAAGGAAAAGTCTTACTGCGGTCTAGAAGCAGGAGGGCTTTTAAATTTAGTCTTCAAATCAAATGTGATGGCTTTTATCCGATTGCCCAATCATGACCAACTGATTTACCATTCGGCCATTGTGTTGATGCCACTTGATTTCCAGATCCTCAATTCAGCGCGACGGAAGTGTCCAAATCTGATCAGAGGTACGGACCATGGACTGATAGTCCGTTGTGTCATGTGTTTTCATTGTTTCTGTAAAACTTTTCTCTGCGACAGCTCCTAAATTCACACAGAGAGATTTGAAGATTACAGTATTGAAGGATGTATGTAAGCCATTTGATTTCCAGGTCCTCATGTCAGCTGAACGGAAATTGCCACCTCAGATTGTAAGAACAAAACCCAAAAGTACGGACGAAACAGTAGCAGTCCGTTGTCCCATGTGTCACCACATTTCATGTCTTCACAAGCTAAATGATTTTAAATGGTTGAATTTGGTAAGTCTTTTCTTTGTGACGACTTTTCGCCTAGTGATTCTACTACACACAGGCTGGTCCAAAAAAATTACAACACTTTGAAGCGGAATAACTCTCGGCACAGAGATCAGATTTGATTGAAATTTCCAGGTATTATCATCAACATACTAACTTACAAAAGTATATAAAACCAGGTCAATCGAACAATCCCAGCGGCTACCACGCATTAATGTTTGCAAAAATGCGTATGGGTCAAAAACCGAGCGATTCATACATGAACAATCAGGACATGGTTTACCCGTGACTTGTTAAACAATAAACTTAGTTATTTTAGCATCTAATCAATCCAGAGTCTTTTTTACTTATTCTGAAGCATTTATAGTTCAAATTTTTCGAATTTTATTTTTCATTTGAATAAACTTTGTTTCAGAGGTGAAAATTGCGTGTATCTCCCTCTGACATTGAAAAAGCGTTTAGTTAGCTATTTTAAAACGAAAAATAAAAACCAATTGAACAAAATGCGTTAAAACCCACGATAAAATTTAATTAAACGTGGAATTATTACCAACTACTAGCAAAATCTAATGTTTCATCTATTACATGCACATCATCTCATGAATAGGCAAGCACGATTAGGCGGTTTTTGACCCATGCGCTTTTTCGCAAACATTAATGCGTGGCCGCTGTGATCGTCCGATCCTCTTCGTTTCATACAATTTTCTGAGTTAATATGATGATGATAATACCTGAAAATTTCAATCAAATCAGATATTTGTGCCGTGAGTTATTCAGCTTCAAAGTGTTGTCATTTTTTTGGACCACCCTGTAGAATGGTATTCAAATGAGTGAGAAGCGTATGCCACTTGATTTTCAGATTCCCCAATGCAGCGGGACGGAAATGACTAGATCAAATCAAAGGTACCGACCATTGACTGATATAGTCAATTGTCTTATTCTCATGTGTTACCATAATTCAATCCGACGTCTGAAATCTTGAAGTCTTCACAAAGCCCTGTCATTCGGTTATCTACCGTAAAATCTCAATCTCAAAGCCTGAAATTTGTGAAAAAATTCTTTGTATCGACTTTTGAATTGAAGTCCGAAATCTTGAAATCAGGTTTTCACAAAGTTCTGTCATTCGGTTATCACAAAGTTCTGTCATTCGGTTATCACAAAGTTCTGTCATTCGGTTATCACAAAGTTCTGTCATTCGGTTATCACAAAGTTCTGTCATTCGGTTATCGCAAAGTTCTCTCATTCGGTTATCACAAAGTTCTGTCATTCGGTTATCACAAAGTTCTGTCATTCGGTTATCACAAAGTTCTCTCATTCGGTTATCACAAAGTTCTGTCATTCGGTTATCACAAAGTTCTCTCATTCGGTTTTCACAAAGTTCTGTCATTCGGTTATCACAAAGTTCTCTCATTCGGTTTTCACAAAGTTCTGTCATTCGGTTATCACAAAGTACTGTCATTCGGTTTTCACAAAGTTCTGTCATTCGGTTATCTACAGAAGGATTTCAAAGCCTGAGCTTTGTGAGACTTTTCATTTGTGGCGATTTTCAAATTGAATCAAGTGTGCTGTGATATCCAACTTACAGTATGTATTTTGTGTTCTGTGAAGTGAAGTTATCTTGTTGTTAAGGTACGGACATCCAAATGATATTTCGTTGTCTCCTGGGTTTCCAAGGCCTTCACAGAGTCTTGTGATTCGGTTGGGATTTACTAGGATTTTTCTTTATTACGGCCTTCATAGTCGATCTGAAAATCTATTCGGAACTTTCGTAATGTCTCGAAACGTTTCGTTTAGATTTTTTCTTCCATTACTGAGTTCGTTTCATGTATGTGGCTCTCTTTCAAAGATAGCCTTCATAGCAAGTGCCATTTCATCACCATTGAAAAAAACTTGACGGACCCATTTGTTAGTCACTTCTCCGACGTTCTCTCATCAGTCAAATAGGAAATAACACTGGGGAAGCCCGTCTCACTCCTGTCATTGATGTATGGGATGACTAGGAAATGTCGAAATAAGTCATTTGCAGAAGAAAGTGTTTTTTGAGATTCTAGTCAACTTTTTTACGCATACTTTGTAGTTACAACTCAAATAAATCTACATATAATATGTACATATGTACTTAGTTGAAATTGACAATTGATATAAACCAATGTATGAAGTTGATCGAATTGTGGTTCAACCTGCGCCGCTGAAAACTTAGTAAAAAAAACAAGGGATAAACTAAATGTACATAATGTTTCAAAAGTTGAACGACTTGTTATTCAGTTTTTTCCGTTCGCTGAGTAATACATTGACACATGCATAGTAAAACGGCCAGATTACTAGTTTTGAAAATTACGGAGAAAATTCGAAAATCTTTTCATTTTTATCATCGCCAGAAACCTGAAATTCCTGGACAACTTCACAGCTCAATTTGATTATTTTGGAGACCATTTCAAAAAAGTATTTCGAACGGATTCGGAAACCTGAAACTCGTGGAAATTTTCAAAAGTGAGTGAAAAAACTGTTTGCCAAACCTAATTTTCTCTTGTTGTCATTCAATTTGTGGACGTTCTGTTCAACTTGTGGACGTTCTGTTCAACTTGTGGACGTTCTGTTCAACTTGTGGACGTTCTGTTCAACTTGTGGACGTTCTGTTCAACTTGTGGACGTTCTGTTCAACTTGTGGACGTTCTGTTCAACTTGTGGACGTTCTGTTCAACTTGTGGACGTTCTGTTCAACTTGTGGACGTTCTGTTCAATTTGTGGACGTTCTGTTCAACTTGTGGACGTTCTGTTCTGACAGCTGCAGATTTCTGGTTGGAAAGGTTTCTTCTTTTCAACATCAGAGACAAGTGGAAATGGGACAATTTGTCATTGCCTCAAACATCAGTCGAAAAAATCTTCACTTCTCAAAAGACATCATTCCTCTTGGTTTTGCAACAGTTTTTTTCTTAGTTTTATATTTTAAACCAGACTTTTTCACTTTTTTCACTCGCTATGATGGCTTATCCTATATTCGGAAAACTCCAAATCAGGTGATTTACACACCACGTCAACAATTTCAACCAATTCCGCATAACGTATCATGAAGACTTTACCATATTGAGACCATCACATTACGGTGAACAGGTCTTGGTCGACCACATGACATTGTCATTCTCTGACTGAAGTTCCGGTGACGTTACTCAATCAAGGCGCACATGAAGCTGGAAGTAAAATTGCTGATCGTAGTAATTCGTAAATGAACCTGTGAAGTATTCCTTTGTAACACCATTGAAGCCAATGAGAATCATTGAAATATATAAAAATCATTGAAATATATGAAAATCATTGAAATATATGAAATTCATTGAAATAGATGAAAATCATTGAAATATAATAAAATCATTGAAATACATATATGAGAATCATGGAAATATATGAAAATCACTGAAATATATGAAAATCACTGAAATATATGAAAATCATTGAAATATATGAAAATCATTGAAATATATAAAAATCATTGAAATATATGAAAATCATTGAAAGATATGAAACTCATTGAAATATATGAAAATCATTGAAATACATATATGAGAATCATGGAAATATATGAAAATCACTGAAATATATGAAAATCACTGAAATATATGAAAATCACTGAAATATGTAGATAGGAGTGTTTAGAACTGCATGGTTCACTGACCATGGTATTTGGTATAAGGATTGTTTTCATTTTTGAATGGTTGTCCGGTTAGGTTCTGTCAAAAAAATAAATGATTTGAAAAATGTTTATACACGTACAGTATGTACCTACTGTAAGTATTGTCTTACTCGCTCTTACGTGAACGCGTACACACGCACCATTGGCAGACGAGCCAAACCTCCAAAGGGAGGGGAATCTCTTCAAGGAGGGGAGAATCGGCAGATTTTACGCAATTTTACCTACACCTTGGGCAACAAATTCTGTTTTTCGAAAACATCAAAGAGGGGGGAATTCCACTTTTCCCTCCCCTTGTCGTCCGCTAGTGGCACGCACTGTTTTTACCCCCAGATTCTCAAATTCCCTCAACCATAAATGGGTAAAAAAGAGGATATTTTGTGACAAAACGCTCGCTCGACCACTTGTTGATGACGAAAATGTTCATTTTCGGGTAAATTTCAACTGAAAGTTACACTACCATCTGCTGTTGTTGACGGGGGAAAACACCCACTGTTCGTTCACTTTGCATAGAAAATGGCTTGGAACCGTAAAAATGGAAACTTGCAGTTAAACCCCGTATGTTGTTTCTGCAAGCAAAAGTTTTGCCCAAAACGTCTGATCATGAAACATTACTAGCCTCAACTCAAATCTGTTGACACCATAGTTTAACACAGTATAGATTGGGGTGATGATGATTGATGTGCGTGTTAACACTGACTATCTGATGTTTCATTATCAGACGTGGTGAGCAACATTTTTGTTTTCAGAAACAACATACGGGCTTTATTACTTAGTGATCGTCCGTTTCGAAACTTTGAAAGTATACCCCAATGGGATCGCATAAAATTTCAGCTCAGAACAGTTTTTTTCCCACGGTTGAAAAAGTCTTACTTCGTTCGTTCGTAAGTTTGAAGATGCGGTGTTGCTTTACTGATTCTTTCTCAAATTACATTCGTAATCTGTTCTCCTGCCAATCCACCATCGGACGATAAGGAGAGGAAAAAATTCAATTTGTTCCCAAAATTGTAGGTAAAATGGCTTCAAAACTGTCCGATCCCCCCTATTTGATAAAAATTACCCTCCTTTTGGAGGTTTGACTTGACTGCTAGTATAGCTTGGTCATCGTATCTTGTAACTGAAATTAATTTTCATAAACCCTTAATTACGTTTGCAATTATGCAAATGCCATAAGGAAAACAATTTGTTTCTCGGAAATTTGAATGCGCGCCAAAATCATATTTGAATTCAAACTGCGTGCCAAAAGCTTTTTGACTATAACGAGACACAATGGATCGGCTTTACAATACACCGCTTCATCAGCATCACTAAACTACTCCAGGTATAGTGCTGACAAACTTTTATTAGAAAATTGACATTTGTAACATTTTGTGCTGCATAAATGCGAATTATGGATTCAGAAAAATCTATATGGAAATGATTATTTTGGAAATGAAATAAACTTTCGATGGTTCGAAGTTTACATTGGGTTTACAAAACCTCACTTTACTGAATGTCCCATTTGATTTTTTCCCTTTTATAAACAATTCTAACTCTTTCTATATTTACGGTTAGACTCTTGGTTATTGCGACATTTTTGCCAAAATCCAGTCTATAACCGGTGTAACGTCACTAACGTTGATTGTCTTTGATTGCAGTCATCAGAGTCTGTGGGAAAACTTTGTAGCATTCGAGTAAAATTAGGTTTGAAATTTATAAGTTTGATATTCATTTGCACTAAACACGACTTCTTTCATGTAAAAATATCCGTATGGCAGTTTGACATTTATTTGAACAAAATAAGACCTTTTCAGAATGACAACGAAATCAGTAGCCATCCATTTCTGCCTGAAAATCAAAGGCGGAATAGTCTTGAAACATTGTCAAAAATGGCGATCCTCTAATTTCAGTCTCTTAATGAAGTGAGAACACCATAAGGTTCTCAAGGGTACCGTTAAAAGCTTTTTTTGGCAAATGCCAAACGCAAAAAGTTTACTAAATCTCTTCCACTCCAGAATTCCTTCAGATGGCTGTGAATGAGAACGTACCGAAATCAATCTTCATCAAGAGATGCCGATAGAAGGGTCATTCATTACAAGAAAAGTGCCAGCATCAATTCACAACAGTTGACACTTGCGAACACAGTGGTTGTTGTTGTTGTTGTTGTTGTTGTTGTTGTTGTTGTTGTTGTTGTTGTTGTTGTTGTTGTTGTTGTTGTTGTTGTTGTTGTTGTTGTTGTTGGTTGTTGTTGTTGTTGTTGTTGTTGTTGTTGTTGTTGTTGTTGTTGTTGTTGTTGTTGTTGTTGTTGTTGTTGTTGTTGTTGTTGTTGTTGTTGTGAGAGCGGCCAGTTACCACACGTCACTCGCAACCTATAAAAGACCAAAAACCAAGTGTCAGCTTGTTGTTTTTTGCGCCCAAATTGTGGCATCCTGAGTAATGACGCATCCCAAAAAGGGGCATAAAAACACCATTTATTTGCCAGTGTTTACCAAACTGGTGATTTGTCGAGGTGTGGGAAAAATCACCAGATATATCATCTTTATGCATTATTTGACGGCGATGAGAGCGAATACTTTTTTGAGAAAAATGTTTTTTTTCGTAATCAGGTTCGGACGGTGTGAATATTTTTTTTGTTCTTGTTAACTCGCAATAAAAAAATGTGGCAAAATTTTTTTATTTTGTCCGACAAAAAAAAGTTTATCTGTCTAAATATTAAATTTTTTTCTTATATTTTCTCGTTCCAATCCTAAATTTGCAATATCAATTGATTAGAAAAATGAGCTTGAAAAATGTTATATTGAAAACCACTGGCGGACGAGCTAAATCCCCAAAGGGAGGGGAATTTCGTCAAAGATGGGGAATCGGCAGTTTTCAGGCCATTATACCTACCTACACCTTGGGGAACAAACTATACTTTTTGAAACAGCCAAAGAGGGGGGAATTCCACTTTTCCCACCCCTTCTCGTCCGCTAGTGTTGAAAACCGTTTGTTGGTTGATGAAGACAAGGGTTTCGTGTTAATCAGAAAAGCTTCAGGGCGCGCAATTTGAATTTGAATCTGCTTTTGGCGCGCTTTCAAAATTCGGGTAATAAATCGGGGTTAACGTATGTACTTTGCGTCTTATTCACGGATTTCGGTCACGATTCAATAAAAAGCATTTTTTAATAACAAGAAACCCCGATCTGACTATAAACAATCCTGTTGTGGGTTCCGTTGATTGAATATGAATGAACGACCATCGGATTCATTGAATTCAGTCATTCAATTTATGTCTAGAATATGATTATAAAACCTCACAGCCGATTTCTTTGTGGCAGAAAATTTTATTCCCTTCCTCTTGTGATGTCTCGTTTTCAGTAGTAAAATACACGACGTTATTGTATTACACAACGGTACTATTGTTGTTATGGTGAGTTTTTCTATCAAGATTTCCCACAATTGTACAATCATGTTATTACTTAGTATGTTACAGTGGTAATAGTGTTTTGACCACAATCTTATTGGTTATCAGGTTTCCCATAATGTCATCCAACACTCCGCTTATAACTCCAGATTGTAGTATATTTTCAGAGCGAAAACAAAAAATAAATGAAAGCGATAAAATGTCTGGTATAACAAACTCCGGTTAGGTCTTATATTTCAATGTTTTTCACTACGCATCGGTCTCCATGAAACCACTGGCTCTGAAATCTATGCTCTGAAATCTATGCTCTGAAATCTATGCTCTGAAATCTATGCTCTGAAATCTATGCTCTGAAATCTATGCTCTGAAATCTATGCTCTGAAATCTATGCTCTGAAATCTATGCTCTGAAATCTATGCTCTGAAATCTATGCTCTGAAATCTATGCTCTGAAATCTATGCTCTGAAATCTATGCTCTGAAATCTATGCTCTGAAATCTAGAACGTACATGTAATATTATGAAACTTCGGCAAAATAAAACTTCGGCAACGTTCCATAATTTTTTTCACATTTTTCACCTTTTTTATCTCAGTATACGGAGCAAAGTTGCACAAAGTGTTGACCTCGGCCTGAAAAAACGTACTGCCTTTGACGGATGGCCCGAGACTCTTTACCAGGTACTTGGAACGCGTTCTCACACAAGTATGTACATTTTGTCAATTGTTACAATTTTTGATTTTCATTTCGAACGTTTACATTGTTGTCCATCTTTTCAGTATTTTATACAGATAATAAAAAAATCTAAATCTAAAATAAAAAGTAGTGTTGACCGCCGTCCGAGGAAAAAAAGACGGACTTTGACATATGTTTCACTACTATACTTTTTGAAAACGCCAAAGAGGGGGGAAGTCCACTTTTCCCACTCCTTCTCGTTCGCTAGCGACCTATTGACTCGAAACACCCAATAAACGGCAGATAAACGAAACTATTCCACCAGTCAAACTGACCCAAAATATGAGAAAAAAGTGACCGAACTTTGCCGGATGATTCGACATTAGGTACCACCACTAGCGGACGAGAAGGGGAGGGAAAAGTGGAATTCCCCCCTCTTTGGCGTTTCCAAAAAAATAGAATTTGTTCCCTAAGGTGTAGGTAAAAAGGTATGAAAACTGCTGATTCCCCCCTCTTTGAAGAAATTCCTCTCTCTTTGGGAAATTAGCTCGTCCGCCAGTGGGTACCAGGTCTTTGGAACGTGGTTTCAGATATTCCGGAGAGTTTTTCATCTTTCCACGTTGGGCAGTTAACTTGATGAAAACAAAGTAATGATCGAACGAAACACCGTATTAATCATTTATTATTACAGTTATTTAGCATGTTTTCACAAGTTTTATCTTCCCACAGTCCTAATTTCATTGCTTTTTTGCAGTTAGGAAGTGAAAGAAATTATTTCTTTGCACCAAATAGATTTCCATTTTAATGCGCGCCAAAAGCAGATTTGAATTCAAATTGCGCGCCAAAAACTTCCGGAGTAACATGAACCCCTGGATAGGCTATATGAACTGCCGAAATTAACTGAACGAGTCAGAACTTCACGGGACATTTTCCAGATAAATTGTAATCTAAAGAAAGTAATTTTCAAGATAAATTGTAATCTAAAGAAAGCAATTTTCAAGATAAATTGTAATCTAAAGAAAGTAATTTTTAAGATAAATTGTAATCTAAAGAAAGTAATTTTCAAGATAAATTGTAATCTAAAGAAAGTAATTTTCAAGATAAATTGTAATCTAAAGAAAGTAATTTTCAAGATAAATTGTAATCTAAAGAAAGTAATTTTCAAGATAAATTGTAATCTAAAGAAATTAATTATCAAGATAAATTGTAATCTAAAGAAAGTAATTATCAAGATAAATTGTAATCTAAAGAAAGTAATTATCAAGATAAATTGTAATCTAAAGAAAGTAATTTTCAAGATAAATTGTAATCTAAAGAAAGTAATTTTCAAGATAAATTGTAATCTAAAGAAAATAATTTTCAAGATAAATTGTAGTCTAAAGAAAGTAATTTTCAAGATAAATTGTAATCTAAAGAAAGTAATTTTCGACTATAGCTCGGCCAAGGTATCTTGTTATCAAAAATAATTTGAACCCGTTACCATAACTGCAATGAATTAAGCGCAGTATTAGTTTATTGTTCAAATGTTGAGTGAAAAGTAATTTCTTTCTTGAATTTTTTCATCCTATGCCATAAGCAGCTTTGAATTCAAATTGCGCGCCAAAAAGTTTTTGGCTAACAAGAAACCCTGGATACGCTATGAAGAAAGTAATTTTCGACTATATATTGGGTAATTCTATGTTTTTCGGAAACATTAATGTGGATGCCTCATCAAATGGCGTAATTTTAGTTCGTAGAGATATTAGTCAACGGAAGATCTCGTGGTGAAGTACATTACAGCTCGGTTAGGATTTCTTGTCATAAAAATATTTTTATGGATTAGTAACTATTATTATGCGAAGACTTAGGCACAACGTTCGTATGTTCCTTTAATGCTAAAGCTTGGTCAAAGGTTTCTTGTTATAAAAAACAAATTTCGTGGGCCTGGTTAGCATATTTGAAAACTGCACCCACTTTTTGTCAGAATTCTTGCTACCCAACGACAGCTCATAGCCATTTGATTGTTTGTACGGCTTAGGCTTAGTTCCGAACAACGACTGTACGTTTGTAAAGGAAATATCCTAACTTAGACTCTCTTTGAATCTAAAATAAAAAAAGTCGAATTTGGGATTCTGACAAAAAGTGGTTGCAGTTTGCAAATATGCGGCCGGTTACGCACGCTTGCAAGGAATCAGGTGCAATATTTGTTTGTTGCTCAAATGTTATGTGAAAGAGAGTTTATTTCCCGGAAATTTGAAAGCGCGCCAAAATCAGTTTTGAATTCAAATTGCGCGCCAAAAACTTTTGTGATTAACAAGAATACCTGGATAGGCTATATCTTTTGCTGGAAATCAGAGTGGAAGTCAGAGTTTTTCTCAGTAACAAAACACCGTTCAAAACAGACGGGTTTCAAATCATCAGAAAAATGGGCGGTAACTTTGTCCCATGCTTTCCCACTTTAACCAAAAAATACTTTTTTAACTTCGTGGGGCAAAACTTTAGAGGAGAAAAGCACACTGAGAAAAAATTTCGCTAAAAAACTGGCTCCTTGACCCGAAACCACTAGCGGACGAGAGGGGGGGGGGGAATGGATTTCCACCCTCTTCGGCATTTAAAAAAAAATTTAAATTGGTCCCTAAGAAGTGGGTAAAATGATCTGCATACTGCCAATTCCCTTCTCTTTGGGGAATTTCCCCTCTCTTTGGAGGATTAGGTCGCCCGCCAGTGCCCGAAACCACCAATAAACCGCAAATAAACGAAACTATTCCACCAGTCAAAATGGCCCAACATATGGCTTTTTCTTCGATGTGTGGAGAGTTTCAACGACCGAGTCGTGAAAAACACCTTAAAAACCCGACTTGCTGAGCTGTATTTTATGTTACTGGGAAACTAGAAATAGTAAAAATCGAGCAGTTCATCTTTGTTTCAATATAGAATATTTGGTATAATGCAGGAAAGTATGGTATTTTCGAGTTTCCGAGAACGGTATCTGCCCAATATTGGACTTTCAAATCAGTCTCCTAATAAATTATAAGTACTATATAACTTGTTGTGCTTTTTCTCAGAGAGTGCATCACTCCACAGCTGTTCAGTACTACGTAATAGGTTATGTACAAATGGGATAACATTCATCGTGAACAATGTGTAGCGTAATTGATATGTCGCTTTATAGATTGCCGAACACTTTTCTCTCAAATTTATTTTTTTCAAAAAAAATTTCAAAAATAAACGAATAGGAAAATCGTTCACTTAATCATGCGTATGTTATGAAATCGCGTTTTTGAATTCAGCTTATTCAGGACGAACGTTACAACATACGTTTGCTTGTCACAAAGTCCAGTCATAAAGTCTTCTCAAAAATAACTGCTGACTCAAATGCTTAGTACCGTTAACCATCGCTTTTATGTTTTGAAACACTGAAAAAATGGCGCGCACTTGAAAATTCACGCTCGCAAATGATGATGAATGCTGTCATAACACACTTGCCATAAACGCTTGTCACAACTCCGTGTCATTTCTACCACAGTAGGTAACCCTAAACCAGCCTTTACTAATCGTTCATTTACGCATTTTCTCGCCACTTACATATATGTCTTCCTTGTCTATTACTGAGAAAATTTATGACGAAAAGTCTTATTGACTGAGTCACCGATTGAGTGACAGACTGACTGACGGACTGACTG
>OZ038447.1:4498280-4542612 GCA_964036265.1 Daptonema setosum | reverse complement strand
CCAGTTACGTTGTCCCTTAGCCCAGATTTGGTTTCCCTTAGCAGAAATGTGTGTTCCCATAGCCAATTACGTTGTCCCTTAGCCCAGATTTGGTTTCCCTTAGAAGAAATGTGTGTTCCCTTAGCCAATTGCGTTGTCCCTTAGCCCAGATTTGGTTTCCCTTAGAAGAAATGTGTGTCCCCTTAGCCAGTTACGTTGTCCCTTAGCCCAGATTTGGTTTCCCTTAGCAGAAATGTGTGTTCCCTTAGCCAGTTACGTTTGTCCCTTAGCCCAGATTTGGTTCCCCTTAGAAGAAATGTGTGTTCCCTTAGCCAATTACGTTGTCCCTTAGCCAAGATTTGGTTTCCCTTAGAAGAAATGTGTGTTCCCTTAGCCAGTTACGTTGTCCCTTAGCCCAGATTTGGTTTCCCTTAGAAGAAATGTGTGTCCCATAGCCAGTTACTTTGTCCCTTAGCCCAGATTTGGTTTCCCTTAGCAGAAATGTGTGTTCCCTTAGCCAGTTACGTTTGTCCCTTGGCCCAGATTTGGTTTCCCTTAGAAGAAATGTGTGTTCCCTTAGCCAGTTACGTTGTCCCTTAGCCCAGATTTGGTTTCCGAAAGAAGTACAAAAAGAAGCAACAAAAAAAGCACCAAAAGAAGCACAAAAGAAGCACCAAAAAGCACAAAAAGAAGCACCAAAAGAAGCACCAAAAACACAAAAAGAAACACCGAAAGAAGCAACAAAAGAAGCACAAAAAGAAGCACCAAAAGAAGCACCAAAAGAAGCACCAAAAGAAGCACCAAAAGAAGCACAAAAGGAGCACAAAAAGAAGCAGGTGAGGTTCTGAGGTTATGAGGTTCTGAGGTTTTGAGGTTCTGAGGTTCTGAGGTTCTGAGGTTCTGAGGTTCTGAGGTTCTGAGGTTCTGAAATTCTGAGGTTCTGTGGTTCTGAGGTTCTGAGGTTCTGAGGTTCTGAGGTTCTGTGGTTCTGAGGTTCTGAGGCTCTGAGGTTCTGAGGTTCTGAGGCAACAAGCAACAAAAGAAGCACCAAAAGAAGCACCAAAAAAAGCACAAAAGAAACACAAAAAGAAGCACCAAAAGAAGTACCAAAAGAAGCACAAAAAGAAGCACAAAAAGATGCACAAAAGAAGTACCAAAAGAAGCACCAAAAGAAGCTCAAAAAGAAGCACCAAAAAAGCAACAAAAGAAGCACCAAAGAAGCACAAAAGAAGCACCAAAAGAAGCACCAAAAGTAGCTCAAAAAGAAACACAAAAAGAAGAACCAAAAGAAGAACCGAAAGAAGTACAAAAAGAAGCAACAAAAAAAGCACCAAAAGAAGCACAAAAGAAGCACCAAAAAAGCACAAAAAGAAGCACAAAAAGAAGCACCAAAAGAAGCACCAAAAAAGCACAAAAAGAAACACCGAAAGAAGCAACAAAAGAAGCACAAAAAGAAGCACCAAAAGAAGCACCAAAAGAAGCACCAAAAGAAGCACCAAAAGGAGCACAAAAAGGAGCACAAAAAGAAGCAGGTGAGGTTCTGAGGTTATGAGGTTCTGAGGTTTTGAGGTTCTGAGGTTCTGAGGTTCTGAGGTTCTGAGGTTCTGAGGTTCTGAGGTTCTGAGGTTCTGAGGTTCTGTGGTTCTGTGGTTCTGAGGTTCTGAGGTTCTGAGGTTCTGAGGTTCTGTGGTTCTGAGGTTCTGAGGTTCTGAGGTTCTGAGGTTCTGAGGTTCTGTGGTTCTGAGGTTCTGAGGTTCTGAGGTTCTGAGGTTCTGTGGTTCTGAGGTTCTGAGGTTCTGAGGTTCTGTGGTTCTGAGGTTCTGAGGTTCTGAGGTTCTGAGGTTCTGAGGTTCTGAGGTTCTGAGGTTCTGTGGTTCTGAGGTTCTGAGGTTCTGAGGTTCTGAGGTTCTGAGGTTCTGAGGTTCTGAGGTTCTGAAGTTCTGAGGTTCTGAGGTTCTGAGGTTCTGAGGTTCTGTGGTTCTGAGGTTCTGAGGTTCTGAGGTTCTGAGGTTCTGTGGTTCTGAGGTTCTGAGGTTCTGAGGTTCTGAGGTTCTAAGGTTATGAGGTTCTGTGGTTCTGAGGTTCTGAGGTTCTGTGGTTCTGAGGTTCTGAGGTTCTGAGGTTCTGAGGTTCTGAGAAAGCACGAAAAGAAGCACAAAAAGAAGCACCAGAAGAAGCACAAACGTAAGCACAAAATTAAATCTGGCCCTTAGAAGAAATGTGTGTTCCCTTAGCCAGTTACGTTGTCCCTTAGCCCAGATTTGGTTTCCCTTAGAAGAAATGTGTGTCCCATAGCCAGTTACGTTGTCCCTTAGCCCAGATTTGGTTCCCCTTAGAAGAAATGTGTGTTCCCTTAGCCCAGATTTGGTTTCCCTTAGCAGAAATGTGTGTTCCCATAGCCAATTACGTTGTCCCTTAGCCCAGATTTGGTTTCCCTTAGAAGAAATGTGTGTTCCCTTAGCCAGTTACGTTGTCCCTTAGCCCAGATTTGGTTTCCCTTTGCAGAAATGTGTGTTCCCATAGCCCATTACGTTGTCCCTTAGCCCAGATTTGGTTTCCCTTAGAAGAAATGTGTGTTCCCTTAGCCAATTACGTTGTCCCTTAGCCAAGATTTGGTTTCCCTTAGAAGAAATGTGTGCTCCCTTAACCAGTTACAATGTCCCCGAATTTTCCGATATTTCCGAACTTTCCGAATTTTCCGAACTTTCCGAACTTTCCGAACTTTCCGAATTTTCCCATACACAGTTACGTTGTCCCTTAGCCCATATTTGGTTTCCCTTAGAAGAAATGTGTGTTCCCTTAGCCAATTACGTTGTCCCTTAGCCAAAATTTGGTTTCCCTTAGAAGAAATGTGTGTCCCCTTAGCCAGTTACGTTGTCCCTTAGCCCAGATTTAATTTCCCTTAGAAGAAATGTGTGTTCCCTTAGCCAGTTACGTTGTCCCTTAGCCCAGATTCGGTTTCCCTTAGAAGAAATGTGTGTTCCCTTAGCCAGTTACGTTGTCCCTTAGCCCAGATTTGGTTTCCCTTAGCAGAAATGTGTGTTCCCATAGCCAATTACGTTGTCCCTTAGCCCAGATTTGGTTTCCCTTAGAAGAAATGTGTGTTCCCTTAGCCAATTGCGTTGTCCCTTAGCCCAGATTTGGTTTCCCTTAGAAGAAATGTGTGTCCCCTTAGCCAGTTACGTTGTCCCTTAGCCCAGATTTGGTTTCCCTTAGCAGAAATGTGTGTTCCCTTAGCCAGTTACGTTTGTCCCTTAGCCCAGATTTGGTTCCCCTTAGAAGAAATGTGTGTTCCCTTAGCCAATTACGTTGTCCCTTACCCAAGATTTGGTTTCCCTTAGAAGAAATGTGTGTTCCCTTAGCCAGTTTCGTTGTCCCTTAGCCCAGATTTGGTTTCCCTTAGAAGAAATGTGTGTCCCATAGCCAGTTACTTTGTCCCTTAGCCCAGATTTGGTTTCCCTTAGCAGAAATGTGTGTTCCCTTAGCCAGTTACGTTTGTCCCTTGGCCCAGATTTGGTTTCCCTTAGAAGAAATGTGTGTTCCCTTAGCCAGTTACCTTGTCCCTTAGCCCAGATTTGGTTTCCGAAAGAAGTACAAAAAGAAGCAACAAAAAAAGCACCAAAAGAAGCACAAAAGAAGCACCAAAAAAGCACAAAAAGAAGCACCAAAAGAAGCACCAAAAAACACAAAAAGAAACACCGAAAGAAGCAACAAAAGAAGCACAAAAAGAAGCACCAAAAGAAGCACCAAAAGAAGCACCAAAAGAAGCACCAAAAGAAGCACAAAAGGAGCACAAAAAGAAGCAGGTGAGGTTCTGAGGTTATGAGGTTCTGAGGTTTTGAGGTTCTGAGGTTCTGAGGTTCTGAGGTTCTGAGGTTCTGAGGTTCTGAGGTTCTGAAATTCTGAGGTTCTGTGGTTCTGAGGTTCTGAGGTTCTGAGGTTCTGAGGTTCTGTGGTTCTGAGGTTCTGAGGCTCTGAGGTTCTGAGGTTCTGAGGCAACAAGCAACAAAAGAAGCGCCAAAAGAAGCACCAAAAAAGCACAAAATAAACACAAAAAGAAGCACCAAAAGAAGTACCAAAAGAAGCACAAAAAGAAGCACAAAAAGATGCACAAAAGAAGTACCAAAAGAAGCACCAAAAGAAGCTCAAAAAGAAGCACCAAAAAAGCAACAAAAGAAGCACCAAAGAAGCACAAAAGAAGCACCAAAAGAAGCACCAAAAGTAGCTCAAAAAGAAACACAAAAAGAAGAACCAAAAGAAGAACCGAAAGAAGTACAAAAAGAAGCAACAAAAAAAGCACCAAAAGAAGCACAAAAGAAGCACCAAAAAAGCACAAAAAGAAGCACAAAAAGAAGCACCAAAAGAAGCACCAAAAAAGCACAAAAAGAAACACCGAAAGAAGCAACAAAAGAAGCACAAAAAGAAGCACCAAAAGAAGCACCAAAAGAAGCACCAAAAGAAGCACCAAAAGGAGCACAAAAAGGAGCACAAAAAGAAGCAGGTGAGGTTCTGAGGTTATGAGGTTCTGAGGTTTTGAGGTTCTGAGGTTCTGAGAGTCTGAGGTTCTGAGGTTCTGAGGTTCTGAGGTTCTGAGGTTCTGAGGTTCTGTGGTTCTGAGGTTCTGAGGTTCTGAGGTTCTGAGGTTCTGTGGTTCTGAGGTTCTGAGGTTCTGAGGTTCTGAGGTTCTGAGGTTCTGTGGTTCTGAGGTTCTGAGGTTCTGAGGTTCTGAGGTTCTGTGGTTCTGAGGTTCTGAGGTTCTGAGGTTCTGTGGTTCTGAGGTTCTGAGGTTCTGAGGTTCTGAGGTTCTGAGGTTCTGAGGTTCTGAGGTTCTGTGGTTCTGAGGTTCTGAGGTTCTGAGGTTCTGAGGTTCTGAGGTTCTGAGGTTCTGAGGTTCTGAAGTTCTGAGGTTCTGAGGTTCTGAGGTTCTGAGGTTCTGTGGTTCTGAGGTTCTGAGGTTCTGAGGTTCTGAGGTTCTGTGGTTCTGAGGTTCTGAGGTTCTGAGGTTCTGAGGTTCTAAGGTTATGAGGTTCTGTGGTTCTGAGGTTCTGAGGTTCTGTGGTTCTGAGGTTCTGAGGTTCTGAGGTTCTGAGGTTCTGAGAAAGCACGAAAAGAAGCACAAAAAGAAGCACCAGAAGAAGCACAAACGTAAGCACAAAATTAAATCTGGCCCTTAGAAGAAATGTGTTTTCCCTTAGCCAGTTACGTTGTCCCTTAGCCCAGATTTGGTTTCCCTTAGAAGAAATGTGTGTCCCATAGCCAGTTACGTTGTCCCTTAGCCCAGATTTGGTTCCCCTTAGAAGAAATGTGTGTTCCCTTAGCCCAGATTTGGTTTCCCTTAGCAGAAATGTGTGTTCCCATAGCCAATTACGTTGTCCCTTAGCCCAGATTTGGTTTCCCTTAGAAGAAATGTGTGTTCCCTTAGCCAGTTACGTTGTCCCTTAGCCCAGATTTGGTTTCCCTTTGCAGAAATGTGTGTTCCCATAGCCCATTACGTTGTCCCTTAGCCCAGATTTGGTTTCCCTTAGAAGAAATGTGTGTTCCCTTAGCCAATTACGTTGTCCCTTAGCCAAGATTTGGTTTCCCTTAAAAGAAATTTGTGCTCCCTTAACCAGTTACGTTGTCCCTTAGCCAAGATTTGGTTTCCATTAGAAGAAATGTGTGTTCCCTCAGCCAATTACGTTGTCCCTTAGCCAAGATTTGGTTTCCCTTAGAAGAAATGTGTGCTCCCTTAACCAGTTACAATGTCCCCGAATTTTCCGAACTTTCCGAACTTTCCGAACTCTCCGATATTTCCGAACTTTCCGAATTTTCCGAACTTTCCGAACTTTCCGAACTTTCCGAATTTTCCCATAGACAGTTACGTTGTCCCTTAGCCCAGATTTGGTTTCCCTTAGAAGAAATGTGTGTTCCCTTAGCCAATTACGTTGTCCCTTAGCCAAAATTTGGTTTCCCTTAGAAGAAATGTGTGTCCCCTTAGCCAGTTACGTTGTCCCTTAGCCCAGATTTAATTTCCCTTAGAAGAAATATGTGTTCCCTTAGCCAGTTACGTTGTCCCTTAGCCCAGATTCGGTTTCCCTTTGAAGAAATGTGTGTTCCCTTAGCCAGTTACGTTGTCCCTTAGCCCAGATTTGGTTTCCCTTAGCAGAAATGTGTGTTCCCATAGCCAATTACGTTGTCCCTTAGCCCAGATTTGGTTTCCCTTAGAAGAAATGTGTGTTCCCTTAGCCAATTACGTTGTCCCTTAGCCCAGATTTGGTTTCCCTTAGAAGAAATGTGTGTCCCCTTAGCCAGTTACGTTGTCCCTTAGCCAAGATTTGGTTTCCATTAGAAGAAATGTGTGTTCCCTTAGCCAATTACGTTGTCCCTTAGCCCAGATTTGGTTTCCCTTAGCAGAAATGTGTGTTCCCATAGCCAATTACGTTGTCCCTTAGCCCAGATTTGGTTTCCCATAGAAGAAATGTGTGTTCCCTTAGCCAATTACGTTGTCCCTTAGCCAAGATTTGGTTTCCATTAGAAGAAATGTGTGTTCCCTTAGCCAGTTACGTTGTCCCTTAGGCCAGATTTGGTTTCCCTTAGCAGAAATATGTGTTCCCATAGCCCATTACGTTGTCCCTTAGCCCAGATTTGGTTTCCCTTAGAAGAAATGTGTGTTCCCTTAGCCAATTACGTTGTCCCTTAGCCAAGATTTGGTTTCCCTTAGAAGAAATTTGTGCTCCCTTAACCAGTTACGTTGTCCCTTAGCCAAGATTTGGTTTCCATTAGAAGAAATGTGTGTTCCCTTAGCCAATTACGTTGTCCCTTAGCCAAGATTTGGTTTCCCTTAGAAGAAATGTGTGCTCCCTTAACCAGTTACAATGTCCCCGAATTTTCCGATATTTCCGAACTTTCCGAATTTTCCGAACTTTCCGAACTTTCCGAATTTTCCGAATTTTCCCATAGACAGTTACGTTGTCCCTTAGCCCATATTTGGTTTCCCTTAGAAGAAATGTGTGTTCCCTTAGCCAATTACGTTGTCCCTTAGCCAAAATTTGGTTTCCCTTAGAAGAAATGTGTGTCCCCTTAGCCAGTTACGTTGTCCCTTAGCCCAGATTTAATTTCCCTTAGAAGAAATGTGTGTTCCCTTAGCCAGTTACGTTGTCCCTTAGCCCAGATTCGGTTTCCCTTAGAAGAAATGTGTGTTCCCTTAGCCAGTTACGTTGTCCCTTAGCCCAGATTTGGTTTCCCTTAGCAGAAATGTGTGTTCCCATAGCCAATTACGTTGTCCCTTAGCCCAGATTTGGTTTCCCTTAGAAGAAATGTGTGTTCCCTTAGCCAATTGCGTTGTCCCTTAGCCCAGATTTGGTTTCCCTTAGAAGAAATGTGTGTCCCCTTAGCCAGTTACGTTGTCCCTTAGCCCAGATTTGGTTTCCCTTAGCAGAAATGTGTGTTCCCTTAGCCAGTTACGTTTGTCCCTTAGCCCAGATTTGGTTCCCCTTAGAAGAAATGTGTGTTCCCTTAGCCAATTACGTTGTCCCTTAGCCAAGATTTGGTTTCCCTTAGAAGAAATGTGTGTTCCCTTAGCCAGTTACGTTGTCCCTTAGCCCAGATTTGGTTTCCCTTAGAAGAAATGTGTGTCCCATAGCCAGTTACTTTGTCCCTTAGCCCAGATTTGGTTTCCCTTAGCAGAAATGTGTGTTCCCTTAGCCAGTTACGTTTGTCCCTTGGCCCAGATTTGGTTTCCCTTAGAAGAAATGTGTGTTCCCTTAGCCAGTTACGTTGTCCCTTAGCCCAGATTTGGTTTCCGAAAGAAGTACAAAAAGAAGCAACAAAAAAAGCACCAAAAGAAGCACAAAAGAAGCACCAAAAAGCACAAAAAGAAGCACCAAAAGAAGCACCAAAAACACAAAAAGAAACACCGAAAGAAGCAACAAAAGAAGCACAAAAAGAAGCACCAAAAGAAGCACCAAAAGAAGCACCAAAAGAAGCACCAAAAGAAGCACAAAAGGAGCACAAAAAGAAGCAGGTGAGGTTCTGAGGTTATGAGGTTCTGAGGTTTTGAGGTTCTGAGGTTCTGAGGTTCTGAGGTTCTGAGGTTCTGAGGTTCTGAGGTTCTGAAATTCTGAGGTTCTGTGGTTCTGAGGTTCTGAGGTTCTGAGGTTCTGAGGTTCTGTGGTTCTGAGGTTCTGAGGCTCTGAGGTTCTGAGGTTCTGAGGCAACAAGCAACAAAAGAAGCACCAAAAGAAGCACCAAAAAAAGCACAAAAGAAACACAAAAAGAAGCACCAAAAGAAGTACCAAAAGAAGCACAAAAAGAAGCACAAAAAGATGCACAAAAGAAGTACCAAAAGAAGCACCAAAAGAAGCTCAAAAAGAAGCACCAAAAAAGCAACAAAAGAAGCACCAAAGAAGCACAAAAGAAGCACCAAAAGAAGCACCAAAAGTAGCTCAAAAAGAAACACAAAAAGAAGAACCAAAAGAAGAACCGAAAGAAGTACAAAAAGAAGCAACAAAAAAAGCACCAAAAGAAGCACAAAAGAAGCACCAAAAAAGCACAAAAAGAAGCACAAAAAGAAGCACCAAAAGAAGCACCAAAAAAGCACAAAAAGAAACACCGAAAGAAGCAACAAAAGAAGCACAAAAAGAAGCACCAAAAGAAGCACCAAAAGAAGCACCAAAAGAAGCACCAAAAGGAGCACAAAAAGGAGCACAAAAAGAAGCAGGTGAGGTTCTGAGGTTATGAGGTTCTGAGGTTTTGAGGTTCTGAGGTTCTGAGGTTCTGAGGTTCTGAGGTTCTGAGGTTCTGAGGTTCTGAGGTTCTGAGGTTCTGTGGTTCTGTGGTTCTGAGGTTCTGAGGTTCTGAGGTTCTGAGGTTCTGTGGTTCTGAGGTTCTGAGGTTCTGAGGTTCTGAGGTTCTGAGGTTCTGTGGTTCTGAGGTTCTGAGGTTCTGAGGTTCTGAGGTTCTGTGGTTCTGAGGTTCTGAGGTTCTGAGGTTCTGTGGTTCTGAGGTTCTGAGGTTCTGAGGTTCTGAGGTTCTGAGGTTCTGAGGTTCTGAGGTTCTGTGGTTCTGAGGTTCTGAGGTTCTGAGGTTCTGAGGTTCTGAGGTTCTGAGGTTCTGAGGTTCTGAAGTTCTGAGGTTCTGAGGTTCTGAGGTTCTGAGGTTCTGTGGTTCTGAGGTTCTGAGGTTCTGAGGTTCTGAGGTTCTGTGGTTCTGAGGTTCTGAGGTTCTGAGGTTCTGAGGTTCTAAGGTTATGAGGTTCTGTGGTTCTGAGGTTCTGAGGTTCTGTGGTTCTGAGGTTCTGAGGTTCTGAGGTTCTGAGGTTCTGAGAAAGCACGAAAAGAAGCACAAAAAGAAGCACCAGAAGAAGCACAAACGTAAGCACAAAATTAAATCTGGCCCTTAGAAGAAATGTGTGTTCCCTTAGCCAGTTACGTTGTCCCTTAGCCCAGATTTGGTTTCCCTTAGAAGAAATGTGTGTCCCATAGCCAGTTACGTTGTCCCTTAGCCCAGATTTGGTTCCCCTTAGAAGAAATGTGTGTTCCCTTAGCCCAGATTTGGTTTCCCTTAGCAGAAATGTGTGTTCCCATAGCCAATTACGTTGTCCCTTAGCCCAGATTTGGTTTCCCTTAGAAGAAATGTGTGTTCCCTTAGCCAGTTACGTTGTCCCTTAGCCCAGATTTGGTTTCCCTTTGCAGAAATGTGTGTTCCCATAGCCCATTACGTTGTCCCTTAGCCCAGATTTGGTTTCCCTTAGAAGAAATGTGTGTTCCCTTAGCCAATTACGTTGTCCCTTAGCCAAGATTTGGTTTCCCTTAGAAGAAATGTGTGCTCCCTTAACCAGTTACAATGTCCCCGAATTTTCCGATATTTCCGAACTTTCCGAATTTTCCGAACTTTCCGAACTTTCCGAACTTTCCGAATTTTCCCATACACAGTTACGTTGTCCCTTAGCCCATATTTGGTTTCCCTTAGAAGAAATGTGTGTTCCCTTAGCCAATTACGTTGTCCCTTAGCCAAAATTTGGTTTCCCTTAGAAGAAATGTGTGTCCCCTTAGCCAGTTACGTTGTCCCTTAGCCCAGATTTAATTTCCCTTAGAAGAAATGTGTGTTCCCTTAGCCAGTTACGTTGTCCCTTAGCCCAGATTCGGTTTCCCTTAGAAGAAATGTGTGTTCCCTTAGCCAGTTACGTTGTCCCTTAGCCCAGATTTGGTTTCCCTTAGCAGAAATGTGTGTTCCCATAGCCAATTACGTTGTCCCTTAGCCCAGATTTGGTTTCCCTTAGAAGAAATGTGTGTTCCCTTAGCCAATTGCGTTGTCCCTTAGCCCAGATTTGGTTTCCCTTAGAAGAAATGTGTGTCCCCTTAGCCAGTTACGTTGTCCCTTAGCCCAGATTTGGTTTCCCTTAGCAGAAATGTGTGTTCCCTTAGCCAGTTACGTTTGTCCCTTAGCCCAGATTTGGTTCCCCTTAGAAGAAATGTGTGTTCCCTTAGCCAATTACGTTGTCCCTTACCCAAGATTTGGTTTCCCTTAGAAGAAATGTGTGTTCCCTTAGCCAGTTTCGTTGTCCCTTAGCCCAGATTTGGTTTCCCTTAGAAGAAATGTGTGTCCCATAGCCAGTTACTTTGTCCCTTAGCCCAGATTTGGTTTCCCTTAGCAGAAATGTGTGTTCCCTTAGCCAGTTACGTTTGTCCCTTGGCCCAGATTTGGTTTCCCTTAGAAGAAATGTGTGTTCCCTTAGCCAGTTACCTTGTCCCTTAGCCCAGATTTGGTTTCCGAAAGAAGTACAAAAAGAAGCAACAAAAAAAGCACCAAAAGAAGCACAAAAGAAGCACCAAAAAAGCACAAAAAGAAGCACCAAAAGAAGCACCAAAAAACACAAAAAGAAACACCGAAAGAAGCAACAAAAGAAGCACAAAAAGAAGCACCAAAAGAAGCACCAAAAGAAGCACCAAAAGAAGCACCAAAAGAAGCACAAAAGGAGCACAAAAAGAAGCAGGTGAGGTTCTGAGGTTATGAGGTTCTGAGGTTTTGAGGTTCTGAGGTTCTGAGGTTCTGAGGTTCTGAGGTTCTGAGGTTCTGAGGTTCTGAAATTCTGAGGTTCTGTGGTTCTGAGGTTCTGAGGTTCTGAGGTTCTGAGGTTCTGTGGTTCTGAGGTTCTGAGGCTCTGAGGTTCTGAGGTTCTGAGGCAACAAGCAACAAAAGAAGCACCAAAAGAAGCACCAAAAAAGCACAAAAGAAACACAAAAAGAAGCACCAAAAGAAGTACCAAAAGAAGCACAAAAAGAAGCACAAAAAGATGCACAAAAGAAGTACCAAAAGAAGCACCAAAAGAAGCTCAAAAAGAAGCACCAAAAAAGCAACAAAAGAAGCACCAAAGAAGCACAAAAGAAGCACCAAAAGAAGCACCAAAAGTAGCTCAAAAAGAAACACAAAAAGAAGAACCAAAAGAAGAACCGAAAGAAGTACAAAAAGAAGCAACAAAAAAAGCACCAAAAGAAGCACAAAAGAAGCACCAAAAAAGCACAAAAAGAAGCACAAAAAGAAGCACCAAAAGAAGCACCAAAAAAGCACAAAAAGAAACACCGAAAGAAGCAACAAAAGAAGCACAAAAAGAAGCACCAAAAGAAGCACCAAAAGAAGCACCAAAAGAAGCACCAAAAGGAGCACAAAAAGGAGCACAAAAAGAAGCAGGTGAGTAACTGAGGTTATGAGGTTCTGAGGTTTTGAGGTTCTGAGGTTCTGAGAGTCTGAGGTTCTGAGGTTCTGAGGTTCTGAGGTTCTGAGGTTCTGAGGTTCTGTGGTTCTGAGGTTCTGAGGTTCTGAGGTTCTGAGGTTCTGTGGTTCTGAGGTTCTGAGGTTCTGAGGTTCTGAGGTTCTGAGGTTCTGTGGTTCTGAGGTTCTGAGGTTCTGAGGTTCTGAGGTTCTGTGGTTCTGAGGTTCTGAGGTTCTGAGGTTCTGTGGTTCTGAGGTTCTGAGGTTCTGAGGTTCTGAGGTTCTGAGGTTCTGAGGTTCTGAGGTTCTGTGGTTCTGAGGTTCTGAGGTTCTGAGGTTCTGAGGTTCTGAGGTTCTGAGGTTCTGAGGTTCTGAAGTTCTGAGGTTCTGAGGTTCTGAGGTTCTGAGGTTCTGTGGTTCTGAGGTTCTGAGGTTCTGAGGTTCTGAGGTTCTGTGGTTCTGAGGTTCTGAGGTTCTGAGGTTCTGAGGTTCTAAGGTTATGAGGTTCTGTGGTTCTGAGGTTCTGAGGTTCTGTGGTTCTGAGGTTCTGAGGTTCTGAGGTTCTGAGGTTCTGAGAAAGCACGAAAAGAAGCACAAAAAGAAGCACCAGAAGAAGCACAAACGTAAGCACAAAATTAAATCTGGCCCTTAGAAGAAATGTGTTTTCCCTTAGCCAGTTACGTTGTCCCTTAGCCCAGATTTGGTTTCCCTTAGAAGAAATGTGTGTCCCATAGCCAGTTACGTTGTCCCTTAGCCCAGATTTGGTTCCCCTTAGAAGAAATGTGTGTTCCCTTAGCCCAGATTTGGTTTCCCTTAGCAGAAATGTGTGTTCCCATAGCCAATTACGTTGTCCCTTAGCCCAGATTTGGTTTCCCTTAGAAGAAATGTGTGTTCCCTTAGCCAGTTACGTTGTCCCTTAGCCCAGATTTGGTTTCCCTTTGCAGAAATGTGTGTTCCCATAGCCCATTACGTTGTCCCTTAGCCCAGATTTGGTTTCCCTTAGAAGAAATGTGTGTTCCCTTAGCCAATTACGTTGTCCCTTAGCCAAGATTTGGTTTCCCTTAAAAGAAATTTGTGCTCCCTTAACCAGTTACGTTGTCCCTTAGCCAAGATTTGGTTTCCATTAGAAGAAATGTGTGTTCCCTCAGCCAATTACGTTGTCCCTTAGCCAAGATTTGGTTTCCCTTAGAAGAAATGTGTGCTCCCTTAACCAGTTACAATGTCCCCGAATTTTCCGAACTTTCCGAACTTTCCGAACTCTCCGATATTTCCGAACTTTCCGAATTTTCCGAACTTTCCGAACTTTCCGAACTTTCCGAATTTTCCCATAGACAGTTACGTTGTCCCTTAGCCCAGATTTGGTTTCCCTTAGAAGAAATGTGTGTTCCCTTAGCCAATTACGTTGTCCCTTAGCCAAAATTTGGTTTCCCTTAGAAGAAATGTGTGTCCCCTTAGCCAGTTACGTTGTCCCTTAGCCCAGATTTAATTTCCCTTAGAAGAAATATGTGTTCCCTTAGCCAGTTACGTTGTCCCTTAGCCCAGATTCGGTTTCCCTTTGAAGAAATGTGTGTTCCCTTAGCCAGTTACGTTGTCCCTTAGCCCAGATTTGGTTTCCCTTAGCAGAAATGTGTGTTCCCATAGCCAATTACGTTGTCCCTTAGCCCAGATTTGGTTTCCCTTAGAAGAAATGTGTGTTCCCTTAGCCAATTACGTTGTCCCTTAGCCCAGATTTGGTTTCCCTTAGAAGAAATGTGTGTCCCCTTAGCCAGTTACGTTGTCCCTTAGCCAAGATTTGGTTTCCATTAGAAGAAATGTGTGTTCCCTTAGCCAATTACGTTGTCCCTTAGCCCAGATTTGGTTTCCCTTAGCAGAAATGTGTGTTCCCATAGCCAATTACGTTGTCCCTTAGCCCAGATTTGGTTTCCCATAGAAGAAATGTGTGTTCCCTTAGCCAATTACGTTGTCCCTTAGCCAAGATTTGGTTTCCATTAGAAGAAATGTGTGTTCCCTTAGCCAGTTACGTTGTCCCTTAGGCCAGATTTGGTTTCCCTTAGCAGAAATATGTGTTCCCATAGCCCATTACGTTGTCCCTTAGCCCAGATTTGGTTTCCCTTAGAAGAAATGTGTGTTCCCTTAGCCAATTACGTTGTCCCTTAGCCAAGATTTGGTTTCCCTTAGAAGAAATTTGTGCTCCCTTAACCAGTTACGTTGTCCCTTAGCCAAGATTTGGTTTCCATTAGAAGAAATGTGTGTTCCCTTAGCCAATTACGTTGTCCCTTAGCCAAGATTTGGTTTCCCTTAGAAGAAATGTGTGCTCCCTTAACCAGTTACAATGTCCCCGAATTTTCCGATATTTCCGAACTTTCCGAATTTTCCGAACTTTCCGAACTTTCCGAACTTTCCGAATTTTCCCATAGACAGTTACGTTGTCCCTTAGCCCATATTTGGTTTCCCTTAGAAGAAATGTGTGTTCCCTTAGCCAATTACGTTGTCCCTTAGCCAAAATTTGGTTTCCCTTAGAAGAAATGTGTGTCCCCTTAGCCAGTTACGTTGTCCCTTAGCCCAGATTTAATTTCCCTTAGAAGAAATGTGTGTTCCCTTAGCCAGTTACGTTGTCCCTTAGCCCAGATTCGGTTTCCCTTAGAAGAAATGTGTGTTCCCTTAGCCAGTTACGTTGTCCCTTAGCCCAGATTTGGTTTCCCTTAGCAGAAATGTGTGTTCCCATAGCCAATTACGTTGTCCCTTAGCCCAGATTTGGTTTCCCTTAGAAGAAATGTGTGTTCCCTTAGCCAATTGCGTTGTCCCTTAGCCCAGATTTGGTTTCCCTTAGAAGAAATGTGTGTCCCCTTAGCCAGTTACGTTGTCCCTTAGCCCAGATTTGGTTTCCCTTAGCAGAAATGTGTGTTCCCTTAGCCAGTTACGTTTGTCCCTTAGCCCAGATTTGGTTCCCCTTAGAAGAAATGTGTGTTCCCTTAGCCAATTACGTTGTCCCTTAGCCAAGATTTGGTTTCCCTTAGAAGAAATGTGTGTTCCCTTAGCCAGTTACGTTGTCCCTTAGCCCAGATTTGGTTTCCCTTAGAAGAAATGTGTGTCCCATAGCCAGTTACTTTGTCCCTTAGCCCAGATTTGGTTTCCCTTAGCAGAAATGTGTGTTCCCTTAGCCAGTTACGTTTGTCCCTTGGCCCAGATTTGGTTTCCCTTAGAAGAAATGTGTGTTCCCTTAGCCAGTTACGTTGTCCCTTAGCCCAGATTTGGTTTCCGAAAGAAGTACAAAAAGAAGCAACAAAAAAAGCACCAAAAGAAGCACAAAAGAAGCACCAAAAAGCACAAAAAGAAGCACCAAAAGAAGCACCAAAAACACAAAAAGAAACACCGAAAGAAGCAACAAAAGAAGCACAAAAAGAAGCACCAAAAGAAGCACCAAAAGAAGCACCAAAAGAAGCACCAAAAGAAGCACAAAAGGAGCACAAAAAGAAGCAGGTGAGGTTCTGAGGTTATGAGGTTCTGAGGTTTTGAGGTTCTGAGGTTCTGAGGTTCTGAGGTTCTGAGGTTCTGAGGTTCTGAGGTTCTGAAATTCTGAGGTTCTGTGGTTCTGAGGTTCTGAGGTTCTGAGGTTCTGAGGTTCTGTGGTTCTGAGGTTCTGAGGCTCTGAGGTTCTGAGGTTCTGAGGCAACAAGCAACAAAAGAAGCACCAAAAGAAGCACCAAAAAAAGCACAAAAGAAACACAAAAAGAAGCACCAAAAGAAGTACCAAAAGAAGCACAAAAAGAAGCACAAAAAGATGCACAAAAGAAGTACCAAAAGAAGCACCAAAAGAAGCTCAAAAAGAAGCACCAAAAAAGCAACAAAAGAAGCACCAAAGAAGCACAAAAGAAGCACCAAAAGAAGCACCAAAAGTAGCTCAAAAAGAAACACAAAAAGAAGAACCAAAAGAAGAACCGAAAGAAGTACAAAAAGAAGCAACAAAAAAAGCACCAAAAGAAGCACAAAAGAAGCACCAAAAAAGCACAAAAAGAAGCACAAAAAGAAGCACCAAAAGAAGCACCAAAAAAGCACAAAAAGAAACACCGAAAGAAGCAACAAAAGAAGCACAAAAAGAAGCACCAAAAGAAGCACCAAAAGAAGCACCAAAAGAAGCACCAAAAGGAGCACAAAAAGGAGCACAAAAAGAAGCAGGTGAGGTTCTGAGGTTATGAGGTTCTGAGGTTTTGAGGTTCTGAGGTTCTGAGGTTCTGAGGTTCTGAGGTTCTGAGGTTCTGAGGTTCTGAGGTTCTGAGGTTCTGTGGTTCTGTGGTTCTGAGGTTCTGAGGTTCTGAGGTTCTGAGGTTCTGTGGTTCTGAGGTTCTGAGGTTCTGAGGTTCTGAGGTTCTGAGGTTCTGTGGTTCTGAGGTTCTGAGGTTCTGAGGTTCTGAGGTTCTGTGGTTCTGAGGTTCTGAGGTTCTGAGGTTCTGTGGTTCTGAGGTTCTGAGGTTCTGAGGTTCTGAGGTTCTGAGGTTCTGAGGTTCTGAGGTTCTGTGGTTCTGAGGTTCTGAGGTTCTGAGGTTCTGAGGTTCTGAGGTTCTGAGGTTCTGAGGTTCTGAAGTTCTGAGGTTCTGAGGTTCTGAGGTTCTGAGGTTCTGTGGTTCTGAGGTTCTGAGGTTCTGAGGTTCTGAGGTTCTGTGGTTCTGAGGTTCTGAAGTTCTGAGGTTCTGAGGTTCTAAGGTTATGAGGTTCTGTGGTTCTGAGGTTCTGAGGTTCTGTGGTTCTGAGGTTCTGAGGTTCTGAGGTTCTGAGGTTCTGAGAAAGCACGAAAAGAAGCACAAAAAGAAGCACCAGAAGAAGCACAAACGTAAGCACAAAATTAAATCTGGCCCTTAGAAGAAATGTGTGTTCCCTTAGCCAGTTACGTTGTCCCTTAGCCCAGATTTGGTTTCCCTTAGAAGAAATGTGTGTCCCATAGCCAGTTACGTTGTCCCTTAGCCCAGATTTGGTTCCCCTTAGAAGAAATGTGTGTTCCCTTAGCCCAGATTTGGTTTCCCTTAGCAGAAATGTGTGTTCCCATAGCCAATTACGTTGTCCCTTAGCCCAGATTTGGTTTCCCTTAGAAGAAATGTGTGTTCCCTTAGCCAGTTACGTTGTCCCTTAGCCCAGATTTGGTTTCCCTTTGCAGAAATGTGTGTTCCCATAGCCCATTACGTTGTCCCTTAGCCCAGATTTGGTTTCCCTTAGAAGAAATGTGTGTTCCCTTAGCCAATTACGTTGTCCCTTAGCCAAGATTTGGTTTCCCTTAGAAGAAATGTGTGCTCCCTTAACCAGTTACAATGTCCCCGAATTTTCCGATATTTCCGAACTTTCCGAATTTTCCGAACTTTCCGAACTTTCCGAACTTTCCGAATTTTCCCATACACAGTTACGTTGTCCCTTAGCCCATATTTGGTTTCCCTTAGAAGAAATGTGTGTTCCCTTAGCCAATTACGTTGTCCCTTAGCCAAAATTTGGTTTCCCTTAGAAGAAATGTGTGTCCCCTTAGCCAGTTACGTTGTCCCTTAGCCCAGATTTAATTTCCCTTAGAAGAAATGTGTGTTCCCTTAGCCAGTTACGTTGTCCCTTAGCCCAGATTCGGTTTCCCTTAGAAGAAATGTGTGTTCCCTTAGCCAGTTACGTTGTCCCTTAGCCCAGATTTGGTTTCCCTTAGCAGAAATGTGTGTTCCCATAGCCAATTACGTTGTCCCTTAGCCCAGATTTGGTTTCCCTTAGAAGAAATGTGTGTTCCCTTAGCCAATTGCGTTGTCCCTTAGCCCAGATTTGGTTTCCCTTAGAAGAAATGTGTGTCCCCTTAGCCAGTTACGTTGTCCCTTAGCCCAGATTTGGTTTCCCTTAGCAGAAATGTGTGTTCCCTTAGCCAGTTACGTTTGTCCCTTAGCCCAGATTTGGTTCCCCTTAGAAGAAATGTGTGTTCCCTTAGCCAATTACGTTGTCCCTTACCCAAGATTTGGTTTCCCTTAGAAGAAATGTGTGTTCCCTTAGCCAGTTTCGTTGTCCCTTAGCCCAGATTTGGTTTCCCTTAGAAGAAATGTGTGTCCCATAGCCAGTTACTTTGTCCCTTAGCCCAGATTTGGTTTCCCTTAGCAGAAATGTGTGTTCCCTTAGCCAGTTACGTTTGTCCCTTGGCCCAGATTTGGTTTCCCTTAGAAGAAATGTGTGTTCCCTTAGCCAGTTACCTTGTCCCTTAGCCCAGATTTGGTTTCCGAAAGAAGTACAAAAAGAAGCAACAAAAAAAGCACCAAAAGAAGCACAAAAGAAGCACCAAAAAAGCACAAAAAGAAGCACCAAAAGAAGCACCAAAAAACACAAAAAGAAACACCGAAAGAAGCAACAAAAGAAGCACAAAAAGAAGCACCAAAAGAAGCACCAAAAGAAGCACCAAAAGAAGCACCAAAAGAAGCACAAAAGGAGCACAAAAAGAAGCAGGTGAGGTTCTGAGGTTATGAGGTTCTGAGGTTTTGAGGTTCTGAGGTTCTGAGGTTCTGAGGTTCTGAGGTTCTGAGGTTCTGAGGTTCTGAAATTCTGAGGTTCTGTGGTTCTGAGGTTCTGAGGTTCTGAGGTTCTGAGGTTCTGTGGTTCTGAGGTTCTGAGGCTCTGAGGTTCTGAGGTTCTGAGGCAACAAGCAACAAAAGAAGCACCAAAAGAAGCACCAAAAAAGCACAAAAGAAACACAAAAAGAAGCACCAAAAGAAGTACCAAAAGAAGCACAAAAAGAAGCACAAAAAGATGCACAAAAGAAGTACCAAAAGAAGCACCAAAAGAAGCTCAAAAAGAAGCACCAAAAAAGCAACAAAAGAAGCACCAAAGAAGCACAAAAGAAGCACCAAAAGAAGCACCAAAAGTAGCTCAAAAAGAAACACAAAAAGAAGAACCAAAAGAAGAACCGAAAGAAGTACAAAAAGAAGCAACAAAAAAAGCACCAAAAGAAGCACAAAAGAAGCACCAAAAAAGCACAAAAAGAAGCACAAAAAGAAGCACCAAAAGAAGCACCAAAAAAGCACAAAAAGAAACACCGAAAGAAGCAACAAAAGAAGCACAAAAAGAAGCACCAAAAGAAGCACCAAAAGAAGCACCAAAAGAAGCACCAAAAGGAGCACAAAAAGGAGCACAAAAAGAAGCAGGTGAGGTTCTGAGGTTATGAGGTTCTGAGGTTTTGAGGTTCTGAGGTTCTGAGAGTCTGAGGTTCTGAGGTTCTGAGGTTCTGAGGTTCTGAGGTTCTGAGGTTCTGTGGTTCTGAGGTTCTGAGGTTCTGAGGTTCTGAGGTTCTGTGGTTCTGAGGTTCTGAGGTTCTGAGGTTCTGAGGTTCTGAGGTTCTGTGGTTCTGAGGTTCTGAGGTTCTGAGGTTCTGAGGTTCTGTGGTTCTGAGGTTCTGAGGTTCTGAGGTTCTGTGGTTCTGAGGTTCTGAGGTTCTGAGGTTCTGAGGTTCTGAGGTTCTGAGGTTCTGAGGTTCTGTGGTTCTGAGGTTCTGAGGTTCTGAGGTTCTGAGGTTCTGAGGTTCTGAGGTTCTGAGGTTCTGAAGTTCTGAGGTTCTGAGGTTCTGAGGTTCTGAGGTTCTGTGGTTCTGAGGTTCTGAGGTTCTGAGGTTCTGAGGTTCTGTGGTTCTGAGGTTCTGAGGTTCTGAGGTTCTGAGGTTCTAAGGTTATGAGGTTCTGTGGTTCTGAGGTTCTGAGGTTCTGTGGTTCTGAGGTTCTGAGGTTCTGAGGTTCTGAGGTTCTGAGAAAGCACGAAAAGAAGCACAAAAAGAAGCACCAGAAGAAGCACAAACGTAAGCACAAAATTAAATCTGGCCCTTAGAAGAAATGTGTTTTCCCTTAGCCAGTTACGTTGTCCCTTAGCCCAGATTTGGTTTCCCTTAGAAGAAATGTGTGTCCCATAGCCAGTTACGTTGTCCCTTAGCCCAGATTTGGTTCCCCTTAGAAGAAATGTGTGTTCCCTTAGCCCAGATTTGGTTTCCCTTAGCAGAAATGTGTGTTCCCATAGCCAATTACGTTGTCCCTTAGCCCAGATTTGGTTTCCCTTAGAAGAAATGTGTGTTCCCTTAGCCAGTTACGTTGTCCCTTAGCCCAGATTTGGTTTCCCTTTGCAGAAATGTGTGTTCCCATAGCCCATTACGTTGTCCCTTAGCCCAGATTTGGTTTCCCTTAGAAGAAATGTGTGTTCCCTTAGCCAATTACGTTGTCCCTTAGCCAAGATTTGGTTTCCCTTAAAAGAAATTTGTGCTCCCTTAACCAGTTACGTTGTCCCTTAGCCAAGATTTGGTTTCCATTAGAAGAAATGTGTGTTCCCTCAGCCAATTACGTTGTCCCTTAGCCAAGATTTGGTTTCCCTTAGAAGAAATGTGTGCTCCCTTAACCAGTTACAATGTCCCCGAATTTTCCGAACTTTCCGAACTTTCCGAACTCTCCGATATTTCCGAACTTTCCGAATTTTCCGAACTTTCCGAACTTTCCGAACTTTCCGAATTTTCCCATAGACAGTTACGTTGTCCCTTAGCCCAGATTTGGTTTCCCTTAGAAGAAATGTGTGTTCCCTTAGCCAATTACGTTGTCCCTTAGCCAAAATTTGGTTTCCCTTAGAAGAAATGTGTGTCCCCTTAGCCAGTTACGTTGTCCCTTAGCCCAGATTTAATTTCCCTTAGAAGAAATATGTGTTCCCTTAGCCAGTTACGTTGTCCCTTAGCCCAGATTCGGTTTCCCTTTGAAGAAATGTGTGTTCCCTTAGCCAGTTACGTTGTCCCTTAGCCCAGATTTGGTTTCCCTTAGCAGAAATGTGTGTTCCCATAGCCAATTACGTTGTCCCTTAGCCCAGATTTGGTTTCCCTTAGAAGAAATGTGTGTTCCCTTAGCCAATTACGTTGTCCCTTAGCCCAGATTTGGTTTCCCTTAGAAGAAATGTGTGTCCCCTTAGCCAGTTACGTTGTCCCTTAGCCAAGATTTGGTTTCCATTAGAAGAAATGTGTGTTCCCTTAGCCAATTACGTTGTCCCTTAGCCAAGATTTGGTTTCCCTTAGAAGAAATGTGTGCTCCCTTAACCAGTTACAATGTCCCCGAATTTTCCGATATTTCCGAACTTTCCGAATTTTCCGAACTTTCCGAACTTTCCGAACTTTCCGAATTTTCCCATAGACAGTTACGTTGTCCCTTAGCCCATATTTGGTTTCCCTTAGAAGAAATGTGTGTTCCCTTAGCCAATTACGTTGTCCCTTAGCCAAAATTTGGTTTCCCTTAAAAGAAATGTGTGTCCCCTTAGCCAGTTACGTTGTCCCTTAGCCCAGATTTAATTTCCCTTAGAAGAAATGTGTGTTCCCTTAGCCAGTTACGTTGTCCCTTAGCCCAGATTCGGTTTCCCTTAGAAGAAATGTGTGTTCCCTTAGCCAGTTACGTTGTCCCTTAGCCCAGATTTGGTTTCCCTTAGCAGAAATGTGTGTTCCCATAGCCAATTACGTTGTCCCTTAGCCCAGATTTGGTTTCCCTTAGAAGAAATGTGTGTTCCCTTAGCCAATTGCGTTGTCCCTTAGCCCAGATTTGGTTTCCCTTAGAAGAAATGCGTGTCCCCTTAGCCAGTTACGTTGTCCCTTAGCCCAGATTTGGTTTCCCTTAGCAGAAATGTGTGTTCCCTTAGCCAGTTACGTTTGTCCCTTAGCCCAGATTTGGTTCCCCTTAGAAGAAATGTGTGTTCCCTTAGCCAATTACGTTGTTCCCTTAGCCCAGATTTGGTTTCCCTTAGCAGAAATGTGTGTTCCCATAGCCAATTACGTTGTCCCTTAGCCCAGATTTGGTTTCCCTTAGAAGAAATGTGTGTTCCCTTAGCCAATTACGTTGTCCCTTAGCCAAGATTTGGTTTCCATTAGAAGAAATGTGTGTTCCCTTAGCCAGTTACGTTGTCCCTTAGCCCAGATTTGGTTTCCCTTAGCAGAAATGTGTGTTCCCATAGCCCATTACGTTGTCCCTTAGCCCAGATTTGGTTTCCCTTAGAAGAAATGTGTGTTCCCTTAGCCAATTACGTTGTCCCTTAGCCAAGATTTGGTTTCCCTTTGAAGAAATTTGTGCTCCCTTAACCAGTTACGTTGTCCCTTAGCCAAGATTTGGTTTCCATTAGAAGAAATGTGTGTTCCCTTAGCCAATTACGTTGTCCCTCAGCCAAGATTTGGTTTCCCTTAGAAGAAATGTGTGCTCCCTTAACCAGTTACAATGTCCCCGAATTTTCCGAACTTTCCGAACTCTCCGATATTTCCGAACTTTCCGAATTTTTCGAACTTTCCGAACTTTCCGAATTTTCCGAATTTTCCCATAGACAGTTACGTTGTCCCTTAGCCCAGATTTGGTTTCCCTTAGAAGAAATGTGTGTTCCCTTAGCCAATTACGTTGTCCCTTAGCCAAAATTTGGTTTCCCTTAGAAAAAATATGTGTTCCCTTAGCCAGTTACGTTGTCCCTTAGCCCAGATTCGGTTTCCCTTAGAAGAAATGTGTGTTCCCTTAGCCAGTTACGTTGTCCCTTAGCCCAGATTTGGTTTCCCTTAGCAGAAATGTGTGTTCCCATAGCCAATTACGTTGTCCCTTAGCCCAGATTTGGTTTCCCTTAGAAGAAATGTGTGTTCCCTTAGCCAATTACGTTGTCCCTTAGCCCAGATTTGGTTTCCCTTAGAAGAAATGTGTGTCCCCTTAGCCAGTTACGTTGTCCCTTAGCCCAGATTTGGTTTCCCTTAGCAGAAATGTGTGTTCCCTTAGCCAGTTACGTTTGTCCCTTAGCCCAGATTTGGTTCCCCTTAGAAGAAATGTGTGTTCCCTTAGCCAATTACGTTGTCCCTTAGCCAAGATTTGGTTTCCCTTAGAAGAAATGTGTGTTCCCTTAGCCAGTTACGTTGTCCCTTAGCCCAGATTTGGTTTCCCTTAGAAGAAATGTGTGTCCCATAGCCAGTTACTTTGTCCCTTAGCCCAGATTTGGTTTCCCTTAGCAGAAATGTGTGTTCCCTTTGCCAGTTACGTTTGTCCCTTAGCCCAGATTTGGTTCCCCTTAGAAGAAATGTGTGTTCCCTTAGCCAATTACGTTGTCCCTTAGCCAAGATTTGGTTTCCCTTAAAAGAAATGTGTGATCCCTTACCCAATTACGTTGTCCCTTAGCCCAGATTTGGTTTCCCTTAGAAGAAATGTGTGTCCCCTTTGCCAGTTACGTTGTCCCTTAGCCCAGATTTGGTTTCCCTTAGCAGAAATGTGTGTTCCCTTAGCCAGTTACGTTTGTCCCGTAGCCCAGATTTGGTTCCCCTTAGAAGAAATGTGTGTTCCCTTAGCCAGTTACGTTGTCCCTTAGCCCAGATTTGGTTTCCCTTAGAAGAAATGTGTGTGCCATAGCCAGTTACTTTGTCCCTTAGCCCAGATTTGGTTTCCGTTAGAAGAAATGTGTGTTCCCTTAGCCAGTTACGTTGTCCCTTAGCCCAGATTTGGTTTCCCTTAGAAGAAATGTGTGTTCCCTTAGCCAGTTACGTTGTCCCTTAGCCCAGATTTGGTTTCCGAAAGAAGTACAAAAAGAAGCAACAAAAAAAGCACCAAAAGAAGCACAAAAGAAGCACCAAAAAAGCACAAAAAGAAGCACCAAAAGAAGCACCAAAAAAACACAAAAAGAAACACCGAAAGAAGCAACAAAAGAAGCACAAAAAGAAGCACCAAAAGAAGCACCAAAAGAAGCACCAAAAGAAGCACCAAAAGAAGCACAAAAGGAGCACAAAAAGAAGCAGGTGAGGTTCTGAGGTTATGAGGTTCTGAGGTTTTGAGGTTCTGAGGTTCTGAGGTTCTGAGGTTCTGAGGTTCTGAGGTTCTGAGGTTCTGAGGTTCTGAGGTTCTGAGGTTCTGAAGTTCTGAGGTTCTGAGGTTCTGAGGTTCTGAGGTTCTGTGGTTCTGAGGTTCTGAGGTTCTGAGGTTCTGAGGTTCTGTGGTTCTGAGGTTCTGAGGTTCTGAGGTTCTGAGGTTCTGAGGTTCTGAAATTCTGAGGTTCGTTGGTTCTGAGGTTCTGAGGTTCTGAGGTTCTGAGGTTCTGTGGTTCTGAGGTTCTGAGGCTCTGAGGTTCTGAGGTTCTGAGGCAACAAGCAACAAAAGAAGCACCAAAAGAAGCACCAAAAAAGCACAAAAGAAACACAAAAAGAAGCACCAAAAGAAGTACCAAAAGAAGCACAAAAAGAAGCACAAAAAGATGCACAAAAGAAGTACCAAAAGAAGCACCAAAAGAAGCTCAAAAAGAAGCACCAAAAAAGCAACAAAAGAAGCACCAAAGAAGCACAAAAGAAGCACCAAAAGAAGCACCAAAAGTAGCTCAAAAAGAAACACAAAAAGAAGAACCAAAAGAAGAACCGAAAGAAGTACAAAAAGAAGCAACAAAAAAAGCACCAAAAGAAGCACAAAAGAAGCACCAAAAAAGCACAAAAAGAAGCACAAAAAGAAGCACCAAAAGAAGCACCAAAAAAGCACAAAAAGAAACACCGAAAGAAGCAACAAAAGAAGCACAAAAAGAAGCACCAAAAGAAGCACCAAAAGAAGCACCAAAAGAAGCACCAAAAGAAGCACAAAAAGGAGCACAAAAAGAAGCAGGTGAGGTTCTGAGGTTATGAGGTTCTGAGGTTTTGAGGTTCTGAGGTTCTGAGGTTCTGAGGTTCTGAGGTTCTGAGGTTCTGAGGTTCTGAGGTTCTGAGGTTCTGTGGTTCTGAGGTTCTGAGGTTCTGAGGTTCTGAGGTTCTGTGGTTCTGAGGTTCTGAGGTTCTGAGGTTCTGAGGTTCTGAGGTTCTGTGGTTCTGAGGTTCTGAGGTTCTGAGGTTCTGAGGTTCTGTGGTTCTGAGGTTCTGAGGTTCTGAGGTTCTGTGGTTCTGAGGTTCTGAGGTTCTGAGGTTCTGAGGTTCTGAGGTTCTGAGGTTCTGAGGTTCTGTGGTTCTGAGGTTCTGAGGTTCTGAGGTTCTGAGGTTCTGAGGTTCTGAGGTTCTGAGGTTCTGAGGTTCTGAAGTTCTGAGGTTCTGAGGTTCTGAGGTTCTGAGGTTCTGTGGTTCTGAGGTTCTGAGGTTCTGAGGTTCTGAGGTTCTGTGGTTCTGAGGTTCTGAGGTTCTGAGGTTCTGAGGTTCTAAGGTTATGAGGTTCTGTGGTTCTCAGGTTTTGAGGTTCTGTGGTTCTGAGGTTCTGAGGTTCTGAGGTTCTGAGGTTCTGAGAAAGCACGAAAAGAAGCACAAAAAGAAGCACCAGAAGAAGCACAAACGTAAGCACAAAATTAAATCTGGCCCTTAGAAGAAATGTGTGTTCCCTTAGCCAGTTACGTTGTCTCTTAGCCCAGATTTGGTTTCCCTTAGAAGAAATGTGTGTCCCATAGCCAGTTACGTTGTCCCTTAGCCCAGATTTGGTTCCCCTTAGAAGAAATGTGTGTTCCCTTAGCCCAGATTTGGTTTCCCTTAGCAGAAATGTGTGTTCCCATAGCCAATTACGTTGTCCCTTAGCCCAGATTTGGTTTCCCTTAGAAGAAATGTGTGTTCCCTTAGCCAATTACGTTGTCCCTTAGCCAAGATTTGGTTTCCATTAGAAGAAATGTGTGTTCCCTTAGCCAATTACGTTGTCCCTTAGCCCATATTTGGTTTCCCTTAGAAGAAATGTGTGTTCCCTTAGCCAATTACGTTGTCCCTTAGCCAAAATTTGGTTTCCCTTAGAAGAAATGTGTGTCCCCTTAGCCAGTTACGTTGTCCCTTAGCCCAGATTTATTTTCCCTTAGAAGAAATGTGTGTTCCCTTAGCCAGTTACGTTGTCCCTTAGCCCAGATTCGGTTTCCCTTAGAAGAAATGTGTGTTCCCTTAGCCAATTACGTTGTCCCTTAGCCAAAATTTGGTTTCCCTTAGAAGAAATATGTGTTCCCTTAGCCAGTTACGTTGTCCCTTAGCCCAGATTCGGTTTCCCTTAGAAGAAATGTGTGTTCCCTTAGCCAGTTACGTTGTCCCTTAGCCCAGATTTGGTTTCCCTTAGCAGAAATGTGTGTTCCCATAGCCAATTACGTTGTCCCTTAGCCCAGATTTGGTTTCCCTTAGAAGAAATGTGTGTTCCCTTAGCCAATTACGTTGTCCCTTAGCCCAGATTTGGTTTCCCTTAGAAGAAATGTGTGTCCCCTTAGCCAGTTACGTTGTCCCTTAGCCCAGATTTGGTTTCCCTTAGCAGAAATGTGTGTTCCCTTAGCCAGTTACGTTTGTCCCTTAGCCCAGATTTGGTTCCCCTTAGAAGAAATGTGTGTTCCCTTAGCCAATTACGTTGTCCCTTAGCCAAGATTTGGTTTCCCTTAGAAGAAATGTGTGTTCCCTTAGCCAGTTACGTTGTCCCTTAGCCCAGATTTGGTTTCCCTTAGAAGAAATGTGTGTCCCATAGCCAGTTACTTTGTCCCTTAGCCCAGATTTGGTTTCCCTTAGCAGAAATGTGTGTTCCCTTTGCCAGTTACGTTTGTCCCTTAGCCCAGATTTGGTTCCCCTTAGAAGAAATGTGTGTTCCCTTAGCCAATTACGTTGTCCCTTAGCCAAGATTTGGTTTCCCTTAAAAGAAATGTGTGTTCCCTTACCCAATTACGTTGTCCCTTAGCCCAGATTTGGTTTCCCTTAGAAGAAATGTGTGTCCCCTTTGCCAGTTACGTTGTCCCTTAGCCCAGATTTGGTTTCCCTTAGCAGAAATGTGTGTTCCCTTAGCCAGTTACGTTTGTCCCGTAGCCCAGATTTGGTTCCCCTTAGAAGAAATGTGTGTTCCCTTAGCCAGTTACGTTGTCCCTTAGCCCAGATTTGGTTTCCCTTAGAAGAAATGTGTGTGCCATAGCCAGTTACTTTGTCCCTTAGCCCAGATTTGGTTTCCCTTAGAAGAAATGTGTGTTCCCTTAGCCAGTTACGTTGTCCCTTAGCCCAGATTTGGTTTCCCTTAGAAGAAATGTGTGTTCCCTTAGCCAGTTACGTTGTCCCTTAGCCCAGATTTGGTTTCCGAAAGAAGTACAAAAAGAAGCAACAAAAAAAGCACCAAAAGAAGCACAAAAGAAGCACCAAAAAAGCACAAAAAGAAGCACCAAAAGAAGCACCAAAAAACACAAAAAGAAACACCGAAAGAAGCAACAAAAGAAGCACAAAAAGAAGCACCAAAAGAAGCACCAAAAGAAGCACCAAAAGAAGCACCAAAAGAAGCACAAAAGGAGCACAAAAAGAAGCAGGTGAGGTTCTGAGGTTATGAGGTTCTGAGGTTTTGAGGTTCTGAGGTTCTGAGGTTCTGAGGTTCTGAGGTTCTGAGGTTCTGAAATTCTGAGGTTCTGTGGTTCTGAGGTTCTGAGGTTCTGAGGTTCTGAGGTTCTGTGGTTCTGAGGTTCTGAGGCTCTGAGGTTCTGAGGTTCTGAGGCAACAAGCAACAAAAGAAGTACCAAAAGAAGCACCAAAAAAGCACAAAAGAAACACAAAAAGAAGCACCAAAAGAAGTACCAAAAGAAGCACAAAAAGAAGCACAAAAAGATGCACAAAAGAAGTACCAAAAGAAGCACCAAAAGAAGCTCAAAAAGAAGCACCAAAAAAGCAACAAAAGAAGCACCAAAGAAGCACAAAAGAAGCACCAAAAGAAGCACCAAAAGTAGCTCAAAAAGAAACACAAAAAGAAGAACCAAAAGAAGAACCGAAAGAAGTACAAAAATAAGCAACAAAAAAAGCACAAAAAGAAGCACAAAAGAAGCACCAAAAAAGCACAAAAAGAAGCACAAAAAGAAGCACCAAAAGAAGCACCAAAAAAGCACAAAAAGAAACACCGAAAGAAGCAACAAAAGAAGCACAAAAAGAAGCACCAAAAGAAGCACCAAAAGAAGCACCAAAAGAAGCACCAAAAGGAGCACAAAAAGGAGCACAAAAAGAAGCAGGTGAGGTTCTGAGGTTATGAGGTTCTGAGGTTTTGAGGTTCTGAGGTTCTGAGAGTCTGAGGTTCTGAGGTTCTGAGGTTCTGAGGTTCTGAGGTTCTGAGGTTCTGTGGTTCTGAGGTTCTGAGGTTCTGAGGTTCTGAGGTTCTGTGGTTCTGAGGTTCTGAGGTTCTGAGGTTCTGAGGTTCTGAGGTTCTGTGGTTCTGAGGTTCTGAGGTTCTGAGGTTCTGAGGTTCTGTGGTTCTGAGGTTCTGAGGTTCTGAGGTTCTGTGGTTCTGAGGTTCTGAGGTTCTGAGGTTCTGAGGTTCTGAGGTTCTGAGGTTCTGAGGTTCTGTGGTTCTGAGGTTCTGAGGTTCTGAGGTTCTGAGGTTCTGAGGTTCTGAGGTTCTGAGGTTCTGAAGTTCTGAGGTTCTGAGGTTCTGAGGTTCTGAGGTTCTGTGGTTCTGAGGTTCTGAGGTTCTGAGGTTCTGAGGTTCTGTGGTTCTGAGGTTCTGAGGTTCTGAGGTTCTGAGGTTCTAAGGTTATGAGGTTCTGTGGTTCTGAGGTTCTGAGGTTCTGTGGTTCTGAGGTTCTGAGGTTCTGAGGTTCTGAGGTTCTGAGAAAGCACGAAAAGAAGCACAAAAAGAAGCACCAGAAGAAGCACAAACGTAAGCACAAAATTAAATCTGGCCCTTAGAAGAAATGTGTTTTCCCTTAGCCAGTTACGTTGTCCCTTAGCCCAGATTTGGTTTCCCTTAGAAGAAATGTGTGTCCCATAGCCAGTTACGTTGTCCCTTAGCCCAGATTTGGTTCCCCTTAGAAGAAATGTGTGTTCCCTTAGCCCAGATTTGGTTTCCCTTAGCAGAAATGTGTGTTCCCATAGCCAATTACGTTGTCCCTTAGCCCAGATTTGGTTTCCCTTAGAAGAAATGTGTGTTCCCTTAGCCAGTTACGTTGTCCCTTAGCCCAGATTTGGTTTCCCTTTGCAGAAATGTGTGTTCCCATAGCCCATTACGTTGTCCCTTAGCCCAGATTTGGTTTCCCTTAGAAGAAATGTGTGTTCCCTTAGCCAATTACGTTGTCCCTTAGCCAAGATTTGGTTTCCCTTAAAAGAAATTTGTGCTCCCTTAACCAGTTACGTTGTCCCTTAGCCAAGATTTGGTTTCCATTAGAAGAAATGTGTGTTCCCTCAGCCAATTACGTTGTCCCTTAGCCAAGATTTGGTTTCCCTTAGAAGAAATGTGTGCTCCCTTAACCAGTTACAATGTCCCCGAATTTTCCGAACTTTCCGAACTTTCCGAACTCTCCGATATTTCCGAACTTTCCGAATTTTCCGAACTTTCCGAACTTTCCGAACTTTCCGAATTTTCCCATAGACAGTTACGTTGTCCCTTAGCCCAGATTTGGTTTCCCTTAGAAGAAATGTGTGTTCCCTTAGCCAATTACGTTGTCCCTTAGCCAAAATTTGGTTTCCCTTAGAAGAAATGTGTGTCCCCTTAGCCAGTTACGTTGTCCCTTAGCCCAGATTTAATTTCCCTTAGAAGAAATATGTGTTCCCTTAGCCAGTTACGTTGTCCCTTAGCCCAGATTCGGTTTCCCTTTGAAGAAATGTGTGTTCCCTTAGCCAGTTACGTTGTCCCTTAGCCCAGATTTGGTTTCCCTTAGCAGAAATGTGTGTTCCCATAGCCAATTACGTTGTCCCTTAGCCCAGATTTGGTTTCCCTTAGAAGAAATGTGTGTTCCCTTAGCCAATTACGTTGTCCCTTAGCCCAGATTTGGTTTCCCTTAGAAGAAATGTGTGTCCCCTTAGCCAGTTACGTTGTCCCTTAGCCAAGATTTGGTTTCCATTAGAAGAAATGTGTGTTCCCTTAGCCAATTACGTTGTCCCTTAGCCAAGATTTGGTTTCCCTTAGAAGAAATGTGTGCTCCCTTAACCAGTTACAATGTCCCCGAATTTTCCGATATTTCCGAACTTTCCGAATTTTCCGAACTTTCCGAACTTTCCGAACTTTCCGAATTTTCCCATAGACAGTTACGTTGTCCCTTAGCCCATATTTGGTTTCCCTTAGAAGAAATGTGTGTTCCCTTAGCCAATTACGTTGTCCCTTAGCCAAAATTTGGTTTCCCTTAAAAGAAATGTGTGTCCCCTTAGCCAGTTACGTTGTCCCTTAGCCCAGATTTAATTTCCCTTAGAAGAAATGTGTGTTCCCTTAGCCAGTTACGTTGTCCCTTAGCCCAGATTCGGTTTCCCTTAGAAGAAATGTGTGTTCCCTTAGCCAGTTACGTTGTCCCTTAGCCCAGATTTGGTTTCCCTTAGCAGAAATGTGTGTTCCCATAGCCAATTACGTTGTCCCTTAGCCCAGATTTGGTTTCCCTTAGAAGAAATGTGTGTTCCCTTAGCCAATTGCGTTGTCCCTTAGCCCAGATTTGGTTTCCCTTAGAAGAAATGCGTGTCCCCTTAGCCAGTTACGTTGTCCCTTAGCCCAGATTTGGTTTCCCTTAGCAGAAATGTGTGTACCCTTAGCCAGTTACGTTTGTCCCTTAGCCCAGATTTGGTTCCCCTTAGAAGAAATGTGTGTTCCCTTAGCCAATTACGTTGTTCCCTTGAGTGAGTGAGTTAGTGAGTGAGTGAGTGAGTGAGTGAGTGAGTGAGTGAGTGAGTGAGTGAGTGAGTGAGTGAGTGAGTGAGTGAGTGAGTGAGTGAGTGAGTGAGTGAGTGAGTGAGTGAGTGAGTGAGTGAGTGAGTGAGTGAGTGAGTGAGTGAGTGAGTGAGTGAGTGAGTGAGTGAGTGAGTGAGTGAGTGAGTGAGTGAGTGGGTGAGTGGGTGAGTGAGTGGGTGTGTCAGTCAGTCAGTCAGTCAGTTCGTAACTCTACCTCTGTGAAACCTTTCAGCGGAGGACGACTCTTCGTCTGATCATTCGGGTTCGTCAGCAGCAATAACAACGTCAGCCAGGCAAACCGCAACAACAACGTCAGCGACAACAGCAACAGTGACATCAACAACAACAACAACACCGGCTAAAACATTAGAATCGTCTAAATCGCGCGAATCTAGTGAGGGCCTGAATAGAGACCCTTATGGTGAGGATAGCCTGATCAAGGCGAGTTATAGCCGTTCACCTTCGATGAATTGTTCGCCAATTTTAATCATGGTTTTGCTGACTGTATCTATGTTATCTTTATTTAAGTAACTTTCTCCGTGTTATCTTCAATTAATTGGAGAAATTTCAAAAAATAACCGAGTTTTCAGTTGCATTTCTCGTTTTTTTCATAATTCCAACTTTTCAGTATTTGTCTACACATCTACACGTAATTGAAGATTTTTATAGTTGATGGTTTTTTCATGAAGCATATTTTTACAGCATATAGCAGTATAGCATTCTGAAGAGATTAAGAACAAATTTTAAATAATGTACAGCTATTTTTGGATTTTCTGTGGCTCGGAAACCTTTCGCGCGCGCAGTTCGTTTCCAAATCGTTTCCAAAATCGCAATATAAACTGCGTGTTCAAAATTTCAAGATGTTACGCAACCTATGAACCAAAATTTATTGAAAACGTCTTAATGACTTTAAGGAAGAAAAAAATTTACCACAAGTTACCCTGACTTATATGCGACTCAATTTGGTTCACTTTTTGATATTTTTAAATTAATTTTCCATTTTCTTATTTATTTGTATTTTTTTATTTTTTTTATTCAGTATTTATGTGTATTTTCAATATGTGTGAGGATCGATATTAATTTGTTCATTCTGATCAACTTTTCTCGTATTTCATTATTGAACGTTTTATTGGTGCGAATTAATAAAAGATTTGAGGGTGGCATAGAGTAGCGGCTGTCTAACTTGTGAGTGAGTGAGTGAGTGAGTGAGTGAGTGAGTGAGTGAGTGAGTGAGTGAGTGAGTGAGTGAGTGAGTGTATAAGTGAGTGAGTGAGTGAGTGAGTGAGTGAGTGTATAAGTGAGTGAGTGAGTGAGTGAGTGAGTGAGTGAGTGAGTGAGTGAGTGAGTGAGTGAGTGAGTGAGTGAGTGAGTGAGTGAGTGAGTGAGTGAACGTACATACGGCATGAACGATGCGGAACGGAATATATCATGGAATTCAACTTTCTGAAACTACCCAAGTGGGGGGAATCCCAACTTTCTCTCCTCTTCTCGTGATGATAACTTCACTGAACCACATAAAATATGAATTCTACACCAATATGAAAATTACCGCATGTTCAACAATTGCATAATTCGAAAATAAAGTTCGAAATTGTTCTAGAAGCAGACCAAGGTTTTTCGAGTAAAATTTTTCCCTATTATTCTGCTGACCTTCCTAGTCTTCCTGAATCATTAGCATCATTAGTCTCGCTGTTATTTTCATTATGCAGTGCTGACAAACTTGTATTAGAAAGTTTTGTTTGTAACACATAAAAATGGTTCTTTTGAAGATGAAATAAACTTTAGATGGTTTGAAGCTTACATTGGTATAAAAACCATCACTTTACTGTATGATCCAATATTTTTCATCTTTTTTTGTTGTTTTTAAGCTGTAAGTTGCTCAAACAGCTTAAAAACTAGAAAAGTAGTAAAATCCAAAGTGGTCATCCATTAAGTCCATGTTTTACAGACCCAATGTGAGCTTAGAACCATCTAAAGCTTATTTCATGTCCGAAACAACCATATTCATGGTAGTTTTTGATTGAGTCCATAATTCAAATTTATACACTACAGAATGTTACAAACTAAATTTTATACTAGAAGTTTGTCAGCACTTTATTAGTCGAAACACTTCTAATCAAGTAAATAAGGGTGATACATTGTGTATAGTGATCATTCAGTGAACCGATGATGAAAAATTTATGACTTTTATCTCACTTCTGTACAATGTAAAGAATCTATTTTATTCCAAGAAATGGTGATGATTTTCTTCCCGTATTTACGCATCCGTAAACAGAAAAATACGTAAGTACATACTGAAATCGTAAATACGTAAATCCAACAGTCGGTCACTGAAAAAAGAGTTTCTTGAGATTCAAGTGAAAAAATGACTTGTTAACTAGTCCAACTCAGGATAACATTCACTGAACATGAGGATTGCATGTTTTGGCATACAGCTGTTGGGTTGGGTTGAGTCGGACAGTCGACTATTATGCATCACCTTCTCTTGCATTTGATGCTGGCTGCTAACAATTCAAAGCTGTAGTAGTTAACACTACAATTTTTCACTTGAATTCCAAGCAACCCCTAATATCACCTACCTTCTCTCATTTATAGCATTAATTTTCCTTATAACCCACATCAAATAATCCATAAAAGGACCGGCAATTTCGTAAGTTAGTATCATTTTATAGAATGTCATAAGTATCTGTATGTCTGTCACGCTTTTAGTATAAATAATGCGAAAGAACGTTTTATCACTCGATGGCAACACAGGAGCAAATCCTAGCCTACCCTTCAATTTAGTTAAATAGCATGAATGTTTTTTTATACCTTAACCGACATTAAGGTTATAAAAATTGCAATCCACAAAAATTGCATCCAAGGTATTATCGACAGCACCCTCCTTGAATGGCTGAACTTCTCGTCCGAACTTTCTCAAAAACTTTGAACTTATGCTCCTTGGAACGAGTCCTATGAACCAAAGATTCATATAACAGACAAGACATGTCATGTTGGAAAAGGGTGTTTTTAAATCGCTCATCTACAGTAATAATGATAATAATAATTAAACCTTCAGGAAATGATTTGATTCTAACGGACTTGCTAAACTGACTTTAACCAAACACAATAAACGAGTTGAACATTCATATTAAATTGAGCCAGACGGTCTACTATTATTCCCTTGAGTTCCGTTGTAATAGGGACAATATTAGTAAGCTTTCAGGTGAGGCAAAAAAGACGTTAATGATTCATTTCATGGGTTTTGTATGAGAATGAATATGATAGCTAAGCTCTGTAACCATGACCCTCCGTTCACCCTATACAGAACAACTAAAACTTTAATCGGTGTTAGGCTTTGATAAAAAGTTATGACTTATGTTAAATGGTATGCTTTTTTGGATTCCGAAGAAGAAATCTTTTCGATCCTTTTTATTTGAACCTAACGAACCTCTTTTTGAACCTAAGAACAGTGTAATTTAAACGGGTGACAAATGTAATTAGTCTACTCAAAGTTTTGATGGAATAGGACAAATATCGTATTTAGTCGCATTCAGAGGTTCATGGTACATACGTATCAAAGCTAATTTTGCATAACGACGTGTTTATTCGAATAATAACTCTTGTAAACTTAACACTCAGTTGCGTATCAACGGGTTTACTCTAGCATCCTTTCAATCATCGATGTTTTTTGCTGTGTTCAGTTGTTGCTGGGTTCGTCACACAATTTTTATCGCCCCATCGTATCGTACTTGCTGAAATCAAGGGACGGACGGTAGTATCTCGATCTAGCTTTGTTGTATTGACTTCTAGTTTGTCGAATCGGTTTTCTCGTGAGTTTTTACATCTCCGGAGCTTTTTCAACCTCGTTGGTTTTTTCAAGTTTCAGGTCGAAAAAAACATGGCAATGCGATTTTTCGTTTATTTCTCCCCAAAAGTGAAGCCCTGTGAAGATGAAAATTGATACCTCAGTAAATTTCCAGCGTAAAGAAATATTTTAAACAGTTATGCAGATCGAAAGAATAGTTACACCATTTTCAAGAGCTTTATGAAAAAAATGTCGAAGATCACAGGCAAAGGCCCCATACACGTCCAAAGCCTGACTAATCTAGATTAGCCTAGGTTAATCTTTTTTCGTAGTGTATAAGTATGCTCATGGCTAATCTTCATTAGCCTCCGTTAAAAAGCCTGGCTAATCTTGATTAGCCTAGGCTAATCTTTGCGTTCATTTGTGCGAAAACTTAATTTTCATAATTTAGCAGGAATAAATTGATTTCCGATCCTGGAATTTTTTCGTATGTAGGTCCAACGATGAGCGTGATGCAACCGATTACTCATGAGATTTTATTAAGTTTTCCTCAAATTTATCTATAAGAAAACTTCACACCTCAAGCGTTAGAACAAATGAACGCAAAGATTAGCCTAGGCTAATCAAGATTAGCCTAGGCTAATCTTTTTTGCAGTGTATTTTAATAGGAAAATGTAGCCTAGGCTGATCAAGATTAGCCAGCCTTTAAACGGAGGCTAATCAAGATTAGCCATGGGCATACTTATACACTACGAAAAAAAGATTAGCCTAGGCTAATCTAGATTAGTCAGGCTTTGGACGTGTATGGGGCCAAAATCAAAAAAAATTGAAATATTAGGACGCTCCTGTCAGAAAATATTTTCAAAGGTGTTGGTAAAACACATTGAGATGTATATTCCGCTATTCAACTGATTGAAACACAAAAAACGGCCAAGGAGTAAGGAAACGAGAAAGTTAGGTACTTCAAAAAAAAAATCTGAAAAACTCGCATCTGTTCTAAAATAGTTTGATCGGAAAAACAGCAGGACACACGATGTTACGCAAAACATATTTATGACTTCGTTGAAAAACGAAATCCTAAATATTGTTTGGCATGACTTTTTTTCTTGTGTGAGTGACAAATCTGCCATGAACCTTTTTTTCCTTTTTCTAGCCAATGAGGATGAAAGTTTATTCTGTAAAACGCGTTTTACGGAAGTTGAATTTAGGCATTTTCATTCAAGATACGTCTTATTTTTAGGATAGGATTTGATTGTTTTTTTTATTTCATGACGTACACACTTTTTTCGAAATTCATAACAAATCTGCTCTCCTGTTTCTCAAGATCAGCCCATTTTAGATATGAGAACAGAAAGTTCCTGTTCAATACTTTTTCACGGTTGGACTTGCAGGATCGAAGAACCATGTTAGTTAATATTCATGTCTTTAGGGAAATAAGTTTGATAAAGGAAGCGTTATAAAAAGACAATGTACTTAAAAGGTCAATTATAATACCAACAATTTTTTTGCTATCCGGCAGAAAGTTGTCGCGTTTCCTAATTCATGCTTTGCGACATGAAGCATCGTGTTGGTCCACGTCAGTCAAGTTCTGGTAGCCGGCCGCCGTGGTAACAAAACCATCTTCGCTTAGTGTGACGGTTCGTCTAAAAATGCACTTGCCGAAATTACACGATAACGATAGTGTAAAGTTCGTACTTAGTATTCAAAGACAGAATCAGTATTAAACAAAACAACTTCATAAAATACCAACTAAGTTTGGACGATTAACTACTGAAATAATGCAATTAAATATGAATATTGAGTGAGTCAGTCAGTCAGTCAGTCAGTCAGTCAGTCAGTCAGTCAGTCAGTCAGTCCGTCAGTCAGTCAGTCAGTCAGTTAGCCAGTCAGCCGGAAAGCCAGTCAGTCAACGAGTCAGTCACTCTTCATAGACGAAGCTGTTACGCTGGTAATGATCCTTGTCAGCCAATGATCGATGAGATGGGGCAAATGACTACGCAGTGCATAAGACAGTCGTATGTTTCACTCACTCACTCACTCACTCACTCACTCACTCACTCACTCACTCACTCACTCACTCACTCACTCACTCACTCACTCACTCACTCACTCACTCACTCACTCACTCACTTACTGATTCACGGACTCACTGAGTCACTCACTCACTCACTCACTCACTCACTCACTCACTCACTCACTCACTCACTCACTCACTCACTCACTCACTCACTCACTCACTCACTCACTCACTCACTCACTCACTCACTCACTCACTCACTCACTCACTCACTCACTCACTCACTCACTCACTCACTCACTCACTCACTCACTCACTCACTCACTCACTCACTCACTCACTCACTCACTCACTCACTCACTCACTCACTCACTCACTCACTCACTCACTCACTCACTCACTCACTCACATCACAGGTCTGCCAAATGCGCGGGAGAGTTCAACACCGCTTATTGTAAACTAATCTCCCAGATGGCCACCAAACTTCGTGAATGCGGATTTGAATCGCAAGAAATTTCGATTATAATTTTCAACCAGGATGCACATCATCATACACGTTGGTGACTGACTGACTGACTGACTGACTGACTGACTGACTGACTGACTGACTGACTGACTGACTGACTGACTGACTGACTGACTGACTGACTGACTGACTGACTGACTGACTGACTGACTGACTGACTGACTGACTGACTGACTGACTGACTGACTGACTGACTGACTGACTGACTGACTGACTAACTGACGGACTGACTGACTGACAGACTGACTGACTGACTGACTGACTGACTGACTGACTGACTGACTGACTGACTGACTGACTGACTGACTGACTGACTGACTGACTGACTGACTGACTGACTGACTGACTGACTGACTGACTGACTGACTGACTGACTGACTGACTGACTGACTGACTGACTGACTGACTGACTGACTGACTGACTGACTGACTGACTGACTGACTGACTGACTGACTTACTTACTGACTGACATACGTACTGACTTCCCTGACTGACTGACTGACTGACTGACAGACTGACTGACTAACGGACTGATTGATAAAAATGAATTGCATGGTATATAATATCAACTTGGATGCTGCGTTATGTACGCGTACGCGGTATTCTGTGAAATCCTCATTGTGTCTAGTATCTGGACAGTTATGTGTTTGTGTAACTCGTTTTGGGTATGAGAATACTAATAGACTGAGAGGCTGGTATACTGACTGAATCATGAACTGAATGACTGTTTTTTTTTCAGTCAGTGGTCGGTGTATTATGCTTCCGAACCTGGCTGGACAACCGGTGACTGCTTATGACAATCAGTTTGCATTCCCGTTTAACAACAACAACAACAACAACAACAGTCCATCGAACAACAACAATAACAATAATAACAACAACAGCAAAAATAACGGAGGTCTGGACACAGCGTTCTCACGCTTACTTATGCCGAATTCTAACAACAATGGAAACAACAACAACAACAACAACAACAAAAGTAGCAGTGATAGTGATATAAACGTAGCACTTATTCGACTTCTGTTATCGAATCCCGAACTTTTGCAACGGTTGGTGCTCAAACCAGAAGACAACAATGGTAACAACAACAATACCAACAACAACAATGGTAACAATAACAATAGCAACAACAATAACAACAAAAACAACTATTTCAACGACAACGTGGGAATAGATCCCTCCTTTGCGAGAGAGTTGCTCGCCAGTCCCGAATATCAGCAACGGTTGAGGTTAACTGGGCTTAATTACAACATCAACAACAACAAAAACAATAACAACAACAATAACAACAACAACAACAACAACAACAACAACAACAACAACAACAACAACAACAACAACAACAACAACGACAACAACAACAACAACAACAACAACAACAACAGTGAAGAAAACAAAAATTATACATTGACGGTGCCGCGCAACATAGAACTCACCAGCACAAGTGCAATGTGGAACAACAACAAAAGTGTAATTAACAACAACAACAACAACAACAACAACAACAACAACAACAACAACAACCGAATGTTCCCTGACTTTTTCGTTCCGGATGCTGGAAATGGTTTCCGCGCGGAAAACGGTAGAGTTATTTTTGTGGGCAAAGACCCGGATGCAGCGTCGGCTAGATTCTCTAATCCACAGCCACAGCCACAATCGGATTCAGATGTACTTTTGTTGGACATTAATGAGAAGTCAGGCGTACCCGGTGAGCGATCACAGAACCTCATGCTCGACAACAACAACAACAACAACAACAACAACAACAACAACAACAACAACAACAACAACAACAACAACAACAACAACAAAGCTGGTTTCCGTACAGAGCAGAATCGTATTATTTACGTTGGAGAGAAGGTTGACGATAACAACAACAACAACAACAAAAACAACAACAACAACGACAACGACAACATCAACAACAACAACAACGACAACATCAACAACAACGACAACATCAACAACAACAACAACAACCAAGCTGGTTTCCGTACCGAGCAGAACCGCATTATTTATGTTGGAGATAAGTTAAGCACCATGACTCGCAACTCTGACAGTTGGGTTGACGATAGCAACAAGAACAACAACAACAACAACAACAACAACAACAACAACAACAACAACAACAACAACAACAACAACAACAACAACAACAACAACAACAACAACAACAACAACAACAACAACAACGAGCCAGTGGTGATGGGCAGGACGGAGAAGCTAGTGGCGTCGGAAGCTCAAAGCAACGCATGGGCAAACAACAACAACCACAACAACAACAACAACAACAACAACAACAGAAATGTTGAGCCAGTCACTACGCCTCAACCTGTGCATGTGTTGACTCTACCGTTTGGCAGATGATTGATTTTTTTGTATTATCCAGCTTTTTGAGATTCAAGTGAACATTCAACATTCAGTCATTAAATTTTATGCAGGTAATGTTTCAATATTGAAAAAGCTCTTTTTCTAATTTTAGTCAAAGTGAGTACGTTATGATTTTTTCAATATACGCCTCTGAAAAAAACGTTACAGCAACATTGGTTGGATTGCATTATAAATTGTCTTTCCGATTCTTCTACTTTTCTACCTTTACTTTAACTTTTACTACTTTGACTTTTTCTATTTTCACTTTTACTTTTCTACTTCTACTTTTCTAGGTTGGGACATTTAATACTGAGTCTGATGAATTTTTTTACTGTAAACATTCTGGATTGCACGTAATTTCTTTTTGACATATTATTCGCTCATTTTGGAAAAAAATATAAAAATAATTCACCAGTTCAACAAGTTTACAAGATTTTTTTTTTGATTGAAGTATTAGCTGTCATCTTATACTGGCTTTCGAAAAATTCCGTTGCTAACCTTCATTGGACACATGCATAGAGTTTAGTCAAATTTTCTTGCCACATAAAGGTTTTCTCACGCGTACATTTTTTCAAATCTATTTTTTTGGCGCGTGATAAACTTTGATTACGCGTTGAACCCAATTGTTCAATCGGTTTTATTCATATGTTTCCGTCACTCCTAATCACACCTGTCCCAGCTGTGGGTTTTTAGCCACAGTCCGGGGGGGGGGGGTAGACTGTGGCTAAAAAAACGGACTGTGCTTAAATTTTACTGTGGCCAAACGGTACTGTAGCTAAAGAGGAATCGGACTGTGCTTAAATGGTACTGTGGCTAAACGATACTGTGGCTAAAGAGGAATCGGACTGTCCCTAAAAGCACTCACGTCCACAGTCTACCCCCCGCCCCGGACTGTGGCTAAAAACCTACAGCTGGGACAGGTGTGCTCCTAATAGAATATATTACCACGCTAGAGATTTATTTCATTATTTGGTATGCATATGTATTCTATCTAGTTCATACTAATATATTTTCCATGCATAATTTTACGTAAGAAATCGAGTCTCTTGAGCCGGCCGATAAGATCGATCCATAGAGCCATTTTAATAAAAACAAAAAAGAACATATGAACATAAAAAAAACAAAATTATTGACGAATTGAGTGATCTTGAAAAGTTGTTGTTTTTTTGTAACAACAACAACAACAACAAAAAATCTCGAAAAGGAGCGATCCGGATCCAAAATTTTCGCTAGAGTCAGAAGGCTTGGGAAACGGTGCTGACTTCCTCGTTTCAGCCTGTAATTAATCTTTATGGTGCTAAGTTAAACGATACATAACAATCTTTTGTGTTACCAATATATTTCCCTTCTTTTATATATTGACGAAAATGAGTTTCTGCCTAGTGAGATGCGAATTAATCAGATATCTGTGCACCGTTGTTCGTACATGGTCCCACAGCGAAAATCGTCATGGAAAATGGTGCATGGAAAGTTTCATAGCCAGGAATGAAAAAAACTTTACGTTTTTCATTTCACTTTTCATGAAAAAAATTATGCTGTGCAGAATTTTTTTATATTTTTAATGTAACTCGATGGAAGGTTGAATAAATTTGTAAAAAATCGGGTAATGGCGGTGCATTGAAAAGTATTTATTTCACTTTTCACTTTGCAGAGGCTCATCATCATTTGTACATTTATCGTTTTTCACATCTTCGTGAAATTCTAAATGTTTTAATATACAGGGTGGGCCAAAAAAACTCGGCGAGTTTGTGAGACAATAACTTTTGCTGTGTTTGATGAATTTCTTTGAAGTTTGCAGGTTATTTCAATGGTTTCACAAAATCGCAGAGTTTTTTTGGCCCACCCTGCATATCCGTACATTACAAGCTACATATTTATATATTTTTATTCAATTGCATTTGTACCAGTCACTTTCGAACATGCGATGCATGAACTTAATCTTATTTCCTATTGTTTATTGGTCAGATAAACTGTGTGCTAATATGTGGGAAAATTATTGGTTCGAGAAAGAAAAATATTTAAAACACTAATATTTTTGTTTGCAGCAAAATATTCATTAAATGTAATGTAATTATTTCTTTTAGAAAGCACACGGATGTTAAAAATATTTTTCAACTTGATTTATTGATAGTCAGCTTTTTAACGCGTAACAATCCTGGTCACGTTCATTTTCACGCAATTTTCGAAAAAAAAACAGAGTGTCAATATACAAGTCTAAATTAATTATTAAATTTTTGGTAACGGTTACAAGTTTATAAATCTTGTAACAAAAACCTTCACCGAGCTGTATCGATAACAACAACAACAACAACAACAACAACAACAACAACAACAACAACAACAACAACAACAACAACAACAACAACAACAACAACAACAACAGCTTCGTGGCATGGGAAACACTTTGCATAGAGCGCAGGTGTTCAACTACTACTATTGGTTTGTGAATATTCCAATAGCAAGTTATATTCTACATACTGCACAAGGTATAGCCTAACCATAGTTTCTTGTTATTCAGAATAAATTTTGGCGCGCATTTTCAATTCAAATCTGTTTTTTTGGCGTGCTTTCGAAAATTCGAGTATCAAAATCTTTTTCACGTAGCCTTTGGACAGCATACAAAAAATTGCGATTAATTCATTGCATACGTGCGTAACTGACCCGCAAATTTAAAATTTGATAACAAGAAACCCTGACCAAGCTATAAACTGTTTATACAGTTCGTACTAGTTTATGCAATGAAACAATATGAAATAATATTTCCAGCATCCAAGAAAACATATTCCTGTTTTATGTCTTATGTATGTAAACACGTTAGTTAACTTCGGCCAACTGTAATGTTATAGTACACCACGACTATATCCCATCCAAGGTTTCTTGTAACTCACAAAAGCTTTTGGCGCGCAATTGGAATTCAAAAGTGATTTTGGCGCGCATTCAAATTTTCGAGAGAAAATGCTATTCTCATAGTTAACTTGAAAAACATACAAACGTCTGCCAAAGTTCATTGTATTTGTAGTAGCGGGTGCATAAAAATAATTTTGTAAAACAAGAAACGCTGACCAAGCTGTAAAGTGTAGGTTAAGTTGTACGAAAATAAATAATTGATGCCTTTTACGAGTGTGTTGGTGTAAAGCATACACATAGAAGACAAGACCAGATTTTAGAATAGTTTGGTGCTCATGCTCCTATAGAAATCCCATTCTTTACTTTTCTACAATGAGAGTAGTTTTGTAGAGAACTACACTGTTATTACATGGTTATTTTAAGTTAGTGAGGTAATTTTTTTCAGTTGTTTCCATCTGGCACGTGATTTTTTGTTCGGCCCACTGGCGGACGAGCCAAACCTCCAAAGGGAGGGGAGTTGTTCCAAAGAGGGCGTAATTGGCTGAAAATAGCTTATTTTACCTACACTTTAGGGGACAAATTATACTTTTTGGAACTGCCAAAAAGGGGGGAATTTCACTTTTTCGTTCTTCCCTCGTCTGCTAGTGGTCTGGCCTGGTGCGTCAGTTTTTTAGAATTACTGAACGGTAAAGGTGAAGGTAAAGTGAAAAAATTTTGGAATCGTTTTTTCCCAAAAGCCAACAGCAGGCGAGAAGGGCAGGGAAAAGGGAATTCCCCCCTCTTTAACGTTTTCCAAAAGTTGACTTTGTTCCCTGATGTGTAGTTATTGAAATGGCTTTGAAACTACCGATTCCCACTCTTTGAAGAAATTCCCCTCCCTTTGGAATATTACCTCGTTGGCCATTGTCAAAATCGGGGTAAAGTTTTGTATAAAATAAGCCGAGTGAAAGTAACTCAAAAAAAAATTTAAACGTACAGTAATTAATCAATTTCCGGAACATTACTGATACTCATAAAGTTCGATTCCAAAATTTTTCACTTTGCCTTTACCTTTACCGTTCGATAATTCCAAAGAACTGGCCTTCTGGTGTTAAAGAGCTTCTGGGGATTCAAGTGAAAAAATGACACGTTAACGTGTCCAACCCAGTGTAACACCCACTGAACATGATGATTGCATGTTATAGCATACAGTTGTTGGGTTGAGTTGAGTCGGATAGCCGACTATTGTGCATCATCCTCTCTTACATTTGATGCAGCTAACGATTCACAAGTTGGAGTAGTTAACACTACAACTTTTCGCTTGAATCCCAGGCAGCCCTTTATATGTATGGCAAACTTGGGCACTCTAGGCTATTGAGATGTCGTGGCACAATTTATGCCATGAATTGAGCAAAGACGGATTTGTGATCCATTCAGGACTTACGGTTACGGTAGGCCAAACCGTAATGGAACATGATCCCATATCCCAACGATCAATACCCGTTGGAGTTGTAAGGTTTCTTTTCAGTTTGTTTCATATTTTTAAGTTTTATTTTAGGTTTATATTAATTAATTTTTTTACTTAAAAAAATTTACCGCTGTAGTCGGAAAAGTTTTCAAAATTCTACTTTTTCTGAGTACCATCGTCAACTGTATTGAAAAGGAGGTTGTTTTAGTCTCAACCTTTCATAACCTTATTTCTACCAACTTCTTGTTACTTGTGAATACTTTTTACAAAAAGGCTGTGACATTTACTATGACATCCGAACAATTGAATATGTTAAAAGTGACAATGCTATTAATGAAAACTTGTTGCAGCTTCAGATATTCCGCTTATCGAAAACGGATATTTGAGATAGAGCAAGGTACTAGATTGAGTTGAGATATGCATTCACAAGACAACTTTTTTTTAAACTTTTTTCAGTGACAATCTCGGTTACCAGAGAATATTTTTCCCCGATTTTCAGCATTTTCCTGTGCATTGCAAAGTTGTGCGCGTTCAAGTTTAGTCTCGTAATCAATTGAGAATGCTATAGATCGTTTTGGGATCGTTCGATTAAAAATTAACAGTGTTACGGTCTAAAGAAATTAAAAACTCTAAAATACTATACACCAATAACAGAATAATAATATATTTGCATTACAAACGTTCTACAATGCAATGGAAAAACAAGCTTCTCTACAGACAAGCATTAACGTAGTGTTACATATTTTTTGGTATCAAACTTTTGCAACAAATAAAAAAGAATTGATCTGAACCAGATTTTTTTAGGAAATTTTTCGGTTGACAGTTTTTGATTAAGTTATGTATATACTTACAGTATCCAAACTGAATCACCAGAGCCCAGCCACGCATGTGATTACTGTTTTCTTGAACTCAAAAGGTCATTAATTTCTCATACATATAAAAAACTGCATTAACCTGAAAGTCGAAATTATATAATTTCAGAACATGCAATCTTCTGAAAAATTATGATTTCTGACCGACAGACATGTTTTGTTCTAGTTGGCTTGGTTCTTCTATTTACCGGTGCCTTTGTTCAAGGACAATTTGCATATGGTTAGTCAGTCAGTTAGTCAGTCAGTTAGTCAGTCAGTT
>OZ038447.1:4481961-4496961 GCA_964036265.1 Daptonema setosum | reverse complement strand
CGTTCGACTCGACAACGTACGAACGAACTTAGAGCGCCGAACACTTTTGATAATAAGAAAACCTGACCAAACTATAAAAAGCTTTCTTGTTTTAGTCGGGACTTAATGTCAGAATGATAATTTTTAGTGGTATAAAAGGTTGAATGAAAAACTGACGGGCCATGGCAGAAACTCCATCATGGCAGAAACGCATCAGGATCTGTGTTTCTTCCGAGGTTTTGAAACTGGTACCATCGATTTCCGACGTTCAGTATTTTCGTGATTCGCAAAACAGTTTAGTTGTATCGATTGAGTTTCACAGTTTTGTTTCAATAATCCAGCTAAACAGCTTGTATTCTGTACAGAAACACTCTCTCAAATAGGTTCAGTTTGAGTTTATTCGAAAAAAAAACATAAATACATATTGTAGTTCCTTAGGATCAGAGACGTACAGAATTACAGATTCAGTGCAAAATTTAGTTCAATTGAGTTTTTTTATCGACTTCACTTTCAAGTATCTTTGTTATCATTAAAATTGATATACATAGATTATATTAAGGTTATATCACGAATCAGTTTGTCTGTTTATAAAACAGTTATACCTGTATATAATAAAATACGTATTAATGTAACGTAACACAATCAGAAATCAAAACATTCACTTGAAGAATATTCTGCTTGAATTTTCAACAAATGTTCAAGATTGCCTGATACACACATAAGAAAAACTTAGCGCACATTTCAAATTCAAAATTTTTGTTGTTGTTGTACATGAATACTTGAAAAACATCTGAACAAAGGCATTAATACATTATTGATGTACGTGTGTACTCGGTAAACGAGTCATAAAAAACTCCGATTCGTTTTTTTTCTGAGTCTTTTTCGTTACAGAAGTCAACAATACATCGGCGCTACCGTAGTGGCCAGAAACTTTTGATAATCTGAGGAGAAATGGCAGAAACCCCAGAGCAACCTCGTCAGCATATTTGAAACTGCGGTGGTATTTTGTGCGACCCAATGACAGCTAATAACCATTTGATTGTTTTTTTACCGTACACAGTTAGTTCCGAACACAGACTGTACGTTAGTAAAGAAGATGACCAAGCCCAGTTTCTTCGTGAATCCAAAATAAAAAAGTCGAACTCGGGATTCTGACGAAAACCGCCGCAGTTGCCAAATATGCAACCCGTCAGGGTGTGTCTTCAGTCTTTCGGCTGGGACGGGAATTTCTCCAAAAAGAGGGTAATGGGCAGAAATTAGGCCATTTTACCAACACCTAAAGGAACAATCTCTGCTTTTTGAAAATGCCACAGAGGGGGAATTAATTTTTTCCCTCCCCATCGCGTCCGCTACATAGTGTCTCCAGAATCACTTGGTTACCATACCGGTTTCAACGAACTGAAGAGCAGCATTTGGTTTCTTCTTTGCCGGAGTAGGAGACTTCGCTGGCGGAGCCGTCGGAGCTGGAGAAGGTTGATCTGCCGACGGAAACGTTTTTTCCCCTTCATCGGGGAAACTCTGATTTTCCTTCGGACTGCGGAAACTGTGATTCTCGATGCTGGGAACATCGATCTGACTAACTCTACGATCTTCGTTCGGTTTGGATACGTGCACCTTGTCGGTGTGCGATTCATCAACAGGCTGTAGTGAGTGAGTGAGTGAGTGAGTGAGTGCAGTGAGTGAGTGAGTGAAAGCAGTGAGTGAGTGAGTGAGTGAGTGAGTGAGTGAGTGAGTGAGTGAGTGAGTGAGTGAGTGAGTGAGTGAGTGAGTGAGTGAGTGAGTGAGTGAGTGAGTGAGTGAGTGAGTGAGTGAGTGAGTGAGTGAGTGAGTGAGTGAGTGAGTGAGTGAGTGAGTGAGTGAGTGAGTGAGTGAGTGAGTGAGTGAGTGAGTGAGTGAGTGAGTGAGTGAGTGAGTGAGTGAGTGAGTGAGTGAGTGAGTGAGTGAGTGAGGGAGTGGGTGAGTGAGTGAGTGAGTGAGTAAGTGAGTGAGTGACTGAGTGAGTGAGTGAGTGAGTGAGTGGGTGAGTGAGGAGTGAGTGAGTGAGTGAGTGAGTGAGTGAGTGAGTGAGTGAGTGAGTGAGTGAGTGAGTGAGTGAGTGAGGGAGGGAGCACCTCTTTTGCTGTATTGGTTCCCATCAACATTTTGTCGATTTCTAATTCTTGATGAGCCTTTTGGATTATTGCAGGATCGGGTTCTTGCATATCGCTTAGAGAAATATTGGATACATCACGACGGGATGATCTGCATCAGTGAGTAACTCACTCACTCACTTACTCACTTACTCACTCACTCACTCACTCGCTCACTCGCTCATTCACTCGCTCACTCACTAATTCACGCATATTATACTCTCACTCCCTGATTCACGCATACTTTCACTCACTCACCGATTAGCTGGGCCCGCTTTCGATTTTCCATTGTCTGCTGCTGCTGTTGACTTTGCTTTTGATTTTTCGTCACCATCATTCTATTAAGTCATTTTTTTCAGTCACGCAGTCAGTCAATCAGTCAGTCATTAGATCAGTCAGTCAATCAGTCAGTCATTAGATCAGTCAGTCAGTCAGTCTGTCGGTCAGTCAGTCATTTGGTCAATCAGTCAGTCAGTAAGTCAATCAGTCAGTAAGTCAATCATTCAGTCAGTCACTTAGTCAGTTACCTCTTCTTTAGGTGCATCTTTATTTTTATTTGGTTTCTTAAATATTTGTAAAAACTTTTTGCAGCAGTTCATGTTTCGATGACTGAAAAGATGTGCAATTGATTCAGACAATTGGTTAGCGCGTCAGCAGCTAGAGCTGAAGGTCGTGGGTTCGAGTCAGCCAGTCAGTCAGTCAGTCAGTCCATCACTCAATGCTTTTTTACACACATTATGGGAACGTTGTTTTCTTGGACCACAATAGCTTCTTGTCAGTCGAGTTGAGGTTTGCGAGTAGAAATATGTTGGTGGGTGATGATTATTGAATGTTAGCCACCTTAGCATAAACACTCATGAAGGTGTGACTTGATGATTTGACATGTGACATTAAACGAAAAATGTTGAACTCGAAATGACATTTCGTTTGAATATCGGTCATTCATCAGATATTGCCAAGCCCATTCAGGGTTTCTTGTCACAAAAAAAGACTTGCGCAATCTTTTCTCACGAGAAGTGTTATTGGCGCTCGTGCAAAGTTTGAAAAGTTTTCTTCCACAGTTTGTATGTGCATTTGGACAACATACCCTATCCGAGATTTCTGGTTACCCGTCGCCTCTGTTCGTGATCTGGTTTTTTTCACATAATCATTGACGAAGCCTCTAGGTCAAGTACGTACATGTAGGTACAGTCTATAGGTATAAAGTATGTAGGTACAGTCTATAGGTATAAAGTATGTAGGCATGGATGTGGCACAGTCATATTTCTACCACTCTCAAAGCATACATACTACTAGTACCTTTGGAACCTGATGTTTCATGGTTGTTAGGCCATGCTGACGCTGTGGAACTGTAGTAAATACCTGTGCGCTGTTAGTCAGAAACATTTGCACGAAGCATGATACATGTACATATGTATGTTTTTTTCGTTATGTATTTTCGATTCAACGAGCTAAAGATTTTTCTCAAGTCAACTACAGCGTTATTTTGCTTTTTGTAAAGTCTTTCCATCAGCCCAGGTGAAAATGGTCTGATAACTTAAAGCATTCAAGTTTTTTTCCAGTGAAACTATAAAATGCATTATGTTATAGTTGCATGATTTATATAGAATACAAATCATAAAAACGTTGTACTTTTGTGAAATAGGAGAATGCAGGTTCACTACGTAGTTTTTATGTTTTTTTAAGTAAAGTGTGGAATGGATCCAAAGATTTGTTTTGATTTTTATTCGAAATAGTTTCGTGCGTGAGGAAGTTTTACGCAAACACATTTGAAAAAAAAACTAGTATTCCAAACTGACTATACACATGGGTCATGTCAGTTTTTCGCCAAAGCATACCCACATAAAGTTGCAATGCAACACAAGTCATGTAAATGTACAAAACTAGCTATTAGTGTTAGTCAATAAACACTGTCCCATTAATTGGCGCTAGCTATTACTGTGTTAGCTCGTATTTGGTTATTAGTGTTGGAGTAAACTTAATCTATTATTTCGGCAAACATTGCAATTTTCGATTTCTCAGGTTTTCGTGCATATGCGATTCTCACTTTTTTTTGTATGAATCGTTTTGCATTTAATTTCATAGGTAAATTTTTTTTATTATACTGAACAAAAATCTATAAATAAACAGATCAGGATGACCGTTACTATAGAACAAATATAGTGAGATACATTCTCACTATATTTGTGCTCTGGTATCAGACTTTGTTATTGTGTAATTACAAATGAATAAATGTGAATTTCAGTTTTGCATCTCAGAATGAATTCCATGAACTCTACACACTTGCACATTTGCGGTCGAAAGGCTCAATTCCATTATCGACCTTGCCATATGACAAATTCGGAGAGAACCAAAACCTCCTGGAATTATGCCTCGCGAAATCAGGCAACATCACCGAAGAACTGGTCAACTGCTACGAATATGTGAGTTAAGGACTGACTGACTGACTGACTGACTGACTGAATGACTGACTACTGACTGATTAACTGACTGACTGACTGACTGACTGACTGACTGACTGACTGACTCACTGACTGACTGGCAGGCCGTCTATACGTCGCTGGTCGATTGACAGCCCCTCAACAAGTTGCGAGTTTTGTATAAAACAAACGACTGAAAATTGTAAACCTGACGAACGTTCTGTCAACGAATTTGTCAGTATCGATGTCCTGAAGTTCGGACTCTTGGAGGTGGAGTCCAGTGAGGTTGAGGATGACGAAGAGCTGATTGCGATACAGGTGAGTGAGTGATTGAGTGAGTAAGTGAATGAGTGAGTGAGTGAGTGAGTGAGTGAGTGAGTGAGTGAGTGAGTGAGTGAGTGAGTGAGTGAGTGAGTGAGTGAGTGAGTGAGTGAGTGAGTGAGTGAGTGAGTGAGTGAGTGAGTGAGTGAGTGAGTGAGTGAGTGAGTGAGTGAGTGAGTGAGTGAGTGAGTGAGTGAGTGAGTGAGTGAGTGAGTGAGTGAGTGAGTGAGTGAGTGAGTGAGTGAGTGAGTGAGTGAGTGAGTGAGTGAGTGAGTGAGTGAGTGAGTGAGTGAGTGAGTGAGTGAGTGAGTGAGTGAGTGAGTGAGTGAGTGAGTGAGTGAGTGAGTGAGTGAGTGAGTGAGTGAGTGAGTGAGTGAGTGAGTGAGTGAGTGAGTGAGTGAGAGAGTGAGTGAGTGAGTGAGTTACAGGAAGAGAAGCGTCGACTGAAATATCAGCAACTATGGCTGGACAACGCATTGTGCATTCAGTCACTGAGATCCTTGAGAGAACCTGAGCCCTATTGGTAATTTCGTTACTCACTCACTCACTCACTCACTCACTCACTCACTCACTCACTCACTCACTCACTCACTCACTCACTCACTCACTCACTCACTCACTCACTCACTCACTCACTCACTCACTCACTCACTCACTCACTCACTCACTCACTCACTCACTCACTCACTCACTCACTCACTCACTCACTCACTCACTCACTCACTCACTCACTCACTCACTCACTCACTCACTCACTCACTCACACAGGTTTGAGCTCACTGATCCATGTTTCGGCCGCGAGTTACGTCAGAATCGTATAACCGAATCACAAAAATTCCTCGACCGAAAACGTCAGTTACTCACTCGTTTGGTGCAACTGAATGACTTTATGGAACGAATGACATCGAAGGAATCTAATGGCGGAGGAGGAGGAGAAGGAAATGAAAATGACGACCACCATGTGGAACAGAATGAGAGATCAGCGAGGAATCGAGTGCGCTTCGTGGAGTGATATGAAATGATGTTTTTCACCTTTGTGACTTATAAGAATAATTATATTTTATTTATTTTTCACAAATGAATTTTTCTTTATACAATGAAATAGTGTCCGTCAGTGGGTCAGTTACAAAAATGAAAAAAGCTGAAAAATTGTTCACGTTTCACGCTCACTATTACTTCAAAAACCGGCAACATTTTACAAGATGGTTTTAACCCATTAAAACTTGAGGATGTCATCCTCGGTTTATTTTTGGACAGTTACACAATTGCCTCGAGTTGGTTTTTGAGAACGAACGAATTAGAACGGTTGATTTGTGCGAACTCGTCCTATACGGGACCACCCGTGGAAAAACGCACTTTTTTCCCAGATGTATGAACTCGCTGCATACATTTAATATTATGACTTTAATTTTATATCAAGGTTACTATCAAGTCGATCATGATGAACAACATAAGCTTACTATGATCTGAAGTATATTTCCACGAACGTGAAAATGCGTGACCGCGAGCTGGGTCACAGTTAAACGGGTTCGGACGCTGGTTAAACTCTATTGAATTATTTTACCCACACACAACAATGTTTACCTTTTTTAGTGTTCTTTTAGATTCCGCTCTATCAATATTATCTAAGTTATGAAAATTTATGTGTATTTGCATGAATGTTTTATTTATGAATGTGTTGTTTTCATGGACGTGTTTTTTCATGGATGTTTTTTTTCATGGATGAGTTTCTTCAAGGATGTGTTTTTTCATGGATGTGTTTTTATGTGCATCGCAAAATTTTGCCCACGGGACTCAACTGTATAGAAACTAAAATAGTTTGACCACGGGACTCAACTGTATAGAAACTAAAATAGTTTGACCACGGGACTCAACTGCATTGAAACAAAAATAGTTTGCCCACGGGACTCAATAGTATTGAGAGCAAAATTGTTTTCCCACGGGACTCAACTGCATTGAAACTTTGCCCACGGGACTAAACTGTATTGAAAGACCCACGGGACTCAACTGTATAGAAACTAAAATAGTTTGACCACGGGACTCAACTGCATTGAAACTAAAATAGTTTGCCCACGGGACTCAATAGTATTGAAAGCAAAATTGTTTTGTCACGAGACTCAACTGCATTGAATTTTTGCCCACGGGACTCAACTGTATTGAAAGCCCCACGGGGCTCAACTGTATTGAAAGCCCCACGGGACTCAACTGTATATAAACTAAAATAGTTTGACCACGGGACTCAACTGCATTGAAACTAAAATAGTTTGCCCACGAGACTCAATAGTATTGAAAGCAAAATTGTTTTCCCACGGGACTCAACTGCAATGAAATTTTGCCCACGGGACTCAACTGTATTGAAAGCCCCACGGGACTCAACTGTATAGAAACTAAAATAGTTTGACCACGGGACTCAACTGCATTGAAACTAAAATAATTTGCCCACGGGACTCAATAGTATTGAAAGCAAAATTGTTTTGTCACGAGACTCAACTGCATTGAAATTTTGCCCACGGGACTCAACTGTATTGAAAGCCCCACGGGGCTCAACTGTATTGAAAGCCCCACGGGACTCAACTGTATATAAACTAAAATAGTTTGACCACGGGACTCAACTGCATTGAAACTAAAATAGTTTGCCCACGAGACTCAATAGTATTGAAAGCAAAATTGTTTTCCCACGGGACTCAACTGCAATGAAATTTTGCCCACGGGACTCAACTGTATTGAGAGCCCCACGGGACTCAACTGTATAGAAACTAAAATAGTTTGACCACGGGACTCAATAGTATTAAAAGCAAAATTGTTTTCCCACGGGACTCAACTGCATTGAAACTAAAATAGTTTGCCCACGGGACTCAATAGTATTGAAAGCAAAATTGTTTTGTCATGAGACTCAACTGCATTGAAATTTTGCCCACGGGACTCAACTGTATTGAAAGCCCCACGGGGCTCAACTGTATTGAAAGCCCCACGGGACTCAACTGTATATAAACTAAAATAGTTTGACCACGGGACTCAACTGCATTGAAACTAAAATAGTTTGCCCACGGGACTCAATAGTAAAGAGCAAAATTGTTTTCCCACGGGACTCAACTGCATTGAAATTATGCCCACGGGACTAAACTGTATTGAAAGACCCACGGGACTCAACTGTATAGAAACTAAAATAGTTTGACCACGGGACTCAATAGTATTGAAAGCAAAATTGTTTTCCCACGGGACTCAACTGCATTGAAATTTTGCCCACGGGACTCAACTGTATTGAAAGCCCCACGGGACTCAACTGTATAGAAACTAAAATAGTTTGACCACGGGACTCAATAGTATTGAAAGCAAAATTGTTTTCCCACGGGACTCAACTGCATTGAAATTTTGCCCACGGGACTCAACTGTATTGAAAGCCCCACGGGACTCAACTGTATAGAAACTAAAATGGTTTGACCACGGTACTCAACTGCATTGAAACTAGAATAGTTTGCCCACGGGACTCAATAGTATTGAAAGCAAAATTGTTTTCCCACGGGACTCAACTGCATTGGAATTTTGCCCACGGGACGCAACTGTATTGAAAGCCCCACCGGACTCAACTGTATAGAAACTAAAATGGTTTGACCTCGGAACTCGACTGCACTGAAACTAAAATAGTTTGCCCACGGGACTCAATGGTATTGAAAGCAAAATTGTTTTCCCACGGGACTCAACTGCATTGAAATTTTGCCCACGGGACTCAACTGTATTGAAAGCCCCACGGAACTCAACTGTATAGAAACTAAAATAGTTTGACCACGGGACTCAACTGCATTGAAACTAAAATAGTTTGCCCACGGGACTCAATAGTATTGAAAGCAAAATTGTTTTATCACGGGACTCAACTGCATTGAAATTTTGGCCACGGGACTCAACTGTATTGAAAGCCCCACGGGACTCAAATTTATAGAAACTAAAATAGTTTGACCACGGGACTCAATAGTATTAAAAGCAAAATTGTTTTCCCACGGGACTCAACTGCATTGAAACTAAAATAGTTTGCCCACGGGACTCAATAGTATTGAAAGCAAAATTGTTTTGTCATGAGACTCAACTGCATTGAAATTTTGCCCACGGGACTCAACTGTATTGAAAGCCCCACGGGACTCAACTGTATATAAACTGAAATAGTTTGACCACGGGACTCAACTGCATTGAAACTAAAATAGTTTGCCCACGGGACTCAATAGTATTGAAAGCAAAATTGTTTTGTCATGAGACTCAACTGCATTGAAATTTTGCCCACGGGACTCAACTGTATTGAAAGCCCCACGGGGCTCAACTGTATTGAAAGCCCCACGGGACTCAACTGTATATAAACTAAAATAGTTTGACCACGGGACTCAACTGCATTGAAACTAAAATAGTTTGCCCACGGGACTCAATAGTAAAGAGCAAAATTGTTTTCCCACGGGACTCAACTGCATTGAAATTATGCCCACGGGACTAAACTGTATTGAAAGACCCACGGGACTCAACTGTATAGAAACTAAAATAGTTTGACCACGGGACTCAATAGTATTGAAAGCAAAATTGTTTTCCCACGGGACTCAACTGCATTGAAATTTTGCCCACGGGACTCAACTGTATTGAAAGCCCCACGGGACTCAACTGTATAGAAACTAAAATAGTTTGACCACGGGACTCAATAGTATTGAAAGCAAAATTGTTTTCCCACGGGACTCAACTGCATTGAAATTTTGCCCACGGGACTCAACTGTATTGAAAGCCCCACGGGACTCAACTGTATAGAAACTAAAATGGTTTGACCACGGTACTCAACTGCATTGAAACTAGAATAGTTTGCCCACGGGACTCAATAGTATTGAAAGCAAAATTGTTTTCCCACGGGACTCAACTGCATGGGAATTTTGCCCACGGGACGCAACTGTATTGAAAGCCCCACCGGACTCAACTGTATAGAAACTAAAATGGTTTGACCCCGGAACTCGACTGCACTGAAACTAAAATAGTTTGCCCACGGGACTCAATGGTATTGAAAGCAAAATTGTTTTCCCACGGGACTCAACTGCATTGAAATTTTGCCCACGGGACTCAACTGTATTGAAAGCCCCACGGAACTCAACTGTATAGAAACTAAAATAGTTTGACCACGGGACTCAACTGCATTGAAACTAAAATAGTTTGCCCACGGGACTCAATAGTATTGAAAGCAAAATTGTTTTATCACGGGACTCAACTGCATTGAAATTTTGCCCACGGGACTCAACTGTATTGAAAGCCCCACGGGACTCAAATTTATAGAAACTAAAATAGTTTGACCACGGGACTCAACTGCATTGAAACTAAAATAGTTTGCCCACGGGACTCAATAGTATTGAAAGCAAAATTGTTTTCCCACGGGACTCAACTGCATTGAAATTTTGCCCACGGGACTCAACTGTATTGAAAGTCCTACGGGACTCAACTGTATAGAAACTAAAATAGTTTGACCACGGGACTCAACTGCATTGAAACTAAAATAGTTTGCCCACGGGACTCAATAGTATTGAAAGCAAAATTGTTTTCCCACGGGACTCAACTGCATTGAAATTTTGCCCACGGGACTCAACTGTATTGAAAGCAAAAAATTTTCATGGATGTGTTTCTTCATGGATGTGTTTTTTCATGGTGTTTTTATGTGACCACGGGACTCAACTGCATTGAAACTAAAATAGTTATAGGTACTCATCCGGCATTATTATAATAAAACCCTGTACACAATAAACAAATTCCAAATTCCAGTTCACAATGGTACGACTGTGTATTGGAAAGTTGTTGACCACGGCGCAATGCGCGCAGCGCTGCCCGGCTGCGCCCCTGCTGAGTACCCCGACACTAAAAGGTCGGCGTAATTCCCCGGGTGTGTCCCTAGTATTATTATATGGGAATATACATATTTAGCATATTGCAATAAATCGTATGAACGAACCCATTACGGACAAACGCACTGATATAGCAACAATTGCAGCTTTTTCAGGAACGTTGTCGGAGACAGGGCCGAGACAACGTTTTGATTTCATTTTCTCTTTCATGAGTTAACAAACATATCTTTACAAAAAATTTACTCGATTTTTTTAAATAAAATCAAATTTTATTGGTAATTTCAGTTTTTGCTTCATTTATCCTATACAAAAAAAAGATTTTTTAAATTGCATCCCGCAATAAATAAGACTGTTAGCAATTATAGTCTGTGGGTTCACGCGTGCCAAAAGCAGATTTGAATTTAAACTGCGCGCCAAAAACTTTCAGAAAAAAACAAGAAACGCTGGAAAGGCTATAGATAAAACCAAATCTTCTTTTTGGCGAATAAACATCGAAAAAAATTAGGTTCATGAAAAAATTTGAGATCTGAGTTACCGAGGCAATAAAAACTTACCGAAATATCTAGAACTCAGATCTAAAATTTTTTCATGGACCTTTTTTTTATATGTTTATTTGAATGTTATTGTCTTAACTGGACGCTACGAAGTTCTGAAAAAGTCAAAAACAAAAATTGGTCTAAAAACCACAATGCTTAACTAAACAATAATGCTCTTATAAATTCAGGACCCATCAACCAATCGAAAATGATATAGTTTTCCCCAAAAAAGGAAAAAAGCCAATGCGATTTGTACGATAACTGTTGTACTACACATCAATTGGCATCGATATAAAGTTTTACTGTATATGTAATCTACATATTATACGTAATATTGCATGTATGTTGATATGTACGAACTTCATGCACTCCCCTTCATGTTAATGTTGTTGCTGTTGTTGTTGTTTTTGTTGTTGTTGTTGTTGTTGTTGTTGTTGTTGTTGTTGTTGTTGTTGTTGTTGTTGTTGTTGTTGTTGTTGTTGTTGTTGTTGTTGTTGTTGTTGTTGTTGTTGTTGTTGTTGTTGTTGTTGTTTTGTTGTTGTTGTTGTTGTTGTTGTTGTTGTTGTTGTTGTTGTTGTTGTTGTTGTTGTTGTTGTTGTTGTTGTTGTTGTTGTTGTTGTTGTTGTTGTTGTTGTTGTTGTTGTTGTTGTTGTTGTTGTTGTTGTGGTTGTTGTTGTGGTTGTTGTTGTGGTTGTTGTTAATGTTGTTAATGTTGTTGTTGTTGTTGTTGTTGTTGTTGTTGTTGTTGTTGTTGTTGTTGTTGTTGTTGTTGTTGTTGTTGTTGTTGTTGTTGTTGTTGTTGTTGTTGTTGTTGTTGTTGTTTTGGCGTGCTTGTTTTCACTGTTTAGTATGTACTGTTGAAGCAGATTCAACTACATACATGTAGCTGGTCTTAATGGTTATTTTTCATGAATTGATGATTCATACCATCTAGACTTAGATCAGCTACGTACATCATTTGGCTATTACATTGTAGAATAACATTGTCAGTCAGATAAAAATCTGATTTTATAGAAATCAAATTTCAAAGCTCTTTTCGTGGACTTTCGTAAGAACATTTTCCTGTCTATGTTTTTTGTGAAATTGCTTGAACAGCTTGGTCTACAAAATTTTAGAGAAACCCGTCCAACTTCAGAGCATTTTGTGGAACTTCTTAAAAAAGAATTTCCTGACTGAACTTCCTTTTTATTGCTTTAACCGTTTGTCTCTGAAATCAGAGAAAACAGTACAACTTCAAAGAAACTATAGTTCATGACCAATTACTGCAGAGTAAAATACCACTCAACAATATTCTGTGCGCCGTTGACCACGAACAAAGAATCAGATTACCGGGGTGGAAAAAAACTACCAAAAAAAGTGAAAAATACATGAAAAAACAGCGAAACAAGATCTATACAATGGAAATGAAAATTCCCGGAAAAAAATTAAAAAAATTTCAGTAACTTTTTTCGGTAGTTTTTTTTTCACCCCGCCAATTTGAATGTTTGTTCGTGGTCATGGGGCACAGAATTTTGTTTAGTGGTATTTTACTCTGCAGTAATTGGTCATGAACTATTTAGTCTATCACAGGTTTCTTGATATTAAAGAAAATATTTCTATGGACCCGTTCCCGTTACGAATTTTCTATCAGAACTAAGCTCAACTTTCGAATGTTGTTCAAATGTCTTATGAAAAAAGATTGATTTCAGAAAATTTGTAACGTGCATCAGAAGCCGATTTGAATTCAAACTGCGCGCCATTTTTGAGTAACAAGAAACCCGGGATACGCTTTATAGTCTATCCGGAGTTTCTTGTTACTTAGAAAGTTTTTGGCGCGCAATTTGAAATCAAATGTGCAGCTCCCGCCAATTTTTTTTCACTTCATTTTTTTTATTTAATCGTGTATTTAAGGTTTCAGGCAACGATGATTTATTTGAAAGAATAAAAACAAAAAAATTCTGAAGACCAGTACAAATGACGACAATCAGTTTCAAGATTATTGCGTTAATTTGTATATTTTGTAAACCATTAGTCATCAACGGAAGTAATGAATATGACGTCTATAAAGTTGTATTTGACTCCATAATCACCTATACAAAGGACCAGCTAATCAGGGTTTGTTATTAATGTTGTTGTAGTTGTCGTTGATGTTGTTGTTTTTCATGTTTGTTGTTTTTGTTGTTGTTAAATCACAGTTTTTAGGGTCCATGGTGTAGCCCTATGATGAAGGTGGCAATGAATATGACCGATGACTTCCGCAGTCGTTACCAACAAAAGTCCCTGGCTGACTTGATGAAAATTTGCTGGGTGAGTGAGTGAGTGAGTGAGTGAGTGAGTGAGTGAGTGAGTAGTGAGTGAGTGAGTGAGTGAGTGAGTGAGTGAGTGAGTGAGTGAGTGAGTGAGTGAGTGAGTGAGTGAGTGAGTGAGTCAATGAGTGAGTGAGTGAGTGAGTGAATGAGTGAGTTAGTGAGTGAGTGAGTAAGTTAGTGAGTGACATTTAGGACTGCGCTCACATCATTCTGTCATACGAATCCGTTGGCAATGTTTATCGTGGCACCCTGTCCCACAATTACGACCAAAGAAATCGATCACATTATTGCGTACTTCACGTTGTGGTTTCAGGTTGTTGTTGTTGTTTTTGTTGTTGTTGTTGTTGTTGTTGTTGTTGTTGTTGTTGTTGTTGTTGTTGTTGTTGTTGTTGTTGTTGTTGTTGTTGTTGTTGTTGTTGTTGTTGTTGTTGTTGTTGTTGTTGTTGTTGTTGTTGTTGTTGTTGTTGTTGTTGTTGTTGTTGTTGTTGTTGTTGTTGTTGTTGTTGTTGTTGTTGTTGTTGTTGTTGTTGTTGTTGTTGTTGTTGTTGTTGTTGTTGTTGTTGTTGTTGTTGTTGTTGTTGTTGTTAATGTTGTTTTGTTGATTAACCTTTTTGTTTTTAGAGCGTCGTTCACTGTCATTTGTCTGTCATGGACATTGTCGTGGCAACGAACCTCCATTCCAGTAGACGTACAACGATTCCCTTCAGAAGATTTAACCGAGTACATTCCGACTTGCTGGGCCAACTTCAGAATGCGGTGATTGAAGCCGTGAAAGTCAGTCAGTCAGTCAGTCAGTCAGTCAGTCAGTCAGTCAGTAAGTCAGTCAGTCAGTCAGTCAGTCAGTCAGTCAGTCAGTCAGTCAGTCAGTCAGTCAGTCAGTCAGTCAGTCAGTCAGTCAGTCAGTCAGTCAGTCAGTCAGTCAGTCAGTCAGTCAGTCAGTCAGTCAGTCAGTCAGTCAGTCAGTCAGTCAGTCAGTCAGTCAGTCAGTCAGTCAGTCAGTCAGTAAGTCAGTCAGTCAGTCAGTCAGTCAGTCAGTCAGTCAGTCAGTCAGTCAGTCAGTCAGTCAGTCAGTCAGTCAGTCAGTCAGTCAGTCAGTCAGTCAGTCAGTCAGTCAGTCAGTCAGTCAGTCAGTCAGTCAGTCAGTCAGTCAGTCAGTCAGTCAGTCAGTCAGTCAGTCAGTCAGCAGTCAGTCAGTCAGTCAAAGAGAGAGTAAGTCACTCGTTCAGTAGTATTCCAGGACTGTATAAACGTCAATGGGACACCTAGCAAACATTTCATCGACGTTCTACAGGTTATAAAGTTGTTTTTGTTGTTGTTGTTGTTGTTGTTGTTGTTGTTGTTGTTGTTGTTGTTGTTTTTTTTGTTGTTGTTGTTGTTGTTGTTGTTGTTGTTGTTGTTGTTGTTGTTGTTGTTGTTGTTGTTGTTGTTGTTGTTGTTGTTGTTGTTGTTGTTGTTGTTGTTGTTGTTGTTACTGT
>OZ038447.1:4460534-4475534 GCA_964036265.1 Daptonema setosum | reverse complement strand
CAACAACAACAACAACAACAACAACAACGGCAACAACAACAACAACAACAAACGTGAAATCGTTGCCGGATCTGCATCATCCGCTTGACCATGGCTTCCGCCTGTTCGGGGGTCTCCAGTTCGAGGGTATCAAACTCTTCCTTAACGGCGATGGCCACTAACCGTACCTCGTTCTCATGTAAGCGATCATAATCAATCTGATAGTATAACACTCACTCACTCACTTACTCAATCACTCACTCACTCACTCATTCACTCACTAACTCACTCACTCACTTACTCACTTACTCACTCACTCACTCACTCACTCACTCACTCACTCACTCACTCACTCACTCACTCACTCACTCACTCACTCACTCACTCACTCACTTACTCACTCACTCACTCACCCAGCAAATTTTCATCAAATCAGCCAGTGACTTTTGTTGATAACGACTGCGAAAGTCATCGGTCATATTCATTGCCACCTTCATCATTGGGCTACACCATGGACCCTAAAAACTGTTATATAACAACAACAACAACAACTACTACTACTACTACTACTACAAAAACAACACAAACAACAACTACAACAACAACAACAACAACAACAACAACAACAACAACAACAACAACAACAACAACAACAACAACAACAACAACAACAACAACAACAACAACAACAACAACAACAACAACAACAACAACAACAACAACAACAACAACAACAACAACAACAACAACAACAACAACAACAACAACAACAACAACAACAACAACAACAACAACAACAACAATAATAATAACAAACCCTGATTAGCTGGTCCTTCGTATATGTGATTATGGAGTCAAATACAACTTTATAGACATCATACTCATTGCTTCCGTTGGTGACCAATGTTTTACAAAATACACAAATTATTGCGATAATCTTGAAACTAATTGTCCTCATTTTGCACTGATCTTCAGAATCGTTGAGTTTGGTATTTTAAACAAATCATCGTTGCCTGAAACTGAACGGAAGATTGATCGCAAAACATAGACAACAAAAACCAGATCGGGAGCTGTGTAATTGAATACCAAATGCGCACCAAACACTTCCTGAGTAACAAGAAACTAAGGATAGACTATATATCTTTTGAAGTTGCGCTGTTTTTCTGTTTTGTGTGACTGAGCTATTAAAGCAATCAAAAAAATGCAGGCAGGAAAGTATTTTTTAACGAAAATCTACAAAATGTAGCTTGTAATTTTTTTATAAAACCAGATTCTTATCTGAATGATAACGTTCTTCCACAATGTTATAGCCAAATAATGTGTCTGACCCAAGTTTGGATGGTATGCACATGAATGAATCATTGATTCATGAAATATAACCATTAAGACCAGCTACATGTATGAAGTTGAATCTGCTTCAACAGTATATACTATACAGTGAAAACAAGCTCGCCAAAACAACAACAACAACAACAACAACAACATGATGAGGAGTGCATGAAGTTCGTACATATCAACATGTACATACAAGCAATATTACGTATAATATTTATGTAGATTACATGAAAGTAAAACTTTATATCGATGCCAAAGCCAATTGATGCGCAGTACAACTATCATAGTACAAATCGGGTTGGATTTTTTACTTTTTGGGGAAAACTATATCATTTTCGATTAGTTTGTCTGTCCTGAATACGTGATGGCATTGTTGTTTAGTTAAGCATTGTGGTTTTGTAGACCAATTTTTGTTTTTGACTTTTTAACAACTTCGTAGGGTCCCGTTAAGACAATAACATTCAAATAAATATCGAAAAAATTAGGTCCAAGAAAAATTTCCAGATCTGAGTTTTAGGCATGCAAGCTAGTTCGGGAAGTTTTTATTGCCTAAAACTCAGATCTCTATTTTTTATGAACCTTATTTTTTCGATGTTTATTTGCCAAAAAGAAGATTAGTTTTATCTATGGCCTTTTCCAGGGTTCCTTGTTATTCAGAAAGTGTTTTAATTCAAATCTGATTTTGGCACGCGTAAACCCACAGACGAACAGTGCGCCTACATACATACAGGGTGGGCCAAAAAAAGTTTGCGCGTTTGAGGAGTTACTGTGAAAGTTGTAAATAAGCTGTGTGGTAGCGGTATAGCGCATTTGGATGAGCATATTTTTGCCTACAAATTAATGTGTGACTTAAGTTTCATCAAACTTTTTTCTGGTTTTACAAGTCAATTTGAGAAAATTTCTAAATTTCGCCAAAAATGTCGCTCAATTTGTGTTAGAAACATGTTTAATAACAGAAAGAACTGCATATAAAGCTTGAAACATAACCATTTTATATATAAACGAAACATTTCCTAAAATGAAATTCATATGTAATGTCAATAACGCTCGAAACTGTTGTCGAGAGATCATTCATGGTTAAAAACTACAGAAAGCAACCATGACACCTTGAATTCATAAAAATGGTCTTTCGGTTACAAATGATAGTTTCAACGCAGAGTTGATGGGCAAAAAACTTATCATTTATGCTTCTTTATCATTAAAAAGTCAATAAATTTATTAAAACCGACAAACGTGCAAGGAACAAGCGAATCAGAGCACACAAACACGATTTCACTCAGGCCACGTTTGCATGACCCGTTGGGCGCGCATTTAAAAAAACTTATGCCGTTGCTGCTGTTAACTTCTAAACCTAGTCATATGACATCATTTTGTAGACAAACATATGCCCAATCGAATGCACTTAACCGCAATCTCGCAGCTTGTATACAACTTTCACAATAACTGCTCAAACGCGCAAACTTTTTTTTGGCCCACCCTGTTTATCATTGCGTTTGTCCGTAATCGGTTCGTTCATACGATTTATTGCAATATACTAAATATACTAGGGTAAACCCGTTGCTACGCAACTGTCTGTTAAGTTTACAAAGATTATTATTCGAACAAACCCGCCGATATAAACCGTTGTTTAAATACGTTAAACTTACCCGATCCATTGAAATCTGACTTAATCGTCAACGTTTTCATTTTGATATTAGTTCAAATTAGAAAGTTACAGTGAGAAAACCCGTGGAATATTTTAAAGCCACCTGTAATTTCAAACATGCCACCACTTGTTTTTCGTTCATGGAATACCGTTTTTAACATTCTCGTTGGTAACGCCTAACAAATTTTTAATTCATCACCTGACATGATAATCTCTAATGAAGATAAGCTTGTCTTAATATGAGTTCAATTACAGTAATAAAAACCCGTGGAAAAAACTTACAGCCAACCATGAAAGTAACAATTTTTTAGCGCCTATTTTCCGTCAATTAAATATTATCTTTTCACTTGTACCGTTAAAAACCATACCCCATCTCATTACCCGACCTCTAATCAGTAGTGAAGAGTAGTAGTAGCTTGGATAACATGAACCGAGCCGTTAAAAATGAATTAATATTTTTTTCACTAAATAATATGAAAATCTAATGTTAAAATAAGCTTGTTTAATCTGACTTGTCGTAAGATAAGTTCAAATTCAAAAATACAGTAATAAAAACCCGTGGAAAAAAGTCAGTCACCCATAAACGGTTTTAACAACTTTTTAGCGCCTACTTTTCATCAATAAACTTTTATCTTTTCACCCGCTCGTTAAAAACCATAGCAAATGTTTATCTCATTACCCGTCCTCTAATCATTAGTGAGAAGTAGTAATAGCTTACATAACTTGACCCGACCTCATTACCCGACCTCTAACAGTAGTGAAGAGTAGTAGTAGCTTAAATAACTTGACCCGACCCGTTTTTTATGAAATGATTTAAACACAGATTTTCAGTTGAAAAATATGATCCCGTTCAGTATATGTTTTCCATGGTGGTTAATGATTCCCGATGTAGATGAACAAATTAGAAAGATTGGCACCCGTGGCACAAAATTTACGGCACCTTCAGTTGAGGTCAGTTCAGTTGAGGTTGGTATTTCCAGATCAGCATATTGGGAACAACCTTCAAGGGTGTCGATGACCTTCTCTCCTCAACTTCTATGAAAGAAGGTGATGATGATTACACTCGTGGAAAGAAAATAATAAAAGAGTTTTTCAGCGTTTCACTTTTGATATTTATACCTATTGACTTGCGGACATACCCACCTTAGTGTTTTAGTATACTAGGGTAAACCCGTTGCTACGCAACTGAGTGTTAATTTTACAAAGATTATTTTTCAAACAAACCCATATATATCCAAAGTTAGCTTTGATATATGTACCATGGACCTGTATTATGCAACTCATGTCGACACAGTTTTAACATAAGTTATAATATACCAACTAATTTTATCACCCGTTTAAAATTACACGGGTCATAAGGTTTCTTAGTTTTAACTAAAACGGGTCGGGAAGTTGTTATAATTTATTGTTCGAATTCCGAGAATGCATACCATAGTAAGCATAGCTTTTCCTCAAAGACTGATACTAAACGATCAATTGTGCTGTATAGAGTAAACCCATTGCTACGGGTCATGTTTACAAAGCTCTACTATCCGATTTAGTCTCAGACAAAAATCATCGATTTATTTATTAGCTCCTCTTTAGCCTTCCTCAAAAACTCAATAAGTAGTTACCCTATTTCATTGTTAAAAAAGTTACTACAAAAACTCAAGTGAAGAATACAATACTCAAACCGTATGACCCAATTTATTCTGAGAGTTCAGTTTATTATAATTGAGTTATAATATGATTAGTCAGTAAGTTAAAATCAAATGATTTCCTGAATTCGAACGATTTGACATGTCCATTTGACATGACAACTCTTCTCTGCTGTATCACAGGTTCATTTTCGGATCCAAAGAGCATGAACTAACTCAAACCGTATGGCCCAATTTATTCTGTGAGTTCAACTTATTGTAATTGAGGTATAATCTGATTAGTCAGTCCGTAAAAATCAAAGTATTTCCTGAATTCGAAAGTTATTTATTTTTAGCTGAACGATTTGACATGGCAATTCTTCTCTGCTATATCACCGGTTAATTTTCGGATCCAAAAAGCATGAACTACAAAAATGTTTTCATAAAGTTTACTTGAAAGTTTTGTGGTCCGAAAATTCAGCCATTCGAGGAGGGTGCTGATGATTGCACCCTTTGTTGAGTAGAAATAGTCAGTGAATGAAATGAAACGGTGGTAATGGATTGCATTGCAATTAATATGACCTTACCGAATTATCATGGCCTTATCCTCGGTTGAGGTACTTACATTCTGGTCAGGTTGAAAGGTAGGCGATGATTTATTCTATTGTTTCCATGAAGTAATAAAAGGTGTTTTAATGTTCTTTCGTGATATTTATACTCAAAGTGTGACAGACAGACAGACATACATACATACATCGTCTAATTTATATATAGACTAGGGTAAACCCGTTGCAGGGCAACGGATGATCAAGTTAAATAATCACCGTTTGTAGGAAATCATAAGTTTCATGCTCCGAAATCGATGAATTATCTATGTACGTTTTATTGTAAACCATAAAAACGTTTTATTCAGTTTAATTCACCTGACCTGTGTACTATAAAAAATGTGTTCGCATATTAATTTCTTTTAACATAATTAAAGTGGGAATAACCCGTGGAAAAAATTTTCACTCGTACAGTTCCCAACTCATACCCACTTTTCTCATACTTACATACTCATCTTTATGAAACAACATAACCCATTCAAATATATACTGTATTTTTACCCGTCCCGTGAAAAACCAAAAAAAATAATTTTTATTTTAACCAAAAAAAACATAAGCACCCACATGGCCACATGGCCACAATTCCAGTTAACAGTTAGCACATTAAAACTACAATTCCAGTTAAGATCAATAATGTTTCCAGTTCAAAATATAGGGGAAATCCTTGTGTTTGATGACAACATTTATGTATGATATAATTCGTAGTTTCTGAATGTGACTTATTATGAGAATGAAACATTTCAAATAAACCGATCATAAATGTTAATCTTCATTTTAATTATCTTGACCTCATGGATAATTGACGTTTATTAAAGGTGAGTTGAGGTGTCATGTTACGTTTAGTTCAGGAAATCGGTGTTGATCGATTGGTAGGGTGGCGATGATTTTTCTTCATCGAACTTTTGATCTCAGCGTAACTTTTCTAAATAAATGAATAAAAGAGTTTTTGGGCGTTGCGTTTCTGATATTTATATCGAACTGGCTCTGGACATACATACATACGGACATTGCTATTTTTATATATAAGATACTAGGGTAAACCCGTTGCTACGCAACTGAGTGTTAAATTTACAAAAAAATATTATCGAAGGAAACCTGTCAATATACAAAATTAGCTTCGAACCACTATGTATGTACCACGAACCCGTAACTCAAGTCATCATTGATTCATAGTTTTAAAGTAGAATTCCCAACATTATTTCTAGAAGATCAATCAATTAATAGCCTCCCGTTGGAAACCCGTAGGAAATTTCTACCGCATTACCCGACCCGAGATGTCAATACGTAAAACTTACCCGACACAGTAAAATCGGAACTTATTGTCCAAAAATTTATTGTTTTGATATTAGTTCAATATGGTATCACACTAAAAAGAACCCGTAGAAAAAAACTAATAATCTGCTATTTTCTATCCTGAAGAATTCTGTTTTACCCATTTTGTATAAAATCCTTAGGATCTTCGGATAATTCGTAGTGAAGACCAGCTGAATTAACTTGACACCTTTGAATCAAAAAAGTGTTTATTTCGACCTACCACAACATTAAGCGGCATTCTAATTAAGGTCTTTGAAGTTTCCAGTTCAGTGAATAGGAGGGTATTGATGATTGCACCAATTGTTAAAAACTAAATATTGAGTGAATCAAAAAAATTATCATGAAAGACCATTATTATGTTTCTACGCATGTTGAGGTTTCAGGTTTGAAAATCAGTTAACCGGGTGTTGACGACTTCGTAATAAGAGTTGAGTAAAAACCAATTGAAAGTGTTTATGAACCAACCCGTCACCGCCGGTTGAGTTGAAGGTCAGATTCGAAAAACAACTGAAGGGTACGTGATGATTTGTCTTGATTCTGACATCGAGTAATAAAAGGTGTTTTAATGTTCTTTCCTGATATTTATACTGAAGCGTGACACACACACACACACACAGACATACATACATTGTGTAATTTATATATAGACTAGGGTAAACCCGTTGCATGGCAACGGATGATCAAGTTAAATAATGACCGTTTGTAGGAAATCATACGTTTCATGCTCCGAAATCGATGAATTATCTATGTACGTTTTATTGTGAACCATAAAAAAGTTTTATTCAGTTTAATTCACCTGACCTGTGTACTATAAAAATGGGTTCGCATAGTAGTTTCTTAACATGATTAAAGTGAGAATAACCCGTGGAAAAAACAACTCATACCCGCTTTTGTCATACTTACATCTCATGTTTATGAAAAAATATATTCATTCAAATATCTACTGTATTTTTACCCGTCCCGTGGAAAAAAAACAAAAAAACAAATTTTTATTTGAACCAAAAAACATAAGCACTCATGGCCACAACAGTTAGCAGCGCATAAAACTGAAATTTCAGTTAAGATCAATGATGTTTCCAGTTCAAAATAAAGGGGAAATCCCTGGGTGTCGAAGACAACATTTATGTATGATAGAATTCGTAGTTTCTGAATAAGATTAGTTATGAGAATGAAACATTTCAAATAAACCGATCGTAAATGTTAAACTTCATTTTAATTATCTTGACCTCATGGATAATTAAGGTACATCAAAGGTGAGTTGAGATATCATGTTACGTTTAGTTCAGGAAATCGGTGTTGATCGATTGGTAGGGTGGCGATGATTTTTCTTCATCGAACTTTTGATCTCAGCGTAATTTTTCTAAATAAATGATTAAAAGAGTTTTTGGGCATTGCGTTTCTGATATTTATATCGAACTGGCTCTGGACGACGACATACATACCGACATTGCTATTTTTATTATAAGACTAGGGTAAACCCGTTGCTACGCAACTGTGGATTAATTTAAAAAACTCAACTACCGTATTTAAATTCAGACAAACCTATCGGTTTGTTCATCAGATTCTCTTCAGCCCAGGAAATCATTAGATCCATGATGGTGCGATAATTCATGTTTCCCCATTTATTTGAATATCGACATAACTTTTTTGCTAGTGTAAACCTGACCCGTTGAAATGTGATCCATTTTAGCTGAACGGAACTGAATTTTATACACCCTGTTCAATAAGACAACCCGTTTTTTTTGAAATTATCTGTCATACATAATGTAGAGCAGAGCATAACATGGGTGTCATACATAATGTAGAGCAGAGCATAACATGGGTAATTCATAACTATTCTGAAAATTTCATTAGATTTATTATTTTTACCCGTCTCGTGGAAAACCAAAAAAACCAAATTTTATTTAAACCTAAAAACATACAGGAAGCACCCCTGGCCACAACAGTTAGTGGCACAATTAAACTACAACTCCAGTTAAGGTAAATGATGTTTCCACTTCAAAATATGGGAAACATCCTTGGGTGTCGATGACAACTTTTATGTGAGTAGGTGGTGATGATAGAATTCGTAGTTTCTGATTGTGATTAATTATGAGAATGAAACATTTCGATTAAACCGATCATAAAGGTTGAACGACATTTTAATCATCTTGACCTCATCGATAATTGAGGTACATACATTGGAGGTGAGTTGAGGCATCATGTTGTGTTTGGTTCTGGCAATCGGTGTCAATTCATTGGGAAGGTGATGATGATTATTCCTCATTGAACTTTTAATCATACTTCGATTTTTATAAATAAATGATCGAAAGAGTTTTTGAGCGATGCATCGCTGCTATTTAACCGCTTTGAGTAGACATACAAAGATACATCTTCTACTATTTTATATATATAGACTAGGGTGAACCCGTTGCTACGCAACTGAGTGTTAAGTTTAAAAAAAATATTATCGAAGTAAACCCGTCAATATACAAACTTAGCTTCAATATACAGGGTGTCCCAGCGAGGTGTGATGATTGAATTTTTCGAATAACTTTCACAGTGTTCTAGATAACGACTTAAAATTTCACAATCTGATGAAACAATTTTCCGCTGATACGGTGAAACTTGAAAATTTTGATTTGGTTCAGTATTGCGTGTTTTAAGGCCGATCCAGCAACATGCCTGTTTATGTTCTTAACGCGACCGCATTTTAGAGATTTGACCGAAAATAAAAAGTGGTACAAAAGAACGATTTTTTGTTTAATTTTGTTTTAAATAGCAGGAAGAGCAGTATATTTCTAAAGTCAAAGTACATTTTTCATTGAATTAATTGCTTTTTCAAACTTTTCTTATCCGCAACTTTTCGCCAACATTTGCTAGAAATTTCGATTTTGTTTTCAATATTCAATAGAAGGTGGAATAAGTGATCAAATCGAAAACTGTTTCCAGTACTTCATATTTATGGTATTAGCTATCAGTGTTGCATGTTTCAAGCCATATATAGGGTGTCCCACATAACTTGCAGCATTCTAGTGAACTGTCAAAATTTTTGTTGTGCGGTTAATAAAATGAGTTGTATGTCGTTTGATAGCACATAGTCTGATGTTTTGTTTGCCGCATATTGGAGGTTGAAAACTATTATACAGCTTGAGATACAGCCCATTTCCTGAAAGTAGTCATTTTCAACTTTTATTTTTGGTTTTAACCAAATTTGAATGTACAAAATTACGACTTATAAGTGAAATAACCGGAAATTACAGATACTAAACTGAATTAGAAGCGTACAGTTACAATTTATAATTCTTGGTTTCACCACTTTCGACGCGTTTCGCTCAGCGACTCATCACAACTGAGCGGCAATCGTGAAACGTGACCAATATGGTTCATGTGCACTTTTTTGAAAAAAGTTCCGAAACTTTCCGAAAGATCTCTTCATTCTGCATTTTTAGTGATTTCAGATCTGTATAAGTTATTTCAATAAGAATTTACAATGAAAAATCGTCAAAAACTAAAAAAAATCAAGCAAAATATTTTTCTTGATATTGTCTACTTCCACGAAAATGGCTATATCTAAAGCTATGTGATAGGTATGAACCTCCAATATACGGCAAACAAAACATCAGACTATATGCTATCAGATGATATAATACTCATTTTGGTTACAGCGCAACAACAAATTTGGTGGCTGATCGGATGATGCAAGTTATGTGGGACACCCTATAGTTGAACTATCAGAAAACTATTCAATGTTTCATGCGACATACTTGGCTATGGTGTTGACCTAAAAACAATTCGTTAAGTTTGTACCTCATCATCGCTTAATTTTCATTCAAAAACTCTATGAGAAAAACCTGAAATACGGTAATTCATGATTGTTACATAGATTTTTCAGTTGAATGGCATCAAGTTTGATGGTTGTTTTTCGATAAAAATAAATTAATCGTTCCTACGTTCAACAAAGTGTACGACTCTGTTATTCCAACGTTTACATAAATGCCGTTTTCATTCGTGGCAAAAGAATTAGTTGCAATTTTAGTTGAGTTCTCTCGACATTTTAAAAAGTCAATGAATCTGAACCCTCGACTGGGAGGGTGTGGATGACAAATGTCTCCTCAACTTTAATATGAGAAGGTGATGACCATAAAAATTTGATTTTTGCATAATAATGACGAAAAGAGTTTTCCAGAGTTTAATTTCTGATATTTACATAGATTCATCAAGTGGACAAACAAACAAACTCTATTCTTTTTATATACTAGGGTAAACCCGTTGCTACGCAACTGTTTCTTAAGTTAACAAAAATCAACTATCCTAAAAAACATTGTGTAAACCCGTCGGTTAATTAAATAACTGTAATACAAACATACTGAGAGTAAACTTTTTACATTCAAAGACATGGAATTTAACCCATTTATAAAGTTTCTAAAGTTTAAATAAAGTTAATAGATTCAAACATTCATAAGATTAGGTTATTTTAACCCGTTGAAATCAAACGGTTTAATGAAATTTTCAGCTTGATTTAACTGCTCTGCTGGCATAATTTCATTTTATTATTCAAACAAAACTGATAATTAGAAAGTAATGCTGAATAATATTACCCGTCTTGTCTGTCATACCACCAGTTCATGAGACATGTCGAATCTAAAATACACACACTTGAATTAAAATTAAGTTTTTCACATCAGTTTACTTGGAATTTTTTTGGTTGTTGAGTTCAGTCACTTGAGGGGATGATAACTGCAATCTTTGTTGGAAATAAATTTCAAGTGATTCAATAAAGTGTAGAAGGTATGTGATGAGTTGTGTTCTTCTTGCAATCAAGAGGCTGTCTAATTTATAGATAGATAGATAGATATTATCGATGTACACCCGATGTACCACGAACCTGTTGCTATGCAACTCAAGTTATCATTGATTCATATATGTAGTTCTAAGTTAGCACTTCTACCAATATTTCTAGAAAAAACAACACATACCCTCCCGTTGAAAACTCGCTACCGGACCCGAGATTTCAGTACATTAAACTTACCCGACACACTAAGTTCGGAGTTTATTGTTTAAATATTTGTTGTTTTAATTATAAATCAACTCCGGGATCACACTAAAAAAGACCCGTGAAAAAACTCAATTAACCCGCTATTTTCTATAATGAAGAATCATGTTTTACCCATCCCGTATAAAACAATTAGAATCTTAGAATCTTCGGATAATTCGTAGTGAAGGTTAAAACCAGTTGAAATATTCAAACTTTACCCGATCTTTTTTAATTAAAAACGTTTTTATTTCGAACTACCAAAATATTAGGCGGCATTTTAGTTAAAGTCTTTCAATTTTCCAGTTCAGTGAATGGGAGGGTTTTGATGATTGCACCGTTTGTTAAAGACGAATTATTATTCTATTGTTCATGAAAGGCCATTATTAGGACTGACCTTCATGCATGTTGAGGTTTCAGGTTTGAAAGTCAGTTGAACGGGTGTTGATGACTTCGCAATAAGAGTTGAGTACACCAATTAAGAGTAATTAGGAATTTCCAACCCGTCAATGCCGGTTGAGTTAGAGGTCAGATTTATAAAACAACTGAAGGGGACGTGATGATTTATTTTGATTCTGACATCGAGTAACGAAAGGTTTTTTGCTGTTCTTTCGCTTTATTTATACCAAAGCGTGACACACATACATACATTGTCTAATTTATATATAGATAGATAGGACTAGGGTAAACCCGTTGCAGGGCAACGGACGGTCAAGTTAAATAATGACCGTTTCCTGCACTAAACGCGATGAAATATATTTTTGTATACCATTAGGTTTGTTGGTCGGTTGTGTTAAACCCCGACCCGTTGATTGTTCAAACTTTAGTCTAAAGTTTAGTATATTGACATAATTACTGTAAAAAACCCGTCAAAAAGTTAGAGCAACCCGTAAAGTTTTCCACTTAATATAGCTTCTTTTATTCGTAAAACATATTGTTTACAAATGTCGCGTTGCCAACTCCTAATATATATTTTACTAATTACACGATATGGGGTAATCTAAAACTCACAATATCAACCGTTAAACTTACCCGACTTTTTTAAATCTAACTTTATACCCACTCAGTATAATTACAGGGTAACAGTAGTAAAAAACCCGTGGAAAATAGTCGAAAATACAACCCGTGGAGTTTATTGATTTGTTTTTGATCCATGAAATATTATATTTTAGCCCCGCCTCGTTATTGTTTCATGAAACGACCCGATAATTTGTAGTGAACATTAGATGAAAAAACTTTACCCGTTCACCTGAACACAAAATTTTAGGCTTTTGAATTTAACAAAAACATGTTATTTGAAGAAGAATGATTACGTTTAACAGTTTAGCGAGAGAAAAATTCATGACGAAATGAAAGGTGTTGATGATTCCGTGCACCCGTGGCACAATAATTATGGTAATTTCAGTTAAGGTCAATCATATTTCCAGTTCAGTGAATTTAGGGAATCTCCTTTGAGGGTGTTGATGACAATATCAGCTCAACTTTTATGAGTGAAGGTGATGATGATTATAATTTTTTTGCTTTTGCATGAAAAAGACATAAAAGAGTTTTTTGCGTTTCACTTCTGATATTTATACCGAACCGATTGCGGACAAACATCGCGACATTGAGTTTTAATATATAAGATAAGATTCCCATATAATAAGAAGTTCATTTGTGAAAAATAAATAAAATATACATAATTATTCTTATAAGTCACAAAGGTGAAAAATTCAATTAAATCACTCTACGAAGCGCACTCGATTCCGTCCTGTTCTCTCATTCTGTTCCACTTTGTCATTTTCATTTCCTTCTTCTCCTTCTCCACTACCAGATTCCTTCGATGTCATTCGTTCCATCAAGTCATTCAGTTGCACCAAACGAGTGAGTAACTGACGTTTTCGGTCCAGGAATTTTTGTGACTCGGTAACACGATTCTGACGTAACTCGCGACCGAAACATGGATCAGTGAGCTCAAACCTGTGTAAGTGAGTGAGTGAGTGAGTGAGTGAGTGAGTGAGTGAGTGAGTGAGTGAGTGAGTGAGTGAGTGAGTGAGTGAGTGAGTGAGTGAGTGAGTGAGTGAGTGAGTGAGTGAGTGAGTGAGTGAGTGAGTGAGTGAGTGAGTGAGTGAGTGAGTGAGTGAGTGAGTGAGTGAGTGAGTGAGTGAGTGAGTGAGTGATTGAGTGAGTGAGTGAGTGAGTGAGTGAGTGAGTGAGTGAGTGAGTGAGTGAGTGAGTGAGTGAGTGAGTGAGTGAGTGAGTGAGTGATGTGAGTGATGTGAGTGAGTGAGTGATGTGAGTGAGTGAGTGAGTGAGTGAGTGAGTGAGTGAGTGAGTGAGGTGAGTAAATTGAGTGAATGAGTAACGCATTTACCATATGCTCCGGTTCTCTCAAGGCTCTCAGTGACTGAATGCACAATGCGTTGTCCAGCCATAGTTGTTGATATTTCAGTCGACGCTTCTCTTCCTGTAACTCACTCACTCACTCACCTCACTCACTCACTCACTCACTCACTCACTCACTCACTCACTTCACCTGTATCGCAATCAGCTCTTCGTCCTCCTCAGTCTCACTTGACTCCACTTCCAAGAGTCCGAACTTCAGGACATCGATGCTCACAAACTCGTTGACTAAACGTTCGTCAGGTTTACAATTTTCAGTCGATTGTTCTATGCAAAATTCGCAACTTGTTGAGGGGCTGTCAATCGACCAGCGACGTATGGACGGCTGCCAGTCAGTCAGGTAGCCAGTCAGTCAGTCAGTCAGTCAGTCAGTCAGTCAGTCAGTCAGGTCAGTCATTCAGTCAGTCGATCAGTGAGTCAGTGAGTCAGTGAGTCAGTGAGTCAGTGAGTCAGTGAGTCAGTGAGTCAGTGAGTCAGTCAGCGAGTCGGTCATTCAGTCAGTCAGTCAGTCAGTCAGTCAATCAGTCAGTCAGTCAGTCAGTCAGTCAGTCAGTCAGTCAGTCAGTCAGTCAGTCATTCAGTCAGTCAGTCAATCAGTCAGTCAGTCAATAAGTCAATGAGTCAGTCAGTCAGTCAGTCAGTCAGTCAGTCAGTCAGTCAGTCAGTCAGTCAGTCAGTACGTCAGTCAGTCAGTCAGTACGTCAGACAGTCAGTCAGTCAGTCAGTCAGTCAGTCAGTCAGTCAGTCAGTCCAGTCAGTCAGTCAGTCAGTCAGTCAGTCCTTAACTCACATATTCGTAGCAGTTGACCAGTTCTTCGGTGATGTTGCCTGATTTCTTAAGGCATAATTCCAGGAGGTTTTGGTTCTCTCCGAATTTGTCAGATGGGAAGGTCGATAATGGAATTGAGCCTTTCGACCGCAAATGTGCAAGTGTGTAGAGTCAATAGAATCCATTCTGAGATGCAAAACTGAAATTCACATTTATTCATTTGTAATTACCAGTAACAAAGTCTGATACCAGAGCACAAATATAGTGAGAATGTATCTCACTATATTTGTTCTATAGTAACGGGTCATCCTGATCTGTTTGTTTATAGATTTTTGTTCGGC
>OZ038447.1:4414166-4460334 GCA_964036265.1 Daptonema setosum | reverse complement strand
AACATGTTCAAATCGCCGATAAGTTTTTTAATGGAACCCATATAATGGCACATGCATGTTTTAGGGTCCAAAATACCGTAATTTTCAGTCGTCTGCAGGGCACGAGCCTGGAAATGTTTTTCTGGTAAAATCTACTTCATCCTAGTCGTAAACCACCAACTGGACCCAACTAACATGAATTTTCGACCCTAAGTCGTTTGTGGCACCTGTGGTACACTGGTCATGGGTTCCACGGAAATGGCTCAAAATTTGCCAAAAATAGACTTTATCCGCTTATATCTCGCGATAGGAAACTCGGATCGTCGAAAACTCAAGTCCATCGTGTAGAGCGGGTTCGAATTGACCTAGAAACATGTTCAAATCGCCGATAAGTTTTTTTAATGGAACCCATATAATGGCACATGCATGTTTTAGGGTCCAAAATACCGTAATTTTCAGTCGTCTGCAGGGCACGAGCCTGGAAATGTTTTTCTGGTAAAATCTACTTCATCCTAGTCGTAAACCACCAACTGGACCCAACTAGCATGAATTTTCGACCCTAAGTCGTTCGTGGCACCTGTGGTACACTGGTCATGGGTTCCACGGAAATGGCTCAAATTTTGCCAAAAATAGACTTTATCCGCTTATATCTCGCGATAGGAAACTCGGATCGTCGAAAACTCAAGTCCATCGTGTAGAGCGGGTTCGAATTGACCTAGAAACATGTTCAAATCGCCGATAAGTTTTTTTAATGGAACCCATATAATGGCACATGCATGTTTTAGGGTCCAAAATACCGTAATTTTCAGTCGTCTGCAGGGCACGAGCCTGGAAATGTTTTTCTGGTAAAATCTACTTCATCCTAGTCGTAAACCACCAACTGGACCCAACTAGCATGAATTTTCGACCCTAAGTCGTTCGTGGCACCTGTGGTACACTGGTCATGGGTTCCACGGAAATGGCTCAAATTTTGCCAAAAATAGACTTTATCCGCTTAAATCTCGCGATAGGAAACTCGGATCGTCGAAAACTCAAGTCCATCGTGTAGAGCGGGTTCGAATTGACCTAGAAACATGTTCAAATCGCCGATAAGTTTTTTTAATGGAACCCATATAATGGCACATGCATGTTTTAGGGTCCAAAATACCGTAATTTTCAGTCGTCTGCAGGGCACGAGCCTGGAAATGTTTTTTCTGGTAAAATCTACTTCATCCTAGTCGTAAACCACCAACTGGACCCAACTAGCATGAATTTTCGACCCTAAGTCGTTCGTGGCACCTGTGGTACACTGGTCATGGGTTCCACGGAAATGGCTCAAATTTTGCCAAAAATAGACTTTATCCGCTTATATCTCGTGATAGGAAACTCGGATCGTCGAAAACTCAAGTCCATCGTGTAGAGCGGGTTCGAATTGACCTAGAAACATGTTCAAATCGCCGATAAGTTTTTTTAATGGAACCCATATAATGGCACATGCATGTTTTAGGGTCCAAAATACCGTAATTTTCAGTCGTCTGCAGGGCACGAGCCTGGAAATGTTTTTCTGGTAAAATCTACTTCATCCTAGTCGTAAACCACCAACTGGACCCAACTATCATGAATTTTCGACCCTAAGTCGGTCGTGGCACCTGTGGTACACTGGTCATGTGTTCCACGGAAATGGCTCAAATTTAGCCAAAAATAGACTTCATCGGCTTATATCTCGCGATAGGAAACTCGGATCGTCGAAAACTCAAGTCCATCGTGTAGAGCGGGTTCGAATTGACCTAGAAACATGTTCAAATCGCCGATAAGTTGTTTTAATGGAACCCATATAATGGCACATGCATGTTTTAGGGTCCAAAATACCGTAATTTTCAGTCGTCTGCAGGGCACGAGCCTGGAAATGTTTTTCTGGTAAAATCTACTTCATCCTAGTCGTAAACCACCAACTGGACCCAACTAGCATGAATTTTCGACCCTAAGTCGTTCGTGGCACCTGTGGTACACTGGTCATGGGTTCCACGGAAATGGCTCAAATTTAGCCAAAAATAGACTTTATCGGCTTATATCTCGCGATAGGAAACTCGGATCGTCGAAAACTCAAGTCCATCGTGTAGAGCGGGTTCGAATTGACCTAGAAACATGTTCAAATCGCCGATAAGTTTTTTTAATGGAACCCATATAATGGCACATTCATGTTTTTAGGGTCCAAAATACCGTAATTTTCAGTCGTCTGCAGGGCACGAGCCTGGAAATGTTTTTCTGGTAAAATCTACTTCATCCTAGTCGTAAACCACCAACTGGACCCAACTAGCATGAATTTTCGACCCTAAGTCGTTCGTGGCACCTGTGGTACACTGGTCATGGGTTCCACGGAAATGGCTCAAATTTTGCCAAAAATAGACTTTATCCGCTTATATCTCGCGATAGGAAACTCGGATCGTCGAAAACTCAAGTCCATCGTGTAGAGCGGGCTCGAATTGACCTAGAAACATGTTCAAATCGCCGATAAGTTTTTTTAATGGAACCCATATAATGGCACATGCATGTTTTAGGGTCCAAAATACCGTAATTTTCAGTCGTCTGCAGGGCACGAGCCTGGAAATGTTTTTCTGGTAAAATCTACTTCATCCTAGTCGTAAACCACCAACTGGACCCAACTAGCATGAATTTTCGACCCTAAGTCGTTCGTGGCACCTGTGGTACACTGGTCATGGGTTCCACGGAAATGGCTCAAATTTAGCCAAAAATAGACTTTATCGGCTTATATCTCGCGATAGGAAACTCGGATCGTCGAAAACTCAAGTCCATCGTGTAGAGCGGGTTCGAATTGACCTAGAAACATGTTCAAATCGCCGATAAGTTTTTTTTAATGGAACCCATATAATGGCACATGCATGTTTTAGGGTCCAAAATACCGTAATTTTCAGTCGTCTGCAGGGCACGAGCCTGGAAATGTTTTTCTGGTAAAATCTACTTCATCCTAGTCGTAAACCACCAACTGGACCCAACTAGCATAAATTTTCGACCCTATGTCGTTCGTGGCACCTGTGGTACACTGGTCATGGGTTCCACGGAAATGGCTCAAATTTAGCCAAAAATATATTTTATCGGCTTATATCTCGCGATAGAAAACTCGGATCGTCGAAAACTCAACTCCATCGTGTAGAGCGGGTTCGAATTGACCTAGAAACATGTTCAAATCGCCGATAAGTTTTTTTAATGGAACCCATATAATGGCACATGCATGTTTTAGGGTCCAAAATACCATAATTTTCAGTCGTCTGCAGGGCACGAGCCTGGAAATGTTTTTCTGGTAAAATCTACTTCATCCTAGTCGTAAACCACCAACTGGACCCAACTAGCATGAATTTTCGACCCTAAGTCGTTCGTGGCACCTGTGGTACACTGGTCATGGGTTCCACGGAAATGGCTCAAATTTAGCCAAAAATAGACTTTATCCGCTTATATCTCGCGATAGGAAACTCGGATCGTCGAAAACTCAAGTCCATCGTGTAGAGCGGGTTTGAATTGACCTAGAAACATGTTCAAATCGCCGATAAGTTTTTTTAATGGAACCCATATAATGGCACATGCATGTTTTAGGGTCCAAAATACCGTAATTTTCAGTCGTCTGCAGGGCACGAGCCTGGAAATGTTTTTCTGGTAAAATCTACTTCATCCTAGTCGTAAACCACCAACTGGACCCAACTAGCATGAATTTTCGACCCTAAGTCGTTCGTGGCACCTGTGGTACACTGGTCATGGGTTCCACGGAAATGGCTCAAATTTTGCTAAAAATAGACTTTATCCGCTTATATCTCGCGATAGGAAACTCGGATCGTCGAAAGTCGAAAACTCAAGTCCATCGTGTAGAGCGGGTTCGAATTGACCAAGAAACATGTTCAAATCACCGATAAGTTTTTTTTAATGGAACCCATATAATGGCACATGCATGTTTTAGGGTCCAAAATACCGTAATTTTCAGTCGTCTGCAGGGCACGAGCCTGGAAATGTTTTTCTGGTAAAATCTACTTCATCCTAGTCGTAAACCACCAACTGGACCCAACTAGCATAAATTTTCGACCCTATGTCGTTCGTGGCACCTGTGGTACACTGGTCATGGGTTCCACGGAAATGGCTCAAATTTAGCCAAAAATATATTTTATCGGCTTATATCTCGCGATAGAAAACTCGGATCGTCGAAAACTCAACTCCATCGTGTAGAGCGGGTTCGAATTGACCTAGAAACATGTTCAAATCGCCGATAAGTTTTTTTAATGGAACCCATATAATGGCACATGCATGTTTTAGGGTCCAAAATACCATAATTTTCAGTCGTCTGCAGGGCACGAGCCTGGAAATGTTTTTCTGGTAAAATCTACTTCATCCTAGTCGTAAACCACCAACTGGACCCAACTAGCATGAATTTTCGACCCTAAGTCGTTCGTGGCACCTGTGGTACACTGGTCATGGGTTCCACGGAAATGGCTCAAATTTAGCCAAAAATAGACTTTATCCGCTTATATCTCGCGATAGGAAACTCGGATCGTCGAAAACTCAAGTCCATCGTGTAGAGCGGGTTTGAATTGACCTAGAAACATGTTCAAATCGCCGATAAGTTTTTTTAATGGAACCCATATAATGGCACATGCATGTTTTAGGGTCCAAAATACCGTAATTTTCAGTCGTCTGCAGGGCACGAGCCTGGAAATGTTTTTCTGGTAAAATCTACTTCATCCTAGTCGTAAACCACCAACTGGACCCAACTAGCATGAATTTTCGACCCTAAGTCGTTCGTGGCACCTGTGGTACACTGGTCATGGGTTCCACGGAAATGGCTCAAATTTTGCTAAAAATAGACTTTATCCGCTTATATCTCGCGATAGGAAACTCGGATCGTCGAAAGTCGAAAACTCAAGTCCATCGTGTAGAGCGGGTTCGAATTGACCTAGAAACATGTTCAAATCGCCGATAAGTTTTTTTAATGGAACCCATATAATGGCACATGCATGTTTTAGTTTTAGAGTCCAAAATACCGTAATTTTCAGTCGTCTGCAGGGCACGAGCCTGGAAATGTTTTTCTGGTAAAATCTACTTCATCCTAGTCGTAAACCACCAACTGGACCCAACTAGCATGAATTTTCGACCCTAAGTCGTTCGTGGCACCTGTGGTACACTGGTCATGGGTTCCACGGAAATGGCTCAAATTTAGCCAAAAATAAACTTTATCCGCTTATATCTCGCGATAGGAAACTCGGATCGTCGAAAACTCAAGTCCATCGTGTAGAGCGGGTTCGAATTGACCTAGAAACATGTTCAAATCGCCGATAAGTTTTTTTAATGGAACCCATATAATGGCACATGCATGTTTTAGGGTCCAAAATACCGTAATTTTTAGTCGTCTGCAGGGCACGAGCCTGGAAATGTTTTTCTGGTAAAATCTACTTCATCCTAGTCGTAAACCACCAACTGGACCCAACTAGCATGAATTTTCGACCCTAAGTCGTTCGTGGCACCTGTGGTACACTGGTCATGGGTTCCACGGAAATAACTCAAATTTTGCCAAAAATATACTTTATCCGCTTATATCTCGCGATAGGAAACTCGGATCGTCGAAAACTCAAGTCCATCGTGTAGAGCGGGTTCGAATTGACCTAGAAACATGTTCAAATCGCCGATAAGTTTTTTTAATGGAACCCATATAATGGCACATGCATGTTTCAGGGTCCAAAATACCGTACTTTTCAGTCGTCTGCAGGGCACGAGCCTGGAAATGTTTTTCTGGTAAAATCTACTTCATCCTAGTCGTAAACCACCAACTGGACCCAACTAGCATGAATTTTCGACCCTAAGTCGTTCGTGGCACCTGTGGTACACTGGTCATGGGTTCCACGGAAATGGCTCAAATTTAGCCAAAAATAGACTTTATCGGCTTATATCTCGCGATAGGAAACTCGGATCGTCGAAACCTCAAATCCATCGTGTAGAGCGGGTTCGAATTGACCTAGAAACATGTTCAAATCGCCGATAAGTTTTTTTAATGGAACCCATATAATGGCACATGCATGTTTTAGGGTCCAAAATACCGTAATTTTCAGTCGTCTGCAGGGCACGAGCCTGGAAATGTTTTTCTGGTAAAATCTACTTCATCCTAGTCGTAAACCACCAACTGGACCCAACTATCATGAATTTTCGACCCTAAGTCGTTCGTGGCACCTGTGGTACACTGGTCATGTGTTCCACGGAAATGGCTCAAATTTAGCCAAAAATAGACTTTATCGGCTTATATCTCGCGATAGGAAACTCGGATCGTCGAAAACTCAAGTCCATCGTGTAGAGCGGGTTCGAATTGACCTAGAAACATGTTCAAATCGCCGATAAGTTTTTTTAATGGAACCCATATAATGGCACATGCATGTTTTAGGGTCCAAAATACCGTAATTTTCAGTCGTCTGCAGGGCACGAGCCTGGAAATGTTTTTCTGGTAAAATCTACTTCATCCTAGTCGTAAACCACCAACCGGACCCAACTAGCATGAATTTTCGACCAAAAGTCGTTCGTGGCACCTGTGGTACACTGGTCATGGGTTCCACGGAAATGGCTCAAATTTAGCCAAAAATAGACTTTATCGGCTTATATCTCGCGATAGGAATTTCGGATCGTCGAAAACTCAAGTCCATCGTGTAGAGCGGGTTCGAATTGACCTAGAAACATGTTCAAATCGCCGATAAGTTTTTTTAATGGAACCCATATAATGGCACATGCATGTTTCAGGGTCCAAAATACCGTAATTTTCAGTCGTCTGCAGGGCACGAGCCTGGAAATGTTTTTTCTGGTAAAATCTACTTCATCCTAGTCGTAAACCACCAACTGGACCCAACTAGCATGAATTTTCGACCCTAAGTCGTTCGTGGCACCTGTGGTACACTGGTCATGGGTTCCACGGAAATGGCTCAAATTTAGCCAAAAATAGACTTTATCGGCTTATATCTCGCGATAGGAAACTCGGATCGTCGAAAACTCAAGTCCATCGTGTAGAGCGGGTTCGAATTGACCTAGAAACATGTTCAAATCGCCGATAAGTTTTTTTAATGGAACCCATATAATGGCACATGCATGTTTTAGGGTCCAAAATACCGTAATTTTCAGTCGTCTGCAGGGCACGAGCCTGGAAATGTTTTTCTGGTAAAATCTACTTCATCCTAGTCGTAAACCACCAACTGGACCCAACTAGCATAAATTTTCGACCCTAAGTCGTTCGTGGCACCTGTGGTACACTGGTCATGGGTTCCACGGAAATGGCTCAAATTTAGCCAAAAATATACTTTATCGGCTTATATCTCGCGATAGAAAACTCGGATCGTCGAAAACTCAACTCCATCGTGTAGAGCGGGTTCGAATTGACCTAGAAACATGTTCAAATCGCCGATAAGTTTTTTTAATGGAACCCATATAATGGCACATGCATGTTTTAGGGTCCAAAATACCGTAATTTTCAGTCGTCTGCAGGGCACGAGCCTGGAAATGTTTTTCTGGTAAAATCTACTTCATCCTAGTCGTAAACCACCAACTGGACCCAACTAGCATGAATTTTCGACCCTAAGTCGTTCGTGGCACCTGTGGTACACTGGTCATGGGTTCCACGGAAATGGCTCAAATTTAGCCAAAAATAGACTTTATCCGCTTATATCTCGCGATAGGAAACTCGGATCGTCGAAAACTCAAGTCCATCGTGTAGAGCGGGTTTGAATTGACCTAGAAACATGTTCAAATCGTCGATAAGTTTTTTTAATGGAACCCATATAATGGCACATGCATGTTTTAGGGTCCAAAATACCGTAATTTTCAGTCGTCTGCAGGGCACGAGCCTGGAAATGTTTTTCTGGTAAAATCTACTTCATCCTAGTCGTAAACCACCAACTGGACCCAACTAGCATGAATTTTCGACCCTAAGTCGTTCGTGGCACCTGTGGTACACTGGTCATGGGTTCCACGGAAATGGCTCAAATTTTGCTAAAAATAGACTTTATCCGCTTATATCTCGCGATAGGAAACTCGGATCGTCGAAAACTCAAGTCCATCGTGTAGAGCGGGTTCGAATTGACCTAGAAACATGTTCAAATCGCCGATAAGTTTTTTTAATGGAACCCATATAATGGCACATGCATGTTTCAGGGTCCAAAATACCGTAATTTTCAGTCGTTTGCAGGGCATGAGCCTGGAAATGTTTTTCTGGTAAAATCTACTTCATCCTAGTCGTAAACCACCAACTGGACCCAACTAGCATGAATTTTCGACCCTAAGTCGTTCGTGGCACCTGTGGTACACTGGTCATGGGTTCCACGGAAATGGCTCAAATTTAGCCAAAAATAGACTTTATCGGCTTATATCTCGCGATAGGAATTTCGGATCGTCGAAAACTCAAGTCCATCGTGTAGAGCGGGTTCGAATTGACCTAGAAACATAATCAAATCGCCGATAAGTTTTTTTAATGGAACCCATATAATGGCACATGCATGTTTCAGGGTCCAAAATACCGTAATTTTCAGTCGTCTGCAGGGCACGAGCCTGGAAATGTTTTTCTGGTAAAATCTACTTCATCCTAGTCGTAAACCACCAACTGGACCCAACTAGCATGAATTTTCGACCCTAAGTCGTTCGTGGCACCTGTGGTACACTGGTCATGTGTTCCACGGAAATGGCTCAAATTTAGCCAAAAAAAGACTTTATCGGCTTATATCTCGCGATAGGAAACTCGGATCGTCGAAAACTCAAGTCCATCGTGTAGAGCGGGTTCGAATTGACCTAGAAACATGTTCAAATCGCCGATAAGTTTTTTTAATGGAACCCATATAATGGCACATGCATGTTTTAGGGTCCAAAATACCGTAATTTTCAGTCGTCTGCAGGGCACGAGCCTGGAAATGTTTTTCTGGTAAAATCTACTTCATCCTAGTCGTAAACCACCAACCGGACCCAACTAGCATGAATTTTCGACCCTAAGTCGTTCGTGGCACCTGTGGTACACTGGTCATGGGTTCCACGGAAATGGCTCAAATTTAGCCAAAAATAGACTTTATCGGCTTATATCTCGCGATAGGAATTTCGGATCGTCGAAAACTCAAGTCCATCGTGTAGAGCGGGTTCGAATTGACCTAGAAACATGTTCAAATCGCCGATAAGTTTTTTTAATGGAACCCATATAATGGCACATGCATGTTTTAGGGTCCAAAATACCGTAATTTTCAGTCGTCTGCAGGGCACGAGCCTGGAAATGTTTTTCTGGTAAAATCTACTTCATCCTAGTCGTAAACCACCAACTGGACCCAACTAGCATGAATTTTCGACCCTAAGTCGTTCGTGGCACCTGTGGTACACTGGTCATGGGTTCCACGGAAATGGCTCAAATTTAGCCAAAAATAGACTTTATCCGCTTATATCTCGCGATAGGAAACTCGGATCGTCGAAAACTCAAGTCCATCGTGTAGAGCGGGTTTGAATTGACCTAGAAACATGTTCAAATCGTCGATAAGTTTTTTTAATGGAACCCATATAATGGCACATGCATGTTTTAGGGTCCAAAATACCGTAATTTTCAGTCGTCTGCAGGGCACGAGCCTGGAAATGTTTTTCTGGTAAAATCTACTTCATCCTAGTCGTAAACCACCAACTGGACCCAACTAGCATGAATTTTCGACCCTAAGTCGTTCGTGGCACCTGTGGTACACTGGTCATGGGTTCCACGGAAATGGCTCAAATTTTGCTAAAAATAGACTTTATCCGCTTATATCTCGCGATAGGAAACTCGGATCGTCGAAAACTCAAGTCCATCGTGTAGAGCGGGTTTGAATTGACCTAGAAACATGTTCAAATCGTCGATAAGTTTTTTAATGGAACCCATATAATGGCACATGCATGTTTCAGGGTCCAAAATACCGTAATTTTCAGTCGTCTGCAGGGCACGAGCCTGGAAATGTTTTTCTGGTAAAATCTACTTCATCCTAGTCGTAAACCAACAACTGGACTCAACTAGCATGAATTTTCGACCCTAAGTCGTTCGTGGCACCTGTGGTACACTGGTCATGTGTTCCACGGAAATGGCTCAAATTTAGCCAAAAATAGGTTTTATCCGCTTATATCTCGCGATAGGAAACCCGGATCGTCGAAAACTCAAGTCCATCGTGTAGAGCGGGTTCGAATTGACCTAGAAACATGTTCAAATCGCCGATAAGTTTTTTTTAATGGAACCCATATAATGGCACATTCATGTTTTAGGGTCCAAAATACCGTAATTTTCAGTCGTCTGCAGGGCACGAGCCTGGAAATGTTTTTCTGGTAAAATCTACTTCATCCTAGTCGTAAACCACCAACTGGACCCAACTAGCATGAATTTTCGACCGTAAGTCGTTCGTGGCACCTGTGGTACACTGGTCATGGGTTCCACGGAAATGGCTCAAATTTAGCCAAAAATAGACTTTATCGGCTTATATCTCGCGATAGGAAACTCGGATCGTCGAAAACTCAAGTCCATCGTGTAGAGCGGGTTCGAATTGACCTAGAAACATGTTCAAATCGCCGATAAGTTTTTTTAATGGAACCCATATAATGGCACATGCATGTTTTAGGGTCCAAAATACCGTAATTTTCAGTCGCCTGCAGGGCACGAGCCTGGAAATGTTTTTCTGGTAAAATCTACTTCATCCTAGTCGTAAACCACCAACTGGACCCAACTAGCATGAATTTTCGACCCTAAGTCGTTCGTGGCACCTGTGGTACACTGGTCATGGGTTCCACGGAAATGGCTCAAATTTTGCCAAAAATAGACTTTATCCGCTTATATCTCGCGATAGGAAACTCGGATCGTCGAAATCTCAAGTCCATCGTGTAGAGCGGGCTCGAATTGACCTAGAAACATGTTCAAATCGCCGATAAGTTTTTTTAATGGAACCCATATAATGGCACATGCATGTTTTAGGGTCCAAAATACCGTAATTTTCAGTCGTCTGCAGGGCACGAGCCTGGAAATGTTTTTCTGGTAAAATCTACTTCATCCTAGTCGTAAACCACCAACTGGACCCAACTAGCATGAATTTTCGACCCTAAGTCGTTTGTGGCACCTGTGGTACACTGGTCATGGGTTCCACGGAAATGGCTCAAATTTAGCCAAAAATAGACTTTATCGGCTTATATCTCGCGATAGGAAACTCGGATCGTCGAAAACTCAAGTCCATCGTGTAGAGCGGGTTCGAATTGACCTAGAAACATGTTCAAATCGCCGATAAGTTTTTTTAATGGAACCCATATAATGGCACATGCATGTTTTAGGGTCCAAAATACCGTAATTTTCAGTCGTCTGCAGGGCACGAGCCTGGAAATGTTTTTCTGGTAAAATCTACTTCATCCTAGTCGTAAACCACCAACTGGACCCAACTAGCATAAATTTTCGACCCTAAGTCGTTCGTGGCACCTGTGGTACACTGGTCATGGGTTCCACGGAAATGGCTCAAATTTAGCCAAAAATAGACTTTATCGGCTTATATCTCGCGATAGAAAACTCGGATCGTCGAAAACTCAACTCCATCGTGTAGAGCGGGTTCGAATTGACCTAGAAACATGTTCAAATCGCCGATAAGTTTTTTTAATGGAACCCATATAATGGCACATGTATTAAGGGAGGTATCCCCCCCCTCCCCCTGCCCAGATGAAACGCGGCGAATAGCAACGCTCGCCGCTTATCTATAATTTGGGGAATTGCGCTATAATTTGGGGAATTGCGCAATCGGACCGGGACAAAATGGTCCGATTGAATAGAGAACGCCAGTCGGGCTGGGATTGGCGCTGGAGTTATGCTCCAGACTTTTCAGCTATCGAACGCGCGGCCTTCGGGCAATTATTCTGTTTATCCCCCCCCCTTTTTGGTAGACCTCCCTTTTTATATTATTATGTGCCTTTTAACTTTCTTAATATACTTTTCACTTGATACGATTAAGTAACTCTCAGTTTAATAAAAATAATAGTAACGTACCTATTTTCTCGAAATCGTTCAATTGACTCACCCACGTACTCACTCACCCACGTACTTACTCACCCACTCATAACACACATGCGCCGTAATATACTGGAGGTATTAAGGGAGGTATCCCCCCCCTCCCCCTGCCCAGATGAAACGCGGCGAATAGCAACGCTCGCCGCTTATCTATAATTTGGGGAATTGCGCTATAATTTGGGGAATTGCGCAATCGGACCGGGACAAAATGGTCCGATTGAATAGAGAACGCCAGTCGGGCTGGGATTGGCGCTGGAGTTATGCTCCAGACTTTTCAGCTATCGAACGCGCGGCCTTCGGGCAATTATTCTGTTTATCCCCCCCCCTTTTTGGTAGACCTCCCTTTTTATATTATTATGTGCCTTTTAACTTTCTTAATATACTTTTCACTTGATACGATTAAGTAACTCTCAGTTTAATAAAAATAATAGTAACGTACCTATTTTCTCGAAATCGTTCAATTGACTCACCCACGTACTCACTCACCCACGTACTTACTCACCCACTCATAACACACATGCGCCGTAATATACTGGAGCCCTCCAACTTGTTCGTCCTCGTTACTACCTCCAGTTTACCTTGCTCAGATACACTTCGCTCTACAACAGTTGCTACACAAAAATTAGGTATTTATGGCTCTAACGCTTCTTTACATTGAGAAAGCAACACGTTGATCGACGTACATATAAATTTATATGTAAAACACATGCGCATGTATGTATGGATATGCACAGTATGAATTGATTGCTATTATATGATCTAAGTGCTACAGAATAAGTGCAACACCAGCTTATTGACATCAGGCGTCAATTCATAAGAAACAAGTTAACGTGATCTCGACACTTTCATCACATGCAAATTACTACTAATTATGATTGGTTATGTAACCAATAACGCAAAAATATTAAAACAAAAAAAAACTAATACTTGAACATCGAGATCAACAACCTCGAAATTTCCCGTCTAAACCGCTGATTCATACCAATTTTTTTTTATTCATCTAGCAATCATAATCTCATGATACAGGCAAGCGACTAGTCTTTCTTTTTTTGTGTTTGTTATAACCAAAGCAAACATCTTTTTGGTTTACCACAATTTTTTTGGATCCATTTTTTTTGTTTTACTTTACTTTTTCTCTTTTCAGTCCCCATCCCTGTGCCCTTTTTACCCCGTTTGCCCCCCCTTTTTTTATCGTTTCGATATTTATTTTGGAGAAGCGTTATGAAATACAGTTATCCAGAATTCAGTGCATACATAGTCAGTATCCGTCTAACCGGGCGAGCGTCGTGATAAGCTGCAGCGCGCAAAGACCCCGAAGAGCAACCGTTCGTACCCATCGTTGCTAGCCTGCCGTTCCCAGGCACCCATATCCCCTATCGCCATCACATTGGCCTTTGATTACACCGAAAAATTCAATTTTTGATGCACAGATAACCCAAAAGCAAAACAATTACGAAAAATGTGAATCATCCATCGGACACATTGGAATTTAACATTTATATTTCGACACTCTTATCTAGATAGGCTAAACATAAACTTTCGCAATCCGACCTTTCAATTTCGGATTTTATAACCAGCCTCATCAGCACATCCACTTCATTCTGCTACTTCGACTTTCGACTGACATGCTCGTCTCTCTATGTGCTCCAACTGTAGTACTTTGAACAAGGAACTCAAAACTGCTTTTGATCGCTGTTTAACGCTGCAAAAAGAGAGTCGTGACTTGAGACACGCTAATCGTGAACTTACTGCGGACAATAATTACCTATCTGCTATGGTAAACAACACACTTGCACCTAACAATCCAACGGTACCAGTTAACAACCCACCTCCATCTGCTAATAACGCACCTGCAATGATTAATAACGTACAGGCACCAGGTAACACTGCGGTTGCACAGCAACCTTCTGCAATCAATATGGGTTTGGGTTTTCCGCTAAACACAATTGCGCCATTTTCGGGTACCACTCACACATCTGCACGCGAATTCCTTGAGAATTATGACAAAATTACGCTCAGTCTCAGCTTAAATGAAGAGACACAGGCCAAGCTGCTGCCTATTTATTTGACCGGCCTGGCTGAAGCACGCTTTAAAGAATATCCGCCTGATACGAAAAATAACTATCGCACTCTTTACCAACAATTGCTTACTGACTTTGCGCACCCAGAACAAGCCTCAATAGCTGCTAAGAGCTTCCTTAATAGAAAACAACTGCCCGGTGAGACCGTCATAAACTTCGCGTATGCAATGAAAGACTTGTATAAACGGGCGTATGGTCAGTTTGAAGATACACAAATCTTCCGTGACTGCTTGACACAAGGCCTAAATTCACAAATGCGGCAAGCCCTGGTTTACGGACCAGAGACACCTAACACAACAAATGCTCTCTTAAAACTGCTCGAATCATTGGAATCCAGACAGTCCAGTCTGTGCCCACAGACTGAATCACCTATTGGTCAGGCGTATGCAGCATTCAGACAACCACAGCACACCACAGACCCTGCACTCCTAAAGAAATTGGAGGAGCTAACGCTTGAAGTTAAGCAAATCAAATCAGTCACGCCCGCACCTAAAACACATGATAATACACAGTGTCAGAACAATACGCGCTATCAAGACAGCCCGCGCTATCAGCCGCGCAACTCGAGTGTTCGTTGTTATAACTGCAATCGCATAGGCCATATTGCACGCATGTGCCGCAGTCGACCACAAACACGTTATTCACAGACACGCAACTATACACGACCATCTACATATAATGGTACACCGTATTCACGTGAACATTACTCACAGCATCAAAGTCGTGATTCTATCCGCTCTAACTCACGCTCATATGACCAACGCAATCAGTCAAACTCACAATCACGCTCGAGATTTAACTCGCAGTCACAAGAACGCTCATTCAATCCCAACTACCGTTACTCAACCCAGCAAAATCGTCGTTTTTCGCAGTCACCTGGACGACGATACGATAGTCAGCAAAGACAGTATGACAATCAAGATGCCAGTCAGACGCGCTACACATTAGATTCCACTCGCTCGGGCGCAAACTCACGTTCTTTAAGCCCTTCCGTCCGTCGTCGATATGATAACTCATCCGCCCCACAAGACTACACATCCAACGAATACGCTCATCAGGAACCCACCCAAGAACACACTTTTGAGCAGCACGCATATTTGGCTACATTACAACAGGGGAACGATGATCACTTTGCTTTTTGCACTGATATGATAGAGCAGCAGACAGCATTACACACTCTATGCACCCACGAGGAAACAAATGCTAGTAAGCAGATAACCCACATGCACAACAAACGCAAACTCCCGCTCACCAATTTCGCTTTCGCTACTTTTATGGTATTCCTGCTCACCTTTTTGCTCAAAAATGCTAACGCTCAAACATTTACGCATTGCCCACAAAACACGCATGGTATACCCTACTCGTTGCCAGACATGATTAACTGCACGACCCCCTCCCCAGGCATTCCAAAGAGTACCAAAATCACCATTTGGCAACATAACACAACCCCACGGACCACCCCGGCTATTCGCTGCTCGTTAGAACGATTAGAAGTTTGCACTTACAAATCGATTGTAGGAGGAAAATCAGTCATTAGCCATACGACTACACAAACACCCTTACCCTATTCCAGTTGCTCACTGATCAATAATCGCTTGTTGGACAGTATCAATAGCTCGGTATACATTCAAGAGCTGGGCATCACGTTACATAAAATGTCTAATCACACATGGCAAACAACCAACACATCTGACGTCAATTTTCCATACTGCTGCTACACTTATTGTAACAATGTTTTCTTCCATTATGTTATACATTTTGGTATGGTCGCAGTTATGCCTAATTCCCAACAACTGATTTCGGATTTGGCCTTTATGGATCATTGTGACAGCACACTTGACACATGTATGACTGACGATGCACGTATTATATGGAATACGACTGATTTAACGCATAAATATTGTGATTACACATCCACAGGCCCGCTCGATGCTTCGGTATCAAAGTCAGCACATCTCATCATACCCGCTTTGCAAATTGCATATTTGATAAATATCGACCCTATAGGGCAGAGCCACTGTACGCACGGTTTTCCGAACGCACAAAGTTCAGCTTACATCGAATTTCACGATCGCGCCGTTTTAACATGGCTACAAGCGGATCACCATGTAACCAATATAGGGACAGACACGACTACTTCCACGCTGCCTAAGGACACGAGAAATGCTAAATATCAGTACCTGTATGACATTGTTCATGATTATGCTCATAAACTTTTCGCCCAACAATATTAATCCATCTGCAGTTTAGCAAATTGGTCTTTACATATTACACGCCAGCTCTTATCGATACAGCCAACTGCTGGGGCGCGTGCCCTATTCGCTAACCAAAATATCGCTGCCTACTGGCGTGGCCGTACATTGTACGTGGCAAAATGCAATACCGTAACCCCGCTGCTCGTCCGTAGTAACCATACAGTGAGTAACATATGTTATGCGTTTACACCTGTCTCTCTGGACGGTGTAAATTGGATGTTCGCATTACCTGGTTCTAATGATCTGGTTAATCATTCACCTATCATACCATGCTCCCAAGTTCATAAGTATACATCTAATAATGTGAATCAAACTAACCTGGCGCCGCTCCCGGTACACTTACCGTTGCAACAAAATTTTTCGCTGATAACTTTTAATGCTTCATCTTCTGTTGAACATGCTTATCCGCATTTCGCTCTGCATTTAATTACACATTATCTGCGTGATTTTAAACAAATGCAATCGCAATTCGCTAATTTAAAACATTTCACAATCACATCACACGTGGATCCGGAATTTGTTAAAAATTCTATAGAAGGAGTTGGTGCTGGCATTGGCCATCTTTACTCTGGCTTAGGTCACGGCTTATCAGAATTAATTGCTACATCAACATCGTCGCTCAGTACTTTTATTGCGGGCCCTGTCCAAGTTCTTATGAATGGCATAATAATTTGTTCTATTATTATTCTTTGCATTGCACTCATTTATTACGCATATCAACGCAAATTTACGCGAAAACTTTTCCGTTGTGTTTGGAGTCGTCAGTTTAGACACAAACACCCTCGCTTTTTAAAACGGGAAAGGTCAATAGAATTACATGCTGCGCCCATAGGGGAATCTGAGAATGTACAAATCGCGCCCGCAGAGGAATCTCAGACTGCACAAATCTCATTGAATATAGAAAATAGCACTGCTCACTACCATGCATCGCCTATGACACAATGGCCTAAAAATTGGCAACCAATCACCCAACCTAAGCCTGAAACGCCTGACATTCCTATTTCACCACATATACAAGCGCATGCTACCATGGAGGATCTCGCTCCTCAAGACGATGCGGCTTGGGCACCATATATCTCTGTATTCATCTCTGATAGATGGATACCGGCACTCATAGATACAGGTGCCACCGTCTCAATGATCACACCAGATTTGGCTAATCTTTTAAATCTGAAAAAGCACTCCTCAAATTTACAGCTCCGGTCACTCTCTAATCATGTGCTCACCAGTATTGGTGTTACACAAGTCGCGATCAAATTACATCATAAGCTTACTATAGTACACCCGCTTCAGGTTTTTGACATGAATAGACGCTATCAAATGATAATCGCTACAGATCTACTCGATCGCATCATGCCCGTTACATTTGATAAATGTGGTCCGAATAATCGCTTTGTACTGGTCAAGGGAAATCTCAAAATTCCTATTCAAAATAAAAAGTACGTGTCATTTACATCATGCATGCTATCCTGCAATGTTGTCATACCACCTCGCTCGACTCTTAATTGCTCGTTGTCATTTCACATACCACCCGCTCACTGTCATGAAACCTTTCTATTTTACCCCTCTGTGGATGCGCAAGCTCGCTATAACATTGTCATGCCATCAGCTCTTTTTAATATTGATAAATTTGCACACATTATTGTACCGATCACAAACCCAACTCTTGCGCCTGTTAAACTTTACCAGTTTACTACCATGGGTACTGCACATGCGTGTGCAGAAACTGCTGTCAATAGGGAAACAAACTTTTTCGCATATGTGGCAGAGACAACAGCGGACATACCTGTCAATCCTGTTCTTACCGATACCAATGAGGATCACTCTACACCGGCACTGAATGCTCGATGGCAACAAATTGTTTCCGAATTAGATCTTACAGGCGCAAACGTTAACGCAGCAGAAAAAGAAGCTCTAATTGACCTTTTACGCTCACATGCTGATGTCTTTGCTACCCATAGATTTGACTTCGCTTTCACAGATGCCATGACTTATGCTATTGATACAGGTAATGCGGGACCAGTCTCTAAGCGTCCTTATCATGAGCCTATCGCACGACAACGTACCATTGCTACAGAAGTACTAAAGATGGAGCAAGCGGGAATCATAGAAAAGTCAATTTCACCCTGGGCTGCACCTGTGGTCCTGGTGAGAAAACCAAACGGCGCTTATAGGCTTACCTGCGATTACCGCGGCCTTAACGCTGTAACAGTAAATGACTGTTACCCGTTGCCCCGCATTCAAGATGTGCTACAAAAGCTGGCAAACGCTAATTACATTAGTACTTTTGACTGTCCCGACGCGTTTTACCAAATACCGATAACGGAACAGTCAAAGGATAAAACCAGCTTTGTAACTAACACGGGCACCTGGCGATTTACTTGTTTGCCACAGGGCACTAAGAATGCGCCACGAGCTTTTCAGCGCCTCATGGATACTCTGCTTTCCGGTCTGACCAATTGTTCCGCTTGTTACGTTGATGACCTTATCGTCTTCTCTACTGGTGATTTTAATGCACACCTTCAGGACATCCGCTCCGTTTTTCAGCGGTTACGTAAGCATCGTGTCCGATTACAGCTTAGCAAGTGCCACTTTGCAGCTAATTCGCTAAAATATCTGGGTTTTAAAATAACAACAGATGGCATTACAGCAGACGAAAAATATTTAACATCAGTGCGTCAATTTCCCACTCCCACTTCAGCGGAACAAGTGCGCCAATTTTTGGGATTAACTGGTTTTGTTCGGCATATGATACCGAATTACGCACGCATTGCTCACCCGCTCATTCAATTGATTAGAAAAAGCACCAAATTCGTTTGGCAACATTCGCAACAGCAAGCTTTTCAGCAGCTCAGAGATGCCTTAGCAACACCTCCTGTTCTCACATTTCCTCGATATGACGGCTCCCCATTTTATATTGCTACAGATGCCTCACTTGAGGGACTGTCCGCTATTTTAATGCAAAAATCGCTCACTATAAACAAGCTTCAGGTCATTGCTTACGGATCGCGCGTTACCACTAAACTGGAACGCACCAAATATCCCGTTTGGGAACTTGAATGCGCTGCTATCTTCTACGGCATTACTCATTTTAAACATTATATATATGGTATGACCATAATCTTGCTCTCAGACCACCGCGCGCTTACTGCACTCACGAATAAGCAACAACTGACTCCTCGCATGCAGCGATGGGCAGCGGCTTTACAAGGCTATGATTTAACTATCAAATATATGCCTGGCTCACTCAATAAGGCGGCGGATGCGCTAAGCCGTAATCCGACTGATACTCAATTGTCTAATAGCATCACAATCGACCAGGCTTTTTCTACTCATCCACTAGCGCCCACAGACATGAACTTGCATAATCAGCCCGCACCACCTGACGCAGTCGAATGGCAACAAAAACAGCGCTCCGATGCTGAGATACTGAACATGATAAAATATTTGGAATCTGGACAACTGCCAGACGACAAATTAATCGCTCGAAAAATTGTTCAAACTGCTCATATGTACGCACTCGATAACTCACTACTATATTTCATTGATCCCAAACAATCGCAAATTGCATTGCTTGTCGTTCCGCAGTCAGACAGAAAACATATCCTTTCTTTGGCTCACGATCATATACTTTCTGCTCATTTTGGACGCGCTAAAACTTTCAATAAAATTCGTGTTCAATATTATTGGCCTCATACAGTCCCTGACATAATAAACGGCACAAAATCTTGGTCCTATCTTTGCCCAAACATGGGCCAAGGATTGCCCAACCATGGTCTCCCATGGTGGTTTTACGTGTATAAGCATAGGCAAGTCTGACCAAGGAACGACCATGGATTCACCAAGATAGTCCATGTTTTGCCCATGGCGCACCATGTTTTGCCCATTTTTGGACCATGTTTCGCCCATGGTGAACCATGATTAATCCGGCATGAAACATTAGGTCACCCGGAGTTAGCTTTTGTTAATGCTGAAAAATGCGTATTTGTCGCCTGTCTAGTCTAGTGCGTAGGGCGCCGGCCTCGAAAACCGGCGGTCCTAAGTTCGAAACCTGACTTGAGACACAGATCCTGACGCGTTGCTCTGGGGTTTCTGCCATTGCCCGTCAGTTTATTCAACTCTCTGGCCACTACGAAAACACCATTCTGATATGGTATTAGTGTGCCTTATGGCTTCAATTAATGGAGAAGTCCAAATAAAAAAAAAAAAAAAAAAAAAGAAATGGGCATTACAAAAATTTTACGCTATAAACAAGTAATGAGACTTCACGAAAGCGGTTTACGAAACAATATAGGCCCAAACATACTCCACCATAACACCATAATATAACCATAAAAACGTTATGTTCATATCAGGAACCAATACAAAAGGTTTTGGAGTTTTCTTATTCGAAATAAATGGCTAATTGAATTAAAATTGGAAACTTCATTTTGGTAGGTCGCATTGAAGAAATCAATTGCCTTGTTATGGTGGATTTCTGAACGTACTTCATGTGTCGCAATCGCAACATAACCTGCCGTTGCGTAACTTGTTATGTTATGATGCCTTGTTATGTTACGTGTTATGGTGGAGTATGTATGGGCCATATAACGTTGTCCAGATAATTTTTTTGACAAAAACACAACGAACGGGAGGGTGCTTTAGTATACAATATTTTTTTTTACTATTTGTGAAACATCATGTCATCCGGATCAGATATTCATTGAGAGTGAACTTTAACTGTTCAAAATGTAGGTTAACATAATTATTTTCATGAACGGTTTATACTGAGGTCGTGGTTGTTGCTGACGTGTTTTTGTGCGGAGGGAAGGTGGAATGCCGCTCTTTGACGATAAAAAATTTGCAGTTTGCTCCTGAGATAAAGTATGATTTTGTGTTTCCCCCTCTCTGGATAATTTACCCTCTCTCTCTTGACGATGGACTTACTCGCCAGTATAATTTTTTTCAAAAAGACCCACATAAAAAATCAATTCATTCTAATATTTAAAAAAATCAGTCACAAAATTTAGAAAATGAAATGAAATTATGCGTTTATTCGATGACAAGCGTGACCTGATGTTTCAAATTCCTTGGTGACGCCGTGGTTCTTCATGGTCTCCCATGGCACCATTTTGGCGAATCTTGGCCCAAATATGGGCAAACCTTGGTGCGTCATGGTGCAGTTTCTCCTATCTTATAACATGCACCAAGAAAAAATTCTTGGTCCAGGATGGCCCAAGAAAATGTGCCGTTTATTATGTCAGGGACTGTATGTACACAGATATCAGTACATACTGTACACAATGCAAGATCTGTTGCCGCATGAAGTCAGATACTCATCCGAACAGAGCGCCCATCACACCCTTGCCTCTCGCTGCCCAACCAATGCAGGTTGTACATACGGATATTATTGGTCCATTGCCGTTGACAGACACCGGCTACAAATACATATTGCTCTTCACATGCGCGCTTACCAGATGGGTGGAGGCATTCCCAATCCAGCGTATAGACGCTCATACGACGGCTAATATATTTATGACTCAGATAATCACTAGATTCGGATCAACGCAGCTGCTCATCAGCGACAATGGTGCCAACTATACTAGCGCGATCATGACCCAAATCAACGCCATTATCGGCGCTAAACATATAACAACGTCCAGTTACCACCCAGAGGCCAATGCCAAGCAAGAGCGCCTTAATGGCACGCTAATTAGACATCTCGCGACGTATTGCTGCACCCAACAAACGCGTTGGGATAGATTTTTGCCTTTTATTCTGTTCGCTTACCGCACTGCTACACACGAAGCTACGCGCCTGACACCATTCTTCACGCTTTATGGCTTTCATTGTCGTTTACCTATTGAAAAAGCGCTCGTTTACAGTCCTTCGCTCTCAATTGAACAATACTCATCTTATGCTCACGAATTAACTGCACGTTTAGCGCACGCATGGACTTATGCTCGTAAAAATTGGCTCTACCAAAATTTAAAAATCATGGAAAGCTCACTCGCTAAATGCCAGGGACAGATCGCTATAGGCCAGTTGGTATATTATCGCAAATACGCAGTTGCTCCTCATGAATCACCGAAACTCGCTCCAAAATACACTGGTCCACATATTGTTGTTAATGTTCGCTTACCTAATGTCTGCATACAATTGGAAAACTCGGCTAAGCAAATTTGGGTTCATTTCAACCAATTGAAAGTTGTGAAATCAGCCATTCGATCTTTGACGGCTACAACACAAACTGCTCCCCCATCTCAGCAACCGACCACATTAAATGCTTCAAAACAAGTCTCTTTCCTGGACACACAAACTAACAAACAAACGCGCTACGATCTACGACCACGTAAATAAAATCTCATACGCTAACTGATTCAGTTTTATTTTTAATCCAAACGCTTAGTACATATTCATCATAACACACTTTCGTATATATATTTATATTATTTTTTTTGCTCTACATTTATTTCATCCACTGGCTATGAAAATGTAATAATTATTACATTATTTCATTTGACTTCAGGCTAACCTAATTACGCTACTTCACTATGCAAAAGGACGACAATAATACGCCCCTCAAAGATTACGATCCAGAACTCAACTGGGCGGTCACAGTTGAGGAGGAAGAGCAAATGCTCCGTACACCGGAATTTCGCAGCGCCGCTGAATCACCCGCGGAGGTTACAAACCTAAGAATTTGTTATTTTGCTTAATTGCCCTAATTATAGTTTTAATTGATCACTAATATCCATTAAATCATGTAACCCACATTCATCATTCAAAATTAACTGCTCACCTACCATTATCAACCAGTTCAAAATAACTACTGCTCACTGAACACGCTCGTTTTACACCAAACATGCGATACATATGCTCCCATTTACAGATGGACGAACAACAACACATGCAGCTCGCACAACAACAACAAGAAACGCAGCTGACCGACCAGCAACAAATACAGCAACCGCAAGCGCACACTGAGGTGCAGCACGACTCACTGCAACAAGGTCCACTACAGCAAGCCCCATTGCAACCACTGCATCAGGATGAAACGCGGCAAGGCTCAGTGCAACAGTTGCCAGCACACGAAACGCAGCCTAATCAGCCACAACACACGCAGCAGTGCGCTGAACAACAACAACAGTCACCTGAAAATCAGCAGCCTATGGAGGTAGATACTCAACAACCACACCAAGTCATTCCGCAACCGCGATACAAGCTGGTGGTGCCCACATGTGACGCAACCACCATGACCGACAGTCAACCGCCAGTTCAACAACAACAACAATTGCAGCCTGTCGTGCAAAAACCACAACAACAACAATTGCAGCCCGTTGTGCCCGTTGTGCAACAACCACAACAACAACAATTGCAACAACAAGAAACCCAGCAATCGCCCGTGGTACAACAATTGCCACAAGTGCAGCAACAATCATCGGTTGTGCAGCACGCGCCACAACAACAATTGCCACCGCAACCGCCGGTCGTACTACAGCCACATGATAATAGCGGTCATTTGGATGACAACAACAAGAATAACAGCAACAATAACGACAATAACCAGCAGGGGCAATCCGGTGGTTTTGGATCCGGTGGTTATGGATCCGGTGGTTTCGGATCGAAGCGCTATTACGCGTCCATATTGGGTCAGCCAAACTCGGACTATTGGGTCGCTAACAATAGCAATTTCAATCAATGTAGAAATTGTTGGATGTTTGGGCACATCCGGAGGATGTGCCGCGAGCGAACACGCAGTCGCATGGAAGCCATGTGTGACTACTGGCTCCACCGACGGGCGGTTAACGCGCGGGACGGTAACGCTCCGAACTTTCTGCGACCGCCAGATCTTCCACCAAACTGGCAGGTTATTGCTAAAAACGCACAGCTCAATAACTCACTTAGTTCACGACCATCAATAAACTCGAAATCATTTAATAGTGGATTTCCAGTTGAACACCCAAAAATTGATAATAATGCACGCCCAAAACCAACCCCTTTATTACAGGCAATAATGGCCGACAACCAACGCGGCCCACAGCAACAACAGCTCCGACAACAACGCGGCAATGAGCAACAGCAACAGCAAGTTCAGCGACAACAGCAACACCGTAACCAGGTCGATCACTCGCCACAGCAACATCAAGCTGCGGCCTTCCAGCGCGTACCGCCCCGCCAGTACGATTACTACAGGCAGCCCGACCCCGGTGAAGCCAGCTCGTTTGACGAAACCGACGAAGACAATGAGCAAGCTGCTCGATCTTCGCGTCGGAAGCGAGGTTTGTCAAAACCTAACCACCTGAATGCTAAGAAACCTAAATTAAGCAGTTCAGCCACTCTGGCACCCGGTAGTATTGAGCATGGAAAATTAGTGCAATCTTTATTGGATACATTTGAGCTCCCGAAAATAATACACAAAAATGGCTCTCTTAATATACTTTTCAAGCCAATTGACAATTCGCTCGCCACATGTTTACATATAACAGATATATCATACACTGCGCGCATCAGAAAATCAGGCTTACAACTTTGGCGCACCCTCGTAGCTAAACAGGGAACTCACAGCTTTTTTCACTTTGATGCTCTGCACTTCGGCGCTACGTATATAGTAGAATTTAACATTTTCATACCCAATATTAACGTCAACCCGCCATCATACCAATGGCGGGAGAAAATCGCCTCTGTCTAATCTTATAATTACAGAACGATGAGCACCGGCTACCGGAACTTCGGCGCGTAACGCAGTCAACAACTTTGCGGACAACAGTGTCAACACACATCCCGTGATTTGGTTATTTCATTTTTGATAAATCCACTTTAGCGCTTGGCAAGAGAACAGAAATCAAACTTTTACTCATTTTAAAATAAGCGCCTGAAAAGGAATTATCGCAAATATTATGTGCTAATTTGAATTTGTGCTCACTCGAAATTATTTCCCATTTGGTTAAATTTCATTCTTTATTTCTCACCTTGGGCAATTTTTGTTATTTCTCACATTGTGCAATTTTTTTTTCGTGCAATTTTGGTTCAATTTTTTTTCTCTTATTTTGTGCATTTTTTTTCTTTTCTTCGTGATTAAACAACATCACCAGCAACAGCAGCACATACCGGTCTAGCCAGCCGCTGAACTCGAATTCAGTATCAAGTGGCCAACATAACAACAACAACAACATCAATAGTAACAACATTAGCGGCAACAGCAACACATATCGGTCTAGCCAGCCGCTGAACTCGAATTCAGTATCAAGTGGCCAACACTACAACAATAACAACAACAACAACAGCAGCAATGATTCGAACTGTGAAAACTACAACAACAACAAAACTTATAACTACAACAACAACAACTCTATTAGTGCCAACGACAACAACAACGACAACTATAAAAACAACAACAACAACAACAACAACAATAACAACCGTGCAAACAACACCAACATTGACATAAATGATTGTATTTCGTAGTGGTCACATTTCATTTTTCTTTTTTCTTCCTTTTTTTCTTGTCTTCGTGTTTCACGAATGTTACGATTTAGATAGCACTCGTTCAACGAGGACGTTGCTTGTGAAACAGATAGCATATATTAAGGGAGGTATCCCCCCCCCCTCCCCCTGCCCAGATGAAACGCGGCGAATAGCAACGCTCGCCGCTTATCTATAATTTGGGGAATTGCGCTATAATTTGGGGAATTGCGCAATCGGACCGGGACAAAATGGTCCGATTGAATAGAGAACGCCAGTCGGGCTGGGATTGGCGCTGGAGTTATGCTCCAGACTTTTCAGCTATCGAACGCGCGGCCTTCGGGCAATTATTCTGTTTATCCCCCCCCCCCCTTTTTGGTAGACCTCCCTTTTTATATTATTATGTGCCTTTTAACTTTCTTAATATACTTTTCACTTGATACGATTAAGTAACTCTCAGTTTAATAAAAATAATAGTAACGTACCTATTTTCTCGAAATCGTTCAATTGACTCACCCACGTACTCACTCACCCACGTACTTACTCACCCACTCATAACACACATGCGCCGTAATACATGCATGTTTTAGGGTCCAAAATACCGTAATTTTCAGTCGTCTGCAGGGCACGAGCCTGGAAATGTTTTTCTGGTAAAATCTACTTCATCCTAGTCGTAAACCACCAACTGGACCCAACTAGCATGAATTTTCGACCCTAAGTCGTTCGTGGCACCTGTGGTACACTGGTCATGGGTTCCACGGAAATGGCTCAAATTTAGCCAAAAATAGAATTTATCCGCTTATATCTCGCGATAGGAAACTCGGATCGTCGAAAACTCAAGTCCATCGTGTAGAGCGGGTTTGAATTGACCTAGAAACATGTTCAAATCGCCGATAAGTTTTTTTAATGGAACCCATATAATGGCACATGCATGTTTTAGGGTCCAAAATACCGCAATTTTCAGTCGTCTGCAGGGCACGAGCCTGGAAATGTTTTTCTGGTAAAATCTACTTCATCCTAGTCGTAAACCACCAACTGGACCCAACTAGCATGAATTTTCGACCCTAAGTCGTTCGTGGCACCTGTGGTACACTGGTCATGGGTTCCACGGAAATGGCTCAAATTTTGCTAAAAATAGACTTTATCCGCTTATATCTCGCGATAGGAAACTCGGATCGTCGAAAACTCAAGTACATCGTGTAGAGCGGGTTCGAATTGACCTAGAAACATGTTCAAATCGCCGATAAGTTTTTTTAATGGAACCCATATAATGGCACATGCATGTTTCAGGGTCCAAAATATCGTAATTTTCAGTCGTCTGCAGGGCACGAGCCTGGAAATGTTTTTCTGGTAAAATCTACTTCATCCTAGTCGTAAACCACCAACTGGACCCAACTAGCATGAATTTTCGACCCTAAGTCGTTCGTGGCACCTGTGGTACACTGGTCATGGGTTCCACGGAAATGGCTCAAATTTAGCCAAAAATAGACTTTATCCGCTTATATCTCGCGATAGGAAACTCGGATCGTCGAAAACTCAAGTCCATCGTGTAGAGCGGGTTCGAATTGACCTAGAAACATGTTCAAATCGCCGATAAGTTTTTTTAATGGAACCCATATAATGGCACATGCATGTTTTAGGGTCCAAAATACCGTAATTTTCAGTCGTCTGCAGGGCACGAGCCTGGAAATGTTTTTCTGGTAAAATCTACTTCATCCTAGTCGTAAACCACCAACTGGACCCAACTAGCATGAATTTTCGACCCTAAGTCGTTCGTGGCACCTGTGGTACACTGGTCATGGGTTCCACGGAAATGGCTCAAATTTTGCCAAAAATAGACTTTATCCGCTTATATCTCGTGATAGGAAACTCGGATCGTCGAAAACTCAAGTCCATCGTGTAGAGCGGGTTCGAATTGACCTAGAAACATGTTCAAATCGCCGATAAGTTTTTTTAATGGAACCCATATAATGGCACATGCATGTTTTAGGGTCCAAAATACCGTAATTTTCAGTCGTCTGCAGGGCACGAGCCTGGAAATGTTGTTCTGGTAAAATCTACTTCATCCTAGTCGTAAACCACCAACTGGACCCAACTAGCATGAATTTTCGACCCTAAGTCGTTCGTGGCACCTGTGGTACACTGGTCATGGGTTCCACGGAAATGGCTCAAATTTTGCCAAAAATAGACTTTATCCGCTTATATCTCGTGATAGGAAACTCGGATCGTCGAAAACTCAAGTCCATCGTGTAGAGCGGGTTCGAATTGACCTAGAAACATGTTCAAATCGCCGATAAGTTTTTTTAATGGAACCCATATAATGGCACATGCATGTTTTAGGGTCCAAAATACCGTAATTTTCAGTCGTCTGCAGGGCACGAGCCTGGAAATGTTTTTCTGGTAAAATCTACTTCATCCTAGTCGTAAACCACCAACCGGACCCAACTAGCATGAATTTTCGACCCTAAGTCGTTCGTGGCACCTGTGGTACACTGGTCATGGGTTCCACGGAAATGGCTCAAATTTAGCCAAAAATAGACTTTATCGGCTTATATCTCGCGATAGGAATTTCGGATCGTCGAAAACTCAAGTCCATCGTGTAGAGCGGGTTCGAATTGACCTAGAAACATGTTCAAAACGCCGATAAGTTTTTTTAATGGAACCCATATAATGGCACATGCATGTTTCAGGGTCCAAAATACCGTAATTTTCAGTCGTCTGCAGGGCACGAGCCTGGAAATGTTTTTCTGGTAAAATCTACTTCATCCTAGTCGTAAACCACCAACTGGACCCAACTAGCATGAATTTTCGACCCTAAGTCGTTCGTGGCACCTGTGGTACACTGGTCATGTGTTCCACGGAAATGGCTCAAATTTAGCCAAAAATAGGTTTTATCCGCTTATATCTCGCGATAGGAAACCCGGATCGTCGAAAACTCAACTCCATCGTGTAGAGCGGGTTCGAATTGACCTAGAAACATGTTCAAATCGCCGATAAGTTTTTTTAATGGAACCCATATAATGGCACATTCATGTTTTAGGGTCCAAAATACCGTAATTTTCAGTCGTCTGCAGGGCACGAGCCTGGAAATGTTTTTCTGGTAAAATCTACTTCATCCTAGTCGTAAACCACCAACTGGACCCAACTAGCATGAATTTTCGACCCTAAGTCGTTCGTGGCACCTGTGGTACACTGGTCATGGGTTCCACGGAAATGGCTCAAATTTAGCCAAAAATAGACTTTATCGGCTTATATCTCGCGATAGGAAACTCGGATCGTCGAAAACTCAAGTCCATCGTGTAGAGCGGGTTCGAATTGACCTAGAAACATGTTCAAATCGCCGATAAGTTTTTTTAATGGAACCCATATAATGGCACATGCATGTTTTAGGGTCCAAAATACCGTAATTTTCAGTCGCCTGCAGGGCACGAGCCTGGAAATGTTTTTCTGGTAAAATCTACTTCATCCTAGTCGTAAACCACCAACTGGACCCAACTAGCATGAATTTTCGACCCTAAGTCGTTCGTGGCACCTGTGGTACACTGGTCATGGGTTCCACGGAAATGGCTCAAATTTAGCCAAAAATAGACTTTATCCGCTTATATCTCGCGATAGGAAACTCGGATCGTCGAAAACTCAAGTCCATCGTGTAGAGCGGGTTTGAATTGACCTAGAAACATGTTCAAATCGCCGATAAGTTTTTTTTTGATGGAACCCATATAATGGCACATGCATGTTTTAGGGTCCAAAATACCGTAATTTTCAGTCGTCTGCAGGGCACGAGCCTGGAAATGTTTTTCTGGTAAAATCTACTTCATCCTAGTCGTAAACCACCAACTGGACCCAACTAGCATGAATTTTCGACCCTAAGTCGTTCGTGGCACCTGTGGTACACTGGTCATGGGTTCCACGGAAATGGCTCAAATTTTGCCAAAAATAGACTTTATCCGCTTATATCTCGCGATATGAAACTCGGATCGTCGAAAACTCAAGTCCATCGTGTAGAGCGGGTTTGAATTGACCTAGAAACATGTTCAAATCGCCGATAAGTTTTTTTAATGGAACCCATATAATGGCACATGCATGTTTTAGGGTCCAAAATACCGTAATATTCAGTCGTCTGCAGGGCACGAGCCTGGAAATGTTTTTCTGGTAAAATCTACTTCATCCTAGTCGTAAACCACCAACTGGACCCAACTAGCATGAATTTTCGACCCTAAGTCGTTCGTGGCACCTGTGGTACACTGGTCATGGGTTCCACGGAAATGGCTCAAATTTAGCCAAAAATAGACTTTATCGGCTTATATCTCGCGATAGGAAACTCGGATCGTCAAAAACTCAAGTCCATCGTGTAGAGCGGGTTCGAATTGACCTAGAAACATGTTCAAATCGCCGATAAGTTTTTTTAATGGAACCCATATAATGGCACATGCATGTTTTAGGGTCCAAAATACCGTAATATTCAGTCGTCTGCAGGGCACGAGCCTGGAAATGTTTTTCTGGTAAAATCTACTTCATCCTAGTCGTAAACCACCAACTGGACCCAACTAGCATGAATTTTCGACCCTAAGTCGTTCGTGGCACCTGTGGTACACTGGTCATGGGTTCCACGGAAATGGCTCAAATTTAGCCAAAAATAGACTTTATCCGCTTATATCTCGCGATAGGAAACTCGGATCGTCGAAAACTCAAGTCCATCGTGTAGAGTGGGTTCGAATTGACCTAGAAACATGTTCAAATCGCCGATAAGTTTTTTTAATGGAACCCATATAATGGCACATGCAAGTTTTAGGGTCCAAAATACCGTAATTTTCAGTCGTCTGCAGGGCACGAGCCTGGAAATGTTTTTCTGGTAAAATCTACTTCATCCTAGTCGTAAACCACCAACTGGACCCAACTAGCATGAATTTTCGACCCTAAGTCGTTCGTGGCACCTGTGGTACACTGGTCATGGGTTCCACGGAAATGGCTCAAATTTTGCCAAAAATAGACTTTATCCGCTTATATCTCGCGATAGGAAACTCGGATCGTCAAAAACTCAAGTCCATCGTGTAGAGCGGGTTCGAATTGACCTAGAAACGTGTTCAAATCGCCGATAAGTTTTTTTAATGGAACCCATATAATGGCACATGCATGTTTTAGGGTCCAAAATACCGTAATTTTCAGTCGTCTGCAGGGCACGAGCCTGGAAATGTTTTTCTGGTAAAATCTACTTCATCCTAGTCGTAAACCACCAACTGGACCCAACTAGCATGAATTTTCGACCCTAAGTCGTTCGTGGCACCTGTGGTACACTGGTCATGGGTTCCACGGAAATGGCTCAAATTTAGCCAAAAATAGACTTTATCGGCTTATATCTCGCGATAGAAAACTCGGATCGTCGAAAACTCAAGTCCATCGTGTAGAGCGGGTTCGAATTGACCTAGAAACATGTTCAAATCGCCGATAAGTTTTTTTAATGGAACCCATATAATGGCACATGCATGTTTTAGGGTCCAAAATACCGTAATTTTCAGTCGTCTGCAGGGCACGAGCCTGGAAATGTTTTTCTGGTAAAATCTACTTCATCCTAGTCGTAAACCACCAACTGGACCCAACTAGCATGAATTTTCGACCCTAAGTCGTTCGTGGCACCTGTGGTACACTGGTCATGGGTTCCACGGAAATGGCTCAAATTTAGCCAAAAATAGACTTTATCCGCTTATATCTCGCGATAGGAAACTCGGATCGTCGAAAACTCAAGTCCATCGTGTAGAGCGGGTTTGAATTGACCTAGAAACATGTTCAAATCGCCGATAAGTTTTTTTAATGGAACCCATATAATGGCACATGCATGTTTTAGGGTCCAAAATACCGTAATTTTCAGTCGTCTGCAGGGCACGAGCCTGGAAATGTTTTTCTGGTAAAATCTACTTCATCCTAGTCGTAAACCACCAACTGGACCCAACTAGCATGAATTTTCGACCCTAAGTCGTTCGTGGCACCTGTGGTACACTGGTCATGGGTTCCACGGAAATGGCTCAAATTTTGCCAAAAATAGACTTTATCCGCTTATATCTCGCGATAGGAAACTCGGATCGTCGAAAACTCAAGTCCATCGTGTAGAGCGGGTTCGAATTGACCTAGAAACATGTTCAAATCGCCGATAAGTTTTTTTAATGGAACCCATATAATGGCACATGCATGTTTTAGGGTCCAAAATACCGTAATTTTCAGTCGTCTGCAGGGCACGAGCCTGGAAATGTTTTTCTGGTAAAATCTACTTCATCCTAGTCGTAAACCACCAACTGGACCCAACTAGCATGAATTTTCGACCCTAAGTCGTTCGTGGCACCTGTGGTACACTGGTCATGGGTTCCACGGAAATGGCTCAAATTTAGCCAAAAATAGACTTTATCGGCTTATATCTCGCGATAGAAAACTCGGATCGTCGAAAACTCAAGTCCATCGTGTAGAGCGGGTTCGAATTGACCTAGAAACATGTTCAAATCGCCGATAAGTTTTTTTAATGGAACCCATATAATGGCACATGCATGTTTTAGGGTCCAAAATACCGTAATTTTCAGTCGTCTGCAGGGCACGAGCCTGGAAATGTTTTTCTGGTAAAATCTACTTCATCCTAGTCGTAAACCAGCAACTGGACCCAACTAACATGAATTTTCGACCCTAAGTCGTTCGTGGCACCTGTGGTACACTGGTCATGGGTTCCACGGAAATGGCTCAAATTTTGCCAAAAATAGACTTTATCGGCTTATATCTCGCGATAGGAAACTCGGATCGTCGAAAACTCAAGTCCATCGTGTAGAGTGGGTTTGAATTGACCTAGAAACATGTTCAAATCGCCGATAAGTTTTTTTAATGGAACCCATATAATGGCACATGCATGTTTTAGGGTCCAAAATACCGTAATTTTCAGTCGTCTGCAGGGCACGAGCCTGGAAATGTTTTTCTGGTAAAATCTACTTCATCCTAGTCGTAAACCACCAACTGGACCCAACTAGCATGAATTTTCGACCCTAAGTCGTTCGTGGCACCTGTGGTACACTGGTCATGGGTTCCACGGAAATGGCTCAAATTTAGCCAAAAATAGACTTTATCCGCTTATATCTCGCGATAGGAAACTCGGATCGTCGAAAACTCAAGTCCATCGTGTAGAGCGGGTTTGAATTGACCTAGAAACATGTTCAAATCGCCGATAAGTTTTTTTAATGGAACCCATATAATGGCACATGCATGTTTTAGGGTCCAAAATACCGTAATTTTCAGTCGTCTGTAGGGCACGAGCCTGGGTTTGTTTTTCTGGTAAAATATACTTCATCCTAGTCGTAAACCACCAACTGGACCCAACTAGCATGAATTTTCGACCCTAAGTCGTTCGTGGCACCTGTGGTACACTGGTCATGGGTTCCACGGAAATGGCTCAAATTTTGCCAAAAATAGACTTTATCCGCTTATATCTCGCGATAGGAAACTCGGATCGTCGAAAACACAAGTCCATCGTGTAGAGCGGGTTCGAATTGACCTAGAAACATGTTCAAATCGCCGATAAGTTTTTTTAATGGAATCCATATAATGGCACATGCATGTTTTAGGGTCCAAAATACCGTAATTTTCAGTCGTCTGCAGGGCACGAGCCTGGAAATGTTTTTCTGGTAAAATCTACTTCATCCTTGTCGTAAACCACCAACTGGACCCAACTAGCATGAATTTTCGACCCTAAGTCGTTCGTGGCACCTGTGGTACACTGGTCATGGGTTCCACGGAAATGGCTCAAATTTTGCCAAAAATAGACTTTATCCGCTTATATCTCGCGATAGGAAACTCGGATCGTTGAAAACTCAAGTCCATCGTGTAGAGCGGGTTCGAATTGACCTAGAAACATGTTCAAATCGCCGATAATTTTTTTTAATGGAACCCATATAATGGCACATGCATGTTTTAGGGTCCAAAATACCGTAATTTTCAGTCGTCTGCAGGGCACGAGCCTGGAAATGTTTTTCTGGTAAAATCTACTTCATCCTAGTCGTAAACCACCAACTGGACCCAACTAGCATGAATTTTCGACCCTAAGTCGTTCGTGGCACCTGTGGTACACTGGTCATGGGTTCCACGGAAATGGCTCAAATTTAGCCAAAAATAGACTTTATCCGCTTATATCTCGCGATAGGAAACTCGGATCGTCGAAAACTCAAGTCCATCGTGTAGAGCGGGTTTGAATTGACTTAGAAACATGTTCAAATCGCCGATAATTTTTTTTAATGAAACCCATATAATGGCACATGCATGTTTTAGGGTCCAAAATACCGTAATTTTCAGTCGTCTGCAGGGCACGAGCCTGGAAATGTTTTTCTGGTAATTTCTACTTCATCCTAGTCGTAAACCACCAACTGGACCCAACTAGCATGAATTTTCTACCCTAAGTCGTTCGTGGCACCTGTGGTACACTGGTCATGGGTTCCACGGAAATGGCTCAAATTTTGCCAAAAATAGACTTTATCCGCTTATATCTCGCGATAGGAAACTCGGATCGTCGAAAACTCAAGTCCATCGTGTAGAGCGGGCTCGAATTGACCTAGAAGCATGTTCAAATCGCCGATAAGTTTTTTTAATGGAACCCATATAATGGCACATGCATGTTTTAGGGTCCAAAATACCGTAATTTTCAGTCGTCTGCAGGGCACGAGCCTGGAAATGTTTTTCTGGTAAAATCTACTTCATCCTAGTCGTAAACCACCAACTGGACCCAACTAGCATGAATTTTCGACCCTAAGTCGTTCGTGGCACCTGTGGTACACTGGTCATGGGTTCCACGGAAATGGCTCAAATTTAGCCAAAAATAGACTTTATCCGCTTATATCTCGCGATAGGAAACTCGGATCGTCGAAAACTCAAGTCCATCGTGTAGAGCGGGTTTGAATTGACCTAGAAACATGTTCAAATCGCCGATAAGTTTTTTTAATGGAACCCATATAATGGCACATGCATGTTTTAGGGTCCAAAATACCGTAATTTTCAGTCGTCTGCAGGGCACGAGCCTGGAAATGTTTTTCTGGTAAAATCTACTTCATCCTAGTCGTAAACCACCAACTGGACCCAACTAGCATGAATTTTTGACCCTAAGTCGTTCGTGGCACCTGTGGTACACTGGTCATGGGTTCCACGGAAATGGCTCAAATTTAGCCAAAAATAGACTTTATCGGCTTATATCTCGCGATAGGAAACTCGGATCGTCGAAAACTCAAGTCCATCGTGTAGAGCGGGTTCGAATTGACCTAGAAACATGTTCAAATCGCCGATAAGTTTTTTTAATGGAACCCATATAATGGAACATGCATGTTTTAGGGTCCAAAATACCGTAATTTTCAGTCGTCTGCAGGGCACGAGCCTGGAAATGTTTTTCTGGTAAAATCTACTTCATCCTAGTCGTAAACCACCAACTGGACCCAACTAGCATGAATTTTCGACCCTAAGTCGTTCGTGGCACCTGTGGTACACTGGTCATGGGTTCCACGGAAATGGCTCAAATTTAGCCAAAAATAGACTTTATCGGCTTATATCTCGCGATAGAAAACTCGGATCGTCGAAAACTCAAGTCCATCGTGTAGAGCGGGTTCGAATTGACCTAGAAACATGTTCAAATCGCCGATAAGTTTTTTTAATGGAACCCATATAATGGCACATGCATGTTTTAGGGTCCAAAATACCGTAATTTTCAGTCGTCTGCAGGGCACGAGCCTGGAAATGTTTTTCTGGTAAAATCTACTTCATCCTAGTCGTAAACCACCAACTGGACCCAACTAGCATGAATTGTCGACCCTAAGTCGTTCGTGGCACCTGTGGTACACTGGTCATGGGTTCCACGGAAATGGCTCAAATTTAGCCAAAAATAGACTTTATCGGCTTATATCTCGCGATAGAAAACTCGGATCGTCGAAAACTCAAGTCCATCGTGTAGAGCGGGTTCGAATTGACCTAGAAACATGTTCAAATCGCCGATAAGTTTTTTTAATGGAACCCATATAATGGCACATGCATGTTTTAGGGTCCAAAATACCGTAATTTTCAGTCGTCTGCAGGGCACGAGCCTGGAAATGTTTTTCTGGTAAAATCTACTTCATCCTAGTCGTAAACCACCAACTGGACCCAACTAGCATGAATTGTCGACCCTAAGTCGTTCGTGGCACCTGTGGTACACTGGTCATGGGTTCCACGGAAATGGCTCAAATTTTGCCAAAAATAGACTTTATCCGCTTATATCTCGCGAAAGGAAACTCGGATCGTCGAAAACTCAAGTCCATCGTGTAGAGCGGGTTCGAATTGACCTAGAAACATGTTCAAATCGCCGATAATTTTTTTTTAATGGAACCCATATAATGGCACATGCATGTTTTAGGGTCCAAAATACCGTAATTTTCAGTCGTCTGCAGGGCACGAGCCTGGAAATGTTTTTCTGGTAAAATCTACTTCATCCTAGTCGTAAACCATCAACTGGACCCAACTAGCATGAATTTTCGATCCTAAGTCGTTCGTGGCACCTGTGGTACACTGGTCATGGGTTCCACGGAAATGGCTCAAATTTTGCCAAAAATAGACTTTATCCGCTTGTATCTCGCGATAGGAAACTCGGATCGTCGAAAACTCAAGTCCATCGTGTAGAGCGGGTTCGAATTGACCTAGAAACATGTTCAAATCGCCGATAAGTTTTTTTAATGGAACCCATATAATGGCACATTCATGTTTTAGGGTCCAAAATACCGTACTTTTCAGTCGTCTGCAGGGCACGAGCCTGGAAATGTTTTTCTGGTAAAATCTACTTCATCCTAGTCGTAAACCACCAACTGGACCCAACTAGCATGAATTTTCGACCCTAAGTCGTTCGTGGCACCTGTGGTACACTGGTCATGGGTTCCACGGAAATGGCTCAAATTTTGCCAAAAATAGACTTTATCCGCTTATATCTCGCGATAGGAAACTCGGATCGTCGAAAACTCAAGTCCTTCGTGTAGAGCGGGCTCGAATTGACCTAGAAACATGTTCAAATCGCCGATAAGTTTTTTTAATGGAACCCATATAATGGCACATGCATGTTTTAGGGTCCAAAATACCGTAATTTTCAGTCGTCTGCAGGGCACGAGCCTGGAAATGTTTTTTCTGGTAAAATCTACTTCATCCTAGTCGTAAACCACCAACTGGACCCAACTATCATGAATTTTCGACCCTAAGTCGTTCGTGGCACCTGTGGTACACTGGTCATGGGTTCCACGGAAATGGCTCAAATTTAGCCAAAAATAGACTTTATCCGCTTATATCTCGCGATAGGAAACTCGGATCGTCGAAAACTCAAGTCCATCGTGTAGAGCGGGTTTGAATTGACCTAGAAACATGTTCAAATCGCCGATAAGTTTTTTTAATGGAACCCATATAATGGCACATGCATGTTTTAGGGTCCAAAATACCGTAATTTTCAGTCGTCTGCAGGGCACGAGCCTGGAAATGTTTTTCTGGTAAAATCTACTTCATCCTAGTCGTAAACCACCAACTGGACCCAACTAGCATGAATTTTCGACCCTAAGTCGTTCGTGGCACCTGTGGTACACTGGTCATGGGTTCCACGGAAATGGCTCAAATTTAGCCAAAAATAGACTTTATCGGCTTATATCTCGCGATAGGAAACTCGGATCGTCGAAAACTCAAGTCCATCGTGTAGAGCGGGTTCGAATTGACCTAGAAACATGTTCAAATCGCCGATAAGTTTTTTAATGGAACCCATATAATGGCACATGCATGTTTTAGGGTCCAAAATACCGTAATTTTCAGTCGTCTGCAGGGCACGAGCCTGGAAATGTTTTTCTGGTAAAATCTACTTCATCCTAGTCGTAAACCACCAACTGGACCCAACTAGCATGAATTTTCGACCCTAAGTCGTTCGTGGCACCTGTGGTACACTGGTCATGGGTTCCACGGAAATGGCTCAAATTTAGCCAAAAATAGATTTTATCGGCTTATATCTCGCGATAGAAAACTCGGATCGTCGAAAACTCAAGTCCATCGTGTAGAGCGGGTTCAAATTGACCTAGAAACATGTTCAAATCGCCGATAAGTTTTTTTAATGGAACCCATATAATGGCACATGCATGTTTTAGGGTCCAAAATACCGTAATTTTCAGTCGTCTGCAGGGCACGAGCCTGGAAATGTTTTTCTGGTAAAATCTACTTCATCCTAGTCGTAAACCACAAACTGGACCCAACTAGCATGAATTTTCGACCCTAAGTCGTTCGTGGCACCTGTGGTACACTGGTCATGGGTTCCACGGAAATGGCTCAAATTTTGCCAAAAATAGACTTTATCCGCTTATATCTCGCGATAGGAAACTCGGATCGTCGAAAACTCAAGTCCATCGTGTAGAGCGGGTTCGAATTGACCTAGAAACATGTTCAAATCGCCGATAATTTTTTTTAATGGAACCCATATAATGGCACATGCATGTTTTAGGGTCCAAAATACCGTAATTTTCAGTCGTCTGCAGGGCACGAGCCTGGAAATGTTTTTCTGGTAAAATCTACTTCATCCTAGTCGTAAACCACCAACTTGACCCAACTAGCATGAATTTTCGATCCTAAGTCGTTCGTGGCACCTGTGGTACACTGGTCATGGGTTCCACGGAAATGGCTCAAATTTTGCCAAAAATAGACTTTATCCGCTTATATCTCGCGATAGGAAACTCGGATCGTCGAAAACTCAAGCCCATCGTGTAGAGCGGGTTCGAATTGACCTAGAAACATGTTCAAATCGCCGATAAGTTTTTTTAATGGAACCCATATAATGGCACATGCATGTTTTAGGGTCCAAAATACCGTAATTTTCAGTCGTCTGCAGGGCACGAGCCTGGAAATGTTTTTCTGGTAAAATCTACTTCATCCTAGTCGTAAACCACCAACTGGACCCAACTAGCATGAATTTTCGACCCTAAGTCGTTCGTGGCACCTGTGGTACACTGGTCATGGGTTCCACGGAAATGGCTCAAATTTAGCCAAAAATAGACTTTATCGGCTTATATCTCGCGATAGGAAACTCGGATCGTCGAAAACTCAAGTCCATCGTGTAGAGCGGGTTCGAATTGACCTAGAAACATGTTCAAATCGCCGATAAGTTTTTTTAATGGAACCCATATAATGGCACATGCATGTTTTAGGGTCCAAAATACCGTAATTTTCAGTCGTCTGCAGGGCACGAGCCTGGAAATGTTTTTCTGGTAAAATCTACTTCATCCTAGTCGTAAACCACCAACTGGACCCAACTAACATGAATTTTCGACCCTAAGTCGTTCGTGGCACCTGTGGTACACTGGTCATGGGTTCCACGGAAATGGCTCAAATTTTGCCAAAAATAGACTTTATCGGCTTATATCTCGCGATAGGAAACTCGGATCGTCGAAAACTCAAGTCCATCGTGTAGAGTGGGTTTGAATTGACCTAGAAACATGTTCAAATCGCCGATAAGTTTTTTTAATGGAACCCATATAATGGCACATGCATGTTTTAGGGTCCAAAATACCGTAATTTTCAGTCGTCTGCAGGGCACGAGCCTGGAAATGTTTTTCTGGTAAAATCTACTTCATCCTAGTCGTAAACCACCAACTGGACCCAACTAGCATGAATTTTCGACCCTAAGTCGTTCGTGGCACCTGTGGTACACTGGTCATGGGTTCCACGGAAATGGCTCAAATTTAGCCAAAAATAGACTTTATCGGCTTATATCTCGCGATAGGAAACTCGGATCGTCAAAAACTCAAGTCCATCGTGTAGAGCGGGTTCGAATTGACCTAGAAACATGTTCAAATCGCCGATAAGTTTTTTTAATGGAACCCATATAATGGCACATGCATGTTTTAGGGTCCAAAATACCGTAATTTTCAGTCGTCTGCAGGGCACGAGCCTGGAAATGTTTTTCTGGTAAAATCTACTTCATCCTAGTCGTAAACCACCAACTGGACCCAACTAACATGAATTTTCGACCCTAAGTCGTTCGTGGCACCTGTGGTACACTGGTCATGGGTTCCACGGAAATGGCTCAAATTTTGCCAAAAATAAACTTTATCGGCTTATATCTCGCGATAGGAAACTCGGATCGTCAAAAACTCAAGTCCATCGTGTAGAGTGGGTTTGAATTGACCTAGAAACATGTTCAAATCGCCGATAAGTTTTTTTAATGGAACCCATATAATGGCACATGCATGTTTTAGGGTCCAAAATACCGTAATTTTCAGTCGTCTGCAGGGCACGAGCCTGGAAATGTTTTTCTGGTAATATCTACTTCATCCTAGTCGTAAACCACCAACTGGACCCAACTAGCATGAATTTTCGACCCTAAGTCGTTCGTGGCACCTGTGGTACACTGGTCATGGGTTCCACGGAAATGGCTCAAATTTAGCCAAAAATAGACTTTATCCGCTTATATCTCGCGATAGGAAACTCGGATCGTCGAAAACTCAAGTCCATCGTGTAGAGCGGGTTTGAATTGACCTAGAAACATGTTCAAATCGCCGATACGTTTTTTTAACGGAACCCATATAATGGCACATGCATGTTTTAGGGTCCAAAATACCGTAATTTTCAGTCGTCTGCAGGGCACGAGCCTGGAAATGTTTTTCTGGTAAAATCTACTTCATCCTAGTCGTAAACCACCAACTGGACCCAACTAGCATGAATTTTCGACCCTAAGTCGTTCGTGGCACCTGTGGTACACTGGTCATGGGTTCCACGGAAATGGCTCAAATTTTGCCAAAAATAGACTTTATCCGCTTATATCTCGCGATAGGAAACTCGGATCGTCGAAAACTCAAGTCCATCGTGTAGAGCGGGTTCGAATTGACCTAGAAACATGTTCAAATCGCCGATAAGTTTTTTTAATGGAACCCATATAATGGCACATGCATGTTTTAGGGTCCAAAATACCGTAATTTTCAGTCGTCTGCAGGGCACGAGCCTGGAAATGTTTTTCTGGTAAAATCTACTTCATCCTAGTCGTAAACCACCAACTGGACCCAACTAGCATGAATTTTCGACCCTAAGTCGTTCGTGGCACCTGTGGTACACTGGTCATGGGTTCCACGGAAATGGCTCAAATTTAGCCAAAAATAGACTTTATCGGCTTATATCTCGCGATAGAAAACTCGGATCGTCGAAAACTCAAGCCCATCGTGTAGAGCGGGTTCGAATTGACCTAGAAACATGTTCAAATCGCCGATAAGTTTTTTTAATGGAACCCATATAATGGCACATGCATGTTTTAGGGTCCAAAATACCGTAATTTTCAGTCGTCTGCAGGGCACGAGCCTGGAAATGTTTTTCTGGTAAAATCTACTTCATCCTAGTCGTAAACCACCAACTGGACCCAACTAGCATGAATTTTCGACCCTAAGTCGTTCGTGGCACCTGTGGTACACTGGTCATGGGTTCCACGGAAATGGCTCAAATTTTTGCCAAAAATAGACTTTATCCGCTTATATCTCGCGATAGGAAACTCGGATCGTCGAAAACTCAAGTCCATCGTGTAGAGCGGGTTCGAATTGACCTAAAAACATGTTCAAATCGCCGATAAGCTTTTTTAATGGAACCCATATAATGGCACATGCATGTTTTAGGGTCCAAAATACCGTAATTTTCAGTCGTCTGCAGGGCACGAGCCTGAAAATGTTTTTCTGGTAAAATCTACTTCATCCTAGTCGTAAACCACCAACTGGACCCAACTAGCATTAATTTTCGACCCTAAGTCGTTCGTGGCACCTGTGGTACACTGGTCATGGGTTCCACGGAAATGGCTCAAATTTTGCCAAAAATAGACTTTATCCGCTTATATCTCGCGATAGGAAACTCGGATCGTCAAAAACTCAAGTCCATCGTGTAGAGCGGGTTCGAATTGACCTAGAAACATGTTCAAATCGCCGATAAGTTTTTTTAATGGAACCCATATAATGGCACATGCATGTTTTAGGGTCCAAAATACCGTAATTTTCAGTCGTCTGCAGGGCACGAGTCTGGAAATGTTTTTCTGGTAAAATCTACTTCATCCTAGTTGTAAACCACCAACTGGACCCAACTAACATGAATTTTCGACCCTAAGTCGTTCGTGGCACCTGTGGTACACTGGTCATGGGTTCCACGGAAATGGCTCAAATTTTGCCAAAAATAGACTTTATCGGCTTATATCTCGCGATAGGAAACTCGGATCGTCGAAAACTCAAGTCCATCGTGTAGAGTGGGTTTGAATTGACCTAGAAACATGTTCAAATCGCCATGGTACACTGGTCATGGGTTCCACGGAAATGGCTCAAATTTTGCCAAAAATAGACTTTATCCGCTTATATCTCGCGATAGGAAACTCGGATCGTCGAAAACTCAAGTCCATCGTGTAGAGCGGGTTCGAATTGACCTAGAAACATGTTCAAATCGCCGATAAGCTTTTTTAATGGAACCCATATAATGGCACATGCATGTTTTAGGGTTCAAAATACCGTAATTTTCAGTCGTCTGCAGGGCACGAGCCTGGAAATGTTTTTCTGGTAAAATCTACTTCATCCTAGTCGTAAACCACCAACTGGACCCAACTAGCATTAATTTTCGACCCTAAGTCGTTCGTGGCACCTGTGGTACACTGGTCATGGGTTCCACGGAAATGGCTCAAATTTTGCCAAAAATAGACTTTATCCGCTTATATCTCGCGATAGGAAACTCGGATCGTCGAAAACTCAAGTCCATCGTGTAGAGCGGGTTCGAATTGACCTAGAAACATGTTCAAATCGCCGATAAGTTTTTTTAATGGAACCCATATAATGGCACATGCATGTTTTAGGGTCCAAAATACCGTAATTTTCAGTCGTCTGCAGGGCACGAGCCTGGAAATGTTTTTCTGGTAAAATCTACTTCATCCTAGTTGTAAACCACCAACTGGACCCAACTAACATGAATTTTCGACCCTAAGTCGTTCGTGGCACCTGTGGTACACTGGTCATGGGTTCCACGGAAATGGCTCAAATTTTGCCAAAAATAGACTTTATCGGCTTATATCTCGCGATAGGAAACTCGGATCGTCGAAAACTCAAGTCCATCGTGTAGAGTGGGTTTGAATTGACCTAGAAACATGTTCAAATCGCCGATAAGTTTTTTTAATGGAACCCATATAATGGCACATGCATGTTTTAGGGTCCAAAATACCGTAATTTTCAGTCGTCTGCAGGGCACGAGCCTGGAAATGTTTTTCTGGTAAAATCTACTTCATCCTAGTCGTAAACCACCAACTGGACCCAACTAGCATGAATTTTCGACCCTAAGTCGTTCGTGGCACCTGTGGTACACTGGTCATGGGTTCCACGGAAATGGCTCAAATTTAGCCAAAAATAGACTTTATCCGCTTATATCTCGCGATAGGAAACTCGGATCGTCGAAAACTCAAGTCCATCGTGTAGAGCGGGTTTGAATTGACCTAGAAACATGTTCAAATCGCCGATACGTTTTTTTAACGGAACCCATATAATGGCACATGCATGTTTTAGGGTCCAAAATACCGTAATTTTCAGTCGTCTGCAGGGCACGAGCCTGGAAATGTTTTTCTGGTAAAATCTACTTCATCCTAGTCGTAAACCACCAACTGGACCCAACTAGCATGAATTTTCGACCCTAAGTCGTTCGTGGCACCTGTGGTACACTGGTCATGGGTTCCACGGAAATGGCTCAAATTTTGCCAAAAATAGACTTTATCCGCTTATATCTCGCGATAGGAAACTCGGATCGTCGAAAACTCAAGTCCATCGTGTAGAGCGGGTTCGAATTGACCTAGAAAAATGTTCAAATCGCCGATAAGTTTTTTTAATGGAACCCATATAATGGCACATGCATGTTTTAGGGTCCAAAATACCGTAATTTTCAGTCGTCTGCAGGGCACGAGCCTGGAAATGTTTTTCTGGTAAAATCTACTTCATCCTAGTCGTAAACCACCAACTGGACCCAACTAGCATGAATTTTCGACCCTAAGTCGTTCGTGGCACCTGTGGTACACTGGTCATGGGTTCCACGGAAATAGCTCAAATTTAGCCAAAAATAGACTTTATCCGCTTATATCTCGCGATAGGAAACTCGGATCGTCGAAAACTCAAGTCCATCGTGTAGAGCGGGTTTGAATTGACCTAGAAACATGTTCAAATCGCCGATAAGTTTTTTTAATGGAACCCATATAATGGCACATGCATGTTTTAGGGTCCAAAATACCGTAATTTTCAGTCGTCTGCAGGGCACGAGCCTGGAAATGTTTTTCTGGTAAAATCTACTTCATCCTAGTCGTAAACCACCAACTGGACCCAACTAGCATGAATTTTCGACCCTAAGTCGTTCGTGGCACCTGTGGTACACTGGTCATGGGTTCCACGCAAATGGCTCAAATTTTGCCAAAAATAGACTTTATCCGCTTATATCTCGCGATAGGAAACTCGGATCGTCGAAAACTCAAGTCCATCGTGTAGAGCGGGTTCGAATTGACCTAGAAAAATGTTCAAATCGCCGATAAGTTTTTTTAATGGAACCCATATAATGGCACATGCATGTTTTAGGGTCCAAAATACCGTAATTTTCAGTCGTCTGCAGGGCACGAGCCTGGAAATGTTTTTCTGGTAAAATCTACTTCATCCTAGTCGTAAACCACCAACTGGACCCAACTAGCATGAATTTTCGACCCTAAGTCGTTCGTGGCACCTGTGGTACACTGGTCATGGGTTCCACGGAAATGGCTCAAATTTTGCCAAAAATAGAATTTATCCGCTTATATCTCGCGATAGGAAACTCGGATCGTCGAAAACTCAAGTCCATCGTGTAGAGCGGGTTCGAATTGACCTAGAAAAATGTTCAAATCGCCGATAAGTTTTTTTAATGGAACCCATATAATGGCACATGCATGTTTTAGGGTCCAAAATACCGTAATTTTCAGTCGTCTGCAGGGCACGAGCCTGGAAATGTTTTTCTGGTAAAATCTACTTCATCCTAGTCGTAAACCACCAACTGGACCCAACTAGCATGAATTTTCGACCCTAAGTCGTTCGTGGCACCTGTGGTACACTGGTCATGGGTTCCACGGAAATAGCTCAAATTTAGCCAAAAATAGACTTTATCCGCTTATATCTCGCGATAGGAAACTCGGATCGTCGAAAACTCAAGTCCATCGTGTAGAGCGGGTTTGAATTGACCTAGAAACATGTTCAAATCGCCGATAAGTTTTTTTAATGGAACCCATATAATGGCACATGCATGTTTTAGGGTCCAAAATACCGTAATTTTCAGTCGTCTGCAGGGCACGAGCCTGGAAATGTTTTTCTGGTAAAATCTACTTCATCCTAGTCGTAAACCACCAACTGGACCCAACTAGCATGAATTTTCGACCCTAAGTCGTTCGTGGCACCTGTGGTACACTGGTCATGGGTTCCACGGAAATGGCTCAAATTTTGCCAAAAATAGACTTTATCCGCTTATATCTCGCGATAGGAAACTCGGATCGTCGAAAACTCAAGTCCATCGTGTAGAGCGGGTTCGAATTGACCTAGAAACGTGTTCAAATCGCCGATAAGTTTTTTTAATGGAACCCATATAATGGCACATGCATGTTTTAGGGTCCAAAATACCGTAATTTTCAGTCGTCTGCAGGGCACGAGCCTGGAAATGTTTTTCTGGTAAAATCTACTTCATCCTAGTCGTAAACCACCAACTGGACCCAACTAGCATGAATTTTCGACCCTAAGTCGTTCGTGGCACCTGTGGTACACTGGTCATGGGTTCCACGGAAATGGCTCAAATTTAGCCAAAAATAGACTTTATCGGCTTATATCTCGCGATAGAAAACTCGGATCGTCGAAAACTCAAGTCCATCGTGTAGAGCGGGTTCGAATTGACCTAGAAACATGTTCAAATCGCCGATAAGTTTTTTTAATGGAACCCATATAATGGCACATGCATGTTTTAGGGTCCAAAATACCGTAATTTTCAGTCGTCTGCAGGGCACGAGCCTGGAAATGTTTTTCTGGTAAAATCTACTTCATCCTAGTCGTAAACCACCAACTGGACCCAACTAGCATGAATTTTCGACCCTAAGTCGTTCGTGGCACCTGTGGTACACTGGTCATGGGTTCCACGGAAATGGCTCAAATTTTGCCAAAAATAGACTTTATCCGCTTATATCTCGCGATAGGAAACTCGGATCGTCGAAAACTCAAGTCCATCGTGTAGAGCGGGTTCGAATTGACCTAGAAACATGTTCAAATCGCCGATAAGCTTTTTTAATGGAACCCATATAATGGCACATGCATGTTTTAGGGTCCAAAATACCGTAATTTTCAGTC